>JALIGW010000038.1:507500-955000 GCA_023053685.1 Diadophis punctatus similis | reverse complement strand
ATAAATGTTATGGCATCTCACTAGACATAAAGTTCTCATTATTTGAAATTTTTAAAAAATCTGAAAATCCATAATTAAATATATTACCTGTTGATGATTTTGCTTGTTCGGTTTTAAAAATAATCTCTTCTACCTCTGCATCAATAATACCAATAAATAAAGTAAAAAAATATTCTGTATTATATTGTAAATAAATTGCAATATAACATGAAAAATACGTTTCTGTTTCATTCTGCTATGGCAGTTAACAAATCTTTTATTTGATCAAGTTTCAGTAACAAGCTGGATATGGAGCATAAGAATATCTTCTGAGTATATGAAATACAAGAATTGGTTAGACAGTTATTTTACTAATATACAGAACATTGCACTCAGAGGCAAGGGCTCTGTCTGTAACTTTTTAAACCAAATATTTCTTTTCCAAGAATTGTGCTGAAGATAGCCAGACAATCCCAGAAAAACATGCAATTGCTTTAAGAAAGGGTGAACAGGTGTACCCCAGTCCATTTTTTGCCATTTTGAATCCCAAGCAATGCACACCTATAACATATACCGGACTGTTTCTAATACTCTTACTATGCATTTGCGTATGTATAGCCATTATTTATTGTTATGAGCAGAAAATAATAGTGATGCATTTGTTTGTTTAGAAAGGTTTTATGAACAATGGAGAATATACAGATTGACTTCATTAGTTAGAATATAATTCTGATTCCATTTTGCATAAACATATACTCCTCCCGAAGTTAATTCCATTTACCTGAACCATTCTCAGACAGAAATACAGATGTTTGCCTTTATTTTTTTGCTACCTACAATTGTAACTTTTGGAAGCTACACTATGTGGAGTACATCTAGCTTAATAAATATGAAGTGTAAACATTCATGAAACAAACTAGCACAGTGATGGTGAACCTTTTTTTCCTCGGGTGCCAAAATAGTGCACGCACGTGCTATCGCATGCGTGTGCGTGCCCATACCCATAATTCAAAGCCCCCCACTTGCCCACCCCCTGTGCATGCGTGCACGACCCCCCACTCCCCTGTTTCCCAACTTCCAATGGACCCAGTAGGCCCATTTTTGCCCTCCCCAGACTCCAGAGGCTTTCTTGGACCTTGGGGAGGGCAAAAACACTCCTCCCCACTACCCCGGAGGCCCTCCGGTGGCCAAAATCGCCCTCCCAGAGCCTCTGTGCGAGCCAAAAATCAGCTGGTGGGCATGCACATGCGCGCTGGAGCTGAGCTAGGGCAACGGCTCGCATGCCGGCAGATATGGCTCCGCGTGCCACCTGTGGCACCCATGCCATAGGTTCGCAATCACTGAACTAGCACCTCCATCCATCAAAAACTATTGAGAAAGTATTTTCATCATCTGATTCTTGCTTTTTCTAACATGCTTTTTCCTATATTATTTTCAGTGTAAAAATATAACTACATCTCTTTAAGAGCACAGAATATTTTTCTTTCTGTTTTCAGTTAACTCTAATGAGAACACAATGTGATCTAATGGGAATATACTGTACCATACGATACTATTATAAGAACATATGATGCTGATTATGCAGTATAGATTGGATGTCTTAGATTTCTTTAAGTATTGAATCACACTCTCAGGAAAAGAATTCCTAGCTATGGCCAAAAAAATAAAACAACAAACACAATCAGTGGATTGACACAAAATAAATAGGGATTTACCATGCCGAGGCTGAGGGACGTCAGTGCTGGTCTCAGGTTTATGCTTTTCATAATTTTTCTCTTAGGAAAAAACAAACAAACAAGGAATGCAAGTTATTGATTGATACATTTTTCCAGACTCTGGACTGTATACTGACTGACATATTACCAGCATGCACGTGTAAACAAAGTGTATTTTATAGAATTTAAAAGACAAATAAAATTCTTATATAACATAGTTTAAATCTATGCAGACATTAAAGGAATAGAGGTCAATGGCTGACTGTTTTTGTATTAGTGATGACACTATTCAGACACAAAAGGCCTTCCCATGCCTTTTAAGTTGCATTTGTAATAACTGACAGGGAAGAGATGGTGGGCTTTCTGTTGAAAGAAAACAACCAAGGTCAGAGACCATCAAGGACTCCACTGTTTCCTCCAGAAAAGCTAAAGCTGCATCTCATTCCTTGAAGTACCATGTCATTCCTTGAAGCACGCATGCACAGAGCTGTCAGGAGAAGGGAACAATTAAGGAGCAGAGGTCGATTCGGGAGTAAAAGCACAAGGGGATGCTGAATGACCCCCTCATAGGAAATAAATAGGAGCGAAAGGGGAGTGGTGTTTGCAGGAGACAATTAGTTCATTATTGTGAAGATTTGCTTATCTGAGAGACTCCTTTCCAAGTATTTCCTTGTACAGCGTTGCATCAAGAAGCTATCGGCCTGGCAACTATCCAAGGATTGATAAGGTCTGTGTTTGCAATTAACCCTTGAAAGACTGTTTGCCAGGACTTTGCTGGATGTGAATGCTATGAATTCACATTAGCCAAATAAAAAGGGGATTTTTCGGGACAAGGAGTCTGTTTTGTGATTTGGTGAAGCCTAGGTCAGAACAATTCCCAGGAAGCACATTTGGCTTCCAGTCTCCCAGGACTTAGATAAGTCATTATTAGTTGAACTTATTTAGATTTGAATACAATTGATATAAAATTAATTGCTTTTTATTTTTATTTTTTAAGTGTGTATTTTTAATCATGGTAAGCACTGAACGTTGCATAAAAGATAGATGGGACATACATTTTAAAAAAATAAATGGATTTTAATGCATAGAACATCTGGAAAAAGAAACAAAATAGGCAGTATTTTATTTAGAAGCAATTATTGTACATGGGCAGAGATACTAAAATGAGGTTTCTTACTAGACATTCATTTGGCATAATTAGAATTAGAAGTATTATTGTTATTCATATGAATCTAAATAACTACAACCAAAAATATTTTCACAAAATAAGACTTTCCTAACTTCCATATTTCCAAAGAAGATTTTATGATTTTATATATATATATAAATATAAAATGATAAAATATATATATAAAATGATAAATGAAAATAAAGGGAGACTATTATAGATCTATAATAGTCTCCCTTTATTTTCATTTATCAGCAAAAAAAATATGCTACACATATAGAAGATAGTGTGTCGGCTATAGAAACTGCCTGGATGGTCCCAGAGAGGGGCCGAAAGGCAAAATGAAAGCTGTGATGCTTTCTTCCATATTTGGGTACACCAGGATAATACGACAGAAAAACATATATATATATATATATATATATATATATATATATATATATATATATATATATATATATATATATATATATATATATATATATATATATATATATAGGAGGGGACGAAAGGCAAAAGCAAGCTGTGATGTTTCCTTCCATATACCAGGATGACTCGACAGAAAAAAAACCATATATAACCCTTTCCTGGTAAAGAGCTGATAGGAAAGAGAACCTTGCCTAGAGGTTAACACTTCTGCCTTACAAGCAGATTGCCCAGATTCAAATCCCACTACGGGTATGGCTATCTGACGAGAGCAAAATAGCTCGAAATAGATCTATAATAGTCTCCCTTTATTTTCATTTATCAGCAAAAAATGTTACATATATATATATATCATTTATCAGCAAAAACAAAAAGGTTCACCATCACTGGTCTAGTCCTAAAGTTCTTTGTGGGGGCATCATAGCTCTATGCCAGTGATGGCGAACCTTTTTTTCCTCGGGTGCCGAAAGCACGTCTGCATGCGCTATTGCACATGCGCGAGTGCCCACACCCATAATTCAATCCCTGGGGAGGGCGAAAATGGGCTCCCCTGCCCCCCCGGAGGCCCTCTGGAGGCTGGAAATGGCCCATTTCCTAACTGCTGGTGGGCCCGGTAGGCCCATTTTTCACCCTCCCCAGGCTCCAGAGGCTTTCCTGGAGCCTGGGGAGGGCGAAAACAGCCTCCCCGCCCCCCGGAGGCCCTCCAGAAGCCGAAAACACCCTCCCAGAGCCTCCATGCGAGCCAAAAATCAGCTGGCCAGCATGCACATGCACGCTGGAGCTGAGCTAGGGCAACAGCTCGCGTGCCAGCAGATATGGCTCCGCGTGCCACCTGTGGCACGCGTGCCATAGGTTCGCCATCACTGCTCTATGCCATCCCTACTTCTTTTTAAAATCTACATGAAATGAAGGGAGCGGAGATTCCTCAGCATGAAGTAAAGCATCATCATCAGTATTCTGATGACACTCAAATATATAAATCTGTGCCCACGCAAACAAGTGAAAGTTGTTGAGGTTCTGTCACAGTATCTGAAGACTATGGAAGTCTGAAGGGCAAAATCAAGTTCAGTTCAGTCCTACAATTTTGGATCCATGAGAGGAGTATGGGCCAGATTTCCTATTATTGATTATTACTGATTGTTGCTTTTTTCTTGGATTACTTTCTCACTGTAAGTAATCCATATTATACGCCTCTCAGAGACAAATTTAATAAGAAAAACTTACTGCTAAAAGGACAAAACTAATACATTTTTATTTCCAAATTATGTTGCTCTTTTTTAATGCAGACTTTGACACATGGAGATAATTTAAATAACAATATAAATTTTTTTTACCAGATTTTGGTAGTAGCAGTGGGTTGATTGTTGTTTTAGTGATGGAAACATGATGCTTGGTCTTTGCATCTGAAAAAGAAAAAAAATCTTCAAAATTATTAAGATGTAAATAAGGTCAGGTCGGGAATTTTAAAATGGAAGGTGAAGGTGAAGGTGAAGAAACATGCTGTGGATATGAAGTGTACAAAATCAGCCACACAAAAGGGATGAGAAAGAGTAGGCTCAATACATATATAAAATTAGTGATTTATTAAAATTTCAGGAGCCAGCTTAAAAAAGAAATGGAAATTACAAACACGTGGGACTTCACTTCGTATAACATGGCCACTTCCAGCTATTTTCACATGACTGAATCACTGTGCAAGGAAAGAAAGAAAAAGCAGTACTGTGGAAAAAAAAATAAATAGAATGGTTAAAAGTCTTCAGTGCTAAATGACTAGCAAACCTAGAGAAAGGATGGGATTTAATGAAAAAAAAGATGATGTTAGATGATCTTACAGAAAAGAAAATGTAATGGATTTCTGAACAAGAAAGTAAAATAAGAAAATCAATCAGTGTGCCAGGAAAACACTATTACCTACTATTGGAAGTTCATTGCTAAACGTAATAGGTTCCAAAACTGTACCGGGGAAAAAAGGGAACTATTAGAATATGGAAAACCTTTCAGAATGCCTGTAACTGCAACACTAATTTACAAACAAAAAAACATTGTAGCTTTAAAGACAGAAATTGATACATAATCTTAGAAACTAAGATTAGAAACTAATAAGAATTAATGCACCTGAGCACATGTTCCGAAGTTGTGTTGAATCCAGGAAATACCTATGTCCAAGGAGTTGCCATGAATGCATTATCTACCTATCTACTAAGAATCATATTGAAAACAATTTTATCCAATGTATAATACCATGTAATTATCAGAATTAGTAAATGGGAATTATGGCATGCTCAAGAGTTTATGAAGATAATTACAAGCCCCAATTGAAAATTAAAAAAAGCAACCAACCCCCCCTCCCAAATTTAGAATGTCGAAACTGAAGGACAAGGTTACACCTATGTACCCCAAGATGCCTGAGAGGTGGTTCATAATTTTAAATATTCTACAAATGTGAATCAAAAGTATTCCATCATAAAATGCATGATCTGAAGATGAAGAAATATATTGTTTCAGATGGGTCTTATTTCCCTATATGGACTCTCATAGGAAGCTTTAGTGTATATAATGGATGTCTTCTGATTGTGTAGTTTACCTCTATTCCCATTCTGTAAAGGGGACATTCAGGGGGTTGCACAACATTCAGTATTGGATCACAACATTTAGCATTTATACAATTTATAATTTTAAGGAAGTACTGACTTCATAGTACTGTTGGATAAGATTACGCTAGATAGGTTCAAGAAGTTCTTGTAGTTAGGCAGAAAAAAGTAAAAAAGTCACTCTACCATGTTTCGTCTCTGGTACATCTGAAAAGATGGAGTCAGGTTCTTTAAATTTTGATGGATCAGGGCTTGATGCATAGAAAGCTGAAAGGAAGTCCAGTCTAGATTTAATCGGGGTTTTGACAGGAAGGTACAAGATTCAAACTACCATGTGATACTAATATCTTATGAAAGGATTTTGAACGGACATGAATGAAAGTGGATGATCTGCTAATATTATGCTCTGGTGTAGGGAAGCTCTGCAGATGATCCACAGGCATTTTTAAAAAAGTTATGTTCAATACAGAAACTCCTTGTGCCTATGCAGCCTTGGGGAATGAATTATGTAGCAACAACAAACTGTATTCAATTTTACCTAACATATGAGAAAATATAATTACCAGGTTTGGTAATTGGGAGTTCTGGCGTGGTCAAGACTTTAGGAAGATAATTATCATCCTCAGAAACTAGAAAAAAGCAAACAACCCCCAAATAAGTTCTCATTGTACATATTGAAGGACACATATATACTGTATGGTTAAAGCTCTTTCATCTTAAAATGGAATTGTCAGGCATTACCGTACTATGAAGAAATATATTGTCTTATATGGGTTTTAATCCTCCATAAAAGATGATCAAAGGAAATTTTGGTATGTAGGGTGTGCTTTCTTCTGGTTGGAAAGTGCATTTCCATTCTACTCAGTGTTGTAAAGGATTCATGATTCAATAATATACTCAGAACTTGTGTATATAGTAATTTCCAGAATATCTGGATTTTGTAAACCCTTTCAATAAGATTACACTAGATAGATGCAAGAACTTATCTTGTAAAGGATCAGAAAGTAATACGTAAAAAAAACTCTACCATGTTTCCTGTCTGGTACTTCTGCAATGATGTAGCCAGGTTCTTTAAATTTTGATGGAACAGGGCTTGTTTCATAATAAACTGAAAGGAAGTCCAGTATAGAATTAGTCTGCATTCTGGCTACATAGTTACATTTTTCAAAAAAACCCATGTGATATTAAACATATCTGAAGAAAGAATTTTGAACTCAGGAAGAAAGAAGTCTCAAAGGATAATGGATAATTTCAGAAAAATGAAAATTAAAAGTAGCACGAGAAGAAATACATGGTCTTCTATACACATGTGTAGGGAAGCTCTAAATATGATTCACAGATATGTCTTTCAAGGTTCTGTTCAGTGCAGAAACTCCTTGTTTCTAACCAACCGCCAGGAGTGCATTACCTACTAACAATCACTCCACATATAATTTTATCAAACATACAAGAACACATAATTACCAGATTTAGTAATTGGAAGTTCTGGAGTGGTCAAGACTTTAGGAAGATAATTATAATCTTCAGTTGAAACTGGAAAAAAGCAAAGAACCCCAAAATAAGTTTACAGTGTCCATATTGAAGGATATGGTTACACCTACCGGTATGTCAGAGGTGGTATTCAGCCGGTTCGGACTGGTTTGGGCGAACCGGTAGCGGTGACTGCGGGTGTGCCCATCCACCTGCCCAGATGTAATGCCGTCCTATTTAGCCACATTTTGGAGGCCGGGTGCATGCGTGGAAGGTGTGCATTAGAGAAAAGTGCATGCGCGGAAGGCTGTGCGCATGTGCAGATGGGGCGTGCACGAGCGTAGCAAACGCATGCACGTGCGCACGCACATTTGCGAACTGGTAGGGAAGATAAGTGAATATCACCTCTGACCTATGTACCCTAAGTTGCCTACAAATTCCCCCATCTTGAAATGGAATTGTTATACATGGTCCTACAATTAACTAATATATTGTCTTAGGTGAATTTTAATCTTCAGTGGAGGATCATAAAAAAAAAATTGTGTGTGCCTGGATAGATGTTTTCAGGTTTGAATGTGTACTCTCTATTACTTTTTATAGAGTTTTCTACAGTGTTTTTGATTGAATCAATCATAAGGGGCAGTACAGGATTCAAAATATCATGTGGCACTAGTCATATCTTAAGAAAGGATTTTGAACTGAAGAACAAAGAATTCTCAAAGAGTAAATCTCAATAAAATGAACATCAAAAGTAGCATGAGAAAAAAATGGATTGTCTGCTAATATTATGCATCTTCGTAGTGACACATATTATCTGTCAGAATGTCTTTCAAAGTTCTGTTCAATTCAGAAACTATTTTTCTAAATAGCCATCAAGAGTGCATTATCTACCAATAAAAAAGGTAAAGGTTCCCCTCGCACATACAGTATGTGCTAGTTGTTCCCGACTCTAGGGGGTGGTGTTCATCTCTGGTTCAAAGCCGAAGAGCCAGTGCTGTCCAAAGACATTTCCGTGGTCATGTGGTTGGCATGACTAAATGCTGAAGGTTCACGGAATGCTGTTACATTCCCACCAAAGGTGGTTCCTACCAATAATCACACTATGTACATTTTATCACACATATGGGAACACATGATTACCAGGTTTGGTAAGTAGCAGCTCTGGCGTGGTCAAGACTTTAGGAAGATAATTATCATCCTCAGTTGAAACTGGAAAAAAGCAAAGAACCCCAAAACAATTTCAAAATGTTCATATTGAAGGGCATGGTTTCACCTATTTTTGTCAATTTGCTTAAGAGCTATTTCATCTTAAAATGGAATTTTCAGATGTGATTCTATTATGAAGAAATATATAGTCTTAGAAGGATTTTAATTTTCCATACTTGAACTTCAAGGAAAATTTTGGGTGTATGATCTGCTGTCTTCTGGTTGGAAAGTGCACTTCTACTCCACTAAGTATTGTAGATAATTCATGAATAATGTACTTAGAACTTATGCATATAGAAATTTCCAGAATATCTGGATAAAAGTACACTAGAAAGATGCAAAAACGTATATTGCAAACAAGAATAAAGTAGTATATAAAAAAATCCACTCTACCATGTTTCCTGTCTGGTACTTCTGGCATGATGTAGCCAGGTTCTTTAAATTTTGATGGAGCAGGGCTTGGTTTATAAGAAACTGAAAGGAAGTTCAGTATAAAATTAGTCTACAACCTGACAGGGAGATACAGTGTTGTGAATACCATGTGATATTAGTCATATCTAATGAAATAATTTTTTAACTGAGGAAGAAAGAATTCTCAATGGGCAATTTCAGGAAAATGAAAATCAAAAGGAGCATGACAAGAAATATATAGTCTTCTAATTCTAATACTTTCCCAGAGGTGGGTTGCTCCCAGTTCGGACCAGTTCTAAAGAACCGGTAGCAGGAATTTCCCCCCGCTTGCTAAACTGGGAGCGATCGCCAGCTGGCCACACCCCCAAACAGGCTCTCTCAGCGGCACCATAGGTGCCGCCATCTTGTTTTTGGCTTCTGCGCACACGCAGAAGCTTGATTTTTCGGCACTGTGCTCGTGCCACGCAGCCATGTGGTGCGGAATGCGCGCACGCCTACGCGGTGCAGGAGGAAGTGAACCAACGCGAGGTAAGTTAGAACCCACCCCTGTACTATCCATCTGTGTAATGAAACTCTACATCTGATCCGCAGGCATCTCTTTCAAACTCTGTTCAGTGCAGAAACTCCTTGTTTCTAAGCAGCCACCGCGGTGCTTTATCTACCAACAATCACTTCACACATATTTTTATTAAACATATGAGAACACATAATTACCAGATTTGGTAATTGGAAGTTCTGGCGTGGTCAAGACTTTAGGAAGATAATTATCATCCTCAGTTGAAACTGGAAAAAAGAAACAACCCCAAAATAAGTCCACACTGTCGATGTTGGAGGACATGGTTACACCTACATATGTCAAAATACCTAACACCTCTTTCATGTTAAAATGGAATTGTCGGGCATGGCCCTACTATGAAATATATTGTCTTAGATGGGTTTTAATCCTACGTACAGGATGGTCAAAGGAAATTTTGGTTTGTAAGGCGTGCCATCTACTGGTTGGAAAGTGCGCTTCCATTCTACTCTGTATTGTAGGACATTCATGATTGATTAATATACTTATAGATTAATATACTTATAATGTATTCAGGTAATATATTCCAGAATGTCTGGATTTCATAAATCCATTTTATACTATATATATTCATATCTTATCTTGTTAAGGGTCAGCAAGTAGTACATTAAAAAGTAACTCTACCATGTTTCCTTTCTGGTACTTCTGGCAGGACGTAGTCGGATTCTTTGAATTTTGATGTAACAGGAGTTGGTTCATAAGAAACTGAAAGGAAGTCATGTCTA
Organism: Diadophis punctatus similis; assembly: GCA_023053685.1. Classification (NCBI taxonomy): domain Eukaryota; kingdom Metazoa; phylum Chordata; class Lepidosauria; order Squamata; family Dipsadidae; genus Diadophis; species Diadophis punctatus. The sequence goes on along the minus strand of JALIGW010000038.1, from coordinate 944,735 downwards.
GAATTAATCTACATTTTGACCGGGAGGTACAGGATTCAAAATACTGTGTGCTGCTAATCATATCTTATGAAATGATTTTGAACTGAAGAAGGAAGTATTCTCAAAGCGTAATGGGAATCAAACATTGGGAAAATAAAGATCTAAAGTAGCATGGAAAAAAGCATCTGTTCTCCCAATACTATCCATCTCTATAGCAAGCTCTGCATATGATCTACAGCCTGTCTTTTGATGTTATTTTCAATCCAGAAACTCCTTGTTTCTAAGTAGCCACCAGGAATGCATTATTTACCAACAATCACACTTTATACATTTTTATCAACATATGAGAACACATAATTACCAGATTTGGAAATTGGGAGTTCTGGCATGTTAAAGTCTTTAGGAAGATAATTGTCATCCTCAGTTGAAACTGGAAAAAAGCAAAGAACCTCAAAATAATTTCACAGTGTCTATACTGAAGGACATGGTTTCATCTATATATGTCAAGTTGCATACGAGCTTTTTCATCTTATGATAGAATTGTTATGCATGACCCTGCTATGAAAAGTATATTCTCCTAGAAGGGTTTTAATTTTCCATACTGAGGATCAAGGGAAATTTTGGGTTGTAAGGTGTGCTATGTTCTGGTTGGAAAATACACTTACATTCTACTCACTCTTTCAATCCTCAGTAGAGGACCATCAAAGAAAATTTCATTGTGCCTGGTTTGATGTATTCAGGTTTGAATGTGTACTTCTGTTCCTTTTTTAAGGCAGTTTTGTACAACATTCATGACTGACTGAATTTATATAGAACTTATGCATTTTATAACTTCAACAAAGTCTGGATTCCATGTTCATTTCAGAAATGAACAAATAGAATAATACTAGATGGTAGAAAGTAGCATATAAAAAAAAGTCACTCTACCATGTTTCCTGTCTAGTAATTCTGGCATGATGAGGTAGTCAGGTTCTTTAAACTTTGGAGGAACCGGTCTTGGTTTATAAGAGGCTAAAAGGAAGTCCAATTTAAAATTAATCTACATATGACAGGATTCAAAATACTGTGTTATCCTAATCATAACATATGAAAGGATTTTCAACTGAAGAAGAAAGAATTCTCAAAGGGTAATGGGAGTTAAACCTCGGGATAATAAAGATGTAAAGTAGTTTGGGAAAAAAGTGAATGTTCTCCCAATACTATGCATCTCTAAAGCTCTGCATATGGTCTGCGGGCATGACTTTTGAAGTTATGTTCAATCAGAAACTCCTTGTTTCTAAGTGACACCAAGAGTCTGTATTTGAAGGGTTTTAATTTTCTATACATGAGGATCAAAGGAAATTTTAAATTATCCAGTGCGCTGTTTTCTACATTCAAAAGTGCACTAACATTCTCTTCAGTGCAGTAGACCATTCATGAATGAATAATGTATTTAGAATTTAAGCATGTAATATTTTCCAGAATGTCTGGGTTTTGTAAATTCATTGGATAAGATTACACTAGATAAATTCAAGGACTAATTTAGCAAAAGATCATAAAGTAGTACGTAAAAAAAGGCACTCTACCATGTATCCTGTCTGGTACTTCTGGCATGGGTAATGGGCAATTTCAGAAAAAGGAACATGAAAAGTAGCATGACAGGAAAAAATGGTCTTTTAATACTATCCATCTGTGTAATGAAACTGTACATATAATGTCTTTAAAATTCTGTTCAGTTCAGAAACTTGTAGTACAGGGAGTAGAGGATTCAAAATATTGTGTGATGCTAATCATTTGAAATGAAGGGATTTTGAAGGAAGAATTCTCGAAGTGTAAAGGGTAATTTCAGGAAAATGAACATCAAATGTAGCATGACAAGAACTATCTGGTCTTTTAATACTATCCATCTGTGTAATGAAGTTCTACATGGGCATCTCTGTTCAGTGCAGAAACTCGTTATTTCTAAACAACTGCCAGGAATGCTTTATCTACCAACCTTCACTCCACATATAATTTTACAAACATATGAGAACATATAATTACCAGGTTTGGTAATTGGAAGTTCTGGTGTGGTCAAGACTTTAGGAAGATATTTATCACCCACAGTTGAAACTAGAAAAAAGCAAAGAACCCCAAGATATATTTACAGTGTCCATATTCAAGGAGACGGTTACACCAATGTACCCCAAGTTTCCTATAAGCCCTTCTATCTTGAGTGGAACTGTTATACATAGTCCAACAGTTAACTAATATATGGCCTTAGATGAATTTTAATCCGCAGTGGAGGATCATCAGAGAAACCTTTGGTCTGCCTGGTCTGATGTCTTCAGGTTTGAATGCCTACTCCTATTCCTTTTTGTACAGTTTTGTACAGCATATATTTAGAACGTATGCTTTTATAATTTCAAGGAAAACAAGAGTTCATGTTCATTTCAGAAAGGAATACACTAGATAAATTCCAGAGGTAGAAAGAAGCATGTTAAAAAAAGTCACTCTACCATGTTTCTTGTCTGTTACTGCGGGCATGATGTAGTCGGGTTCTTTATACTTTGGCGGAACCGGGCTTGGTTTATAAGAATCTGAAAGGAAGTCCAGTCTTAAATTAATCTACATTTGACAGCAAAATACCGTGTTACTTATGAAAGGATTTTGAACGAAATGAGAAAGTATTCTCAAAGAGTAATGGGAGTTAAACATTGGGAAAATAAAGATCTAAAGTAGCTTGAAAAAATGAATGTTCTTCCAATACTATGCATCTCTAAAGCTCTGCATATAGTCTGCGGACATGTCTTTCAAAATTATGTTCAATCAGAACCTCTTTGCTTCTAAGTAGCCACCAGGAGTGCATGATCTACCAACAATCACACTGTATACATTTTTATCAACCATATGAGAACAAATAATTACCAGATTTGGTAATTGGAAGATCTGGCGTGGTCAAGACCTTAGGAAGATAATTATCGTCCTCAGTTGAAACTAGAAAAAAGCAAACAACCCCCAAATAAGGTCACATTGTACATGTGGACATGGTTTCACCTACTGTATATGAGCCTGAAAGCTACTTCATCTTAAAATGGAATTATCAGGCGCGACACTATGGTGAAGAAATTTATTGTCTTGGAAAGATTTTGATCTTTCATATAGAGGGATGCAGGAAATTTTTGATTTCTACGGTGCTTTGTCTTCTGGTTGGAAAGTGTACCTTCATTCTACTCGGTGTTGTAAAGCATTCGTGATTCAACAATATGCTTAATACTTCGGCATATACTAATTTCCAAAATGCCTGGATTTTGTAAACCCTTTAGATCAGTTTACACTAGATAGGTGCAAGAACTTATCTTGTAAAGGATCAGAGAGTAGAATGTAAAAGAAATCACTCTACCATGTTTCCTGTCTGGTTCTTCTGCAATGATGTAGCCAGGTTCTTTCAATTTTGGTGGAACAGGGCTTGGTTCATAAGAAACTGAAAGGAAGTCCAGTATAAAATTAGTCTGCAATCTGACAGGGAGTAGAGGGTTCAATATACTGTGTGATGCTAATCATAGGAGATGAAAGGATTTTGAAGGAAGAATTCTCAAAGGGTAATGGGTAATTTCAGGAAAATGAACGTCAAAGGTAGCATGACAAGAACTATCTGGTCTTCTAATACTATCCATCTGAGTAATGAAGTTCTACACATGATCTGCGGGCATGTCTTTCAAATTCTGTTCAGTACAGAAAGTCGATATTTCAAAACAACCGCCAGGAATGCTTTATCTACCAACAATCACTCCACATATAATTTTATCAAACATGTGAGAACATATAATTACCAGGTTTGGTAATTGGAAGTTCTGGCGTGGTCAAGACTTTAGGAAGATATTTATCATCCACAGTTGAAACTAGAAAAAAGCAAAGAACCCCAAGATATATTTACAGTGTCCATATTCAAGGAGACGGTTACACCAATGTACCCCAAGTTTCCTATGAGCCCTTCTATCTTGAGTGGAACTGTTATACATGGTCCAACAATTAACTAACATGTGGTCTTAGATGAATTTTAATCCTCAGTGGAGGACCATCAGAGAAACGTTTGGTGTGCCTGGTCTGATGTCTTCAGGTTTGAATGTCCACTTCTATTCTTTTTTGTACAGTTTTGTACAGCATATATTTAGAACGTATGCTTTTATAATTTCAAGGAAGACTGGCGTTCAGGTTCATTTCAGAAAGGAATACACTAGATAAATTCCAGAGGTAGAAAGAAGCATGTTAAAAAAAGTCACTCTACCATGTTTCTTGTCTATTACTGCGGGCATGATGTAGTCGGGTTCTTTATACTTTGGCGGAACCGGGCTTGGTTTATAAGAATCTGAAAGGAAGTCCAGTCTTAAATTAATCTACATTTGACAGCAAAGTACAGGTTTCAAAATACCGTGTTACTTATGAAAGGATTTTCAACGAAAGGAGGAATTATTCTTAAAGGGTAATGGGAGTTAAACCTTGGGGAAATAAAGATCTAAAGGAGCTTGAAAAAGTGAATGTTCTTCCAATACTATGCATCTCTAAAGCTCTGCATATGGTCTGCGGACATGTCTTTCAAAATTATGTTCAATGAGAAACTCTTTGCTTCTAAGTAGCCACCAGGAGTGCATGATCTACCAACAATCACACTGTATACATTTTTATCAACCATATGAGAACAAATAATTACCAGATTTGGTAATTGGAAGATCTGGCGTGGTCAAGACCTTAGGAAGATAATTATCGTCCTCAGTTGAAACTAGAAAAAAGCAAACAACCCCCAAATAAGGTCACATTGTACATGTGGACATGGTTTCACCTATATAAGCCTAAGAGCTATTTCATCTTAAAATGGAATTATCAGGCACGACACTATGGTGAAGAAATATATTGTCTTGGAAAGATTTTGATCTTTCATATAGAGGGATCCAGGAAATTTTTGGTTTTTACGGTGCTTTGTCTTCTGGTTGGAAAGTGTCCTTTCATTCTACTCGGTGTTGTGGAGCATTCGTGAGTCAACAATATGCTTAATACTTGTGCATATACTAATTTCCAAAATGGCTGGATTTTGTAAACCCTTTAGATTAGTTTACACTAGATCGACGCAAGAATTTATCTTGTAAAGGATCAAAGAGTAGAATGTAAAAGAAATCACTCTACCATGTTTCCTGTCTGGATCTTCTGCAATGATGTAGCCAGGTTCTTTCAATTTTGATGGAACAGGGCTTGGTTCATAAGAAACTGAAAGGAAGTCCAGTATAAAATTAGTCTGCAATCTGACAGGGAGTAGAGGATTCAAAATACTGTGTGACGCTAATCATAGGAGATAAAAGGATTTTGAAGGAAGAATTCTCAAAGGGTAATGGGTAATTTCAGGAAAATGAACGTCAAAGGTAGCATGACAAGAACTATCTGGTCTTCTAATACTATCCATCTGAGTAATGAAGTTCTACACATGATCTGCAGGCATGTCTTTCAAATTCTGTTCAGTACAGAAAGTCGATATTTCAAAACAACTGCCAGGAATGCTTTATCTACCAACAATCACTCCACATATAATTTTATCAAACATGTGAGAACATATAATTACCAGGTTTGGTAATTGGAAGTTCTGGCGTGGTCAAGACTTTAGGAAGATATTTATCATCCACAGTTGAAACTAGAAAAAAGCAAAGAACCCCAAGATATATTTACAGTGTCCATATTCAAGGAGACGGTTACACCAATGTACCCCAAGTTTCCTATGAGCCCTTCTATCTTGAGTGGAACTGTTATACATGGTCCAACAATTAACTAACATGTGGTCTTAGATGAATTTTAATCCTCAGTGGAGGACCATCAGAGAAACGTTTGGTGTGCCTGGTCTGATGTCTTCAGGTTTGAATGTCCACTTCTATTCTTTTTTGTACAGTTTTGTACAGCATATATTTAGAACATATGCTTTTATAATTTCAAGGAAACTGGCGTTCATGTTCATTTCAGAAAGGAATACACTAGATAAATTCCAGAGGTAGAAAGAAGCATGTTAAAAAAAGTCACTCTACCATGTTTCTTGTCTGTTACTGCGGGCATGATGTAGTCGGGTTCTTTATACTTTGGCGGAACCGGGCTTGGTTTATAAGAATCTGAAAGGAAGTCCAGTCTTAAATTAATCTACATTTGACAGCAAAGTACAGGTTTCAAAATACCGTGTTACTTATGAAAGGATTTTCAACGAAAGGAGGAATTATTCTTAAAGGGTAATGGGAGTTAAACCTTGGGAAAATAAAGATCTAAAGGAGCTTGAAAAAGTGAATGTTCTTCCAATACTATGCATCTCTAAAGCTCTGCATATGGTCTGCGGACATGTCTTTCAAAATTATGTTCAATCAGAACCTCTTTGCTTCTAAGTAGCCACCAGGAGTGCATGATCTACCAACAATCACACTGTATACATTTTTATCAACCATATGAGAACAAATAATTACCAGATTTGGTAATTGGAAGATCTGGCGTGGTCAAGACCTTAGGAAGATAATTATCGTCCTCAGTTGAAACTAGAAAAAAGCAAACAACCCTCAAATAAGGTCACATTGTACATGTGGACATGGTTTCACCTATATAAGCCTAAGAGCTATTTCATCTTAAAATGGAATTATCAGGCACGACACTATGGTGAAGAAATATATTGTCTTGGAAAGATTTTGATCTTTCATATAGAGGGATCCAGGAAATTTTTGGTTTTTACGGTGCTTTGTCTTCTGGTTGGAAAGTGTCCTTTCATTCTACTCGGTATTGTAGAGTATTTGTGAGTCAACAATATGCTTAATACTTGTGCATATACTAATTTCCAAAATGCCTGGATTTTGTAAACCCTTTAGATTAGTTTATACTAGGTAGACGCAAGAACTTATCTTGTAAAGGATCAGAGAGTAGAATGTAAAAGAAGTCACTCTACCATGTTTCCTGTCTGGTTCTTCTGCAATGATGTAGCCAGGTTCTTTCAATTTTGATGGAACAGGGCTTGGTTCATAAGAAACTGAAAGGAAGTCCAATATAAAATTAGTCTGCAATCTGACAGGGAGTAGAGGATTCAAAATACTGTGTGACGCTAATCATAGGAGATGAAAGGATTTTGAAGGAAGAATTCTCAAAGGGTAATGGGTAATTTCAGGAAAATGAACATCAAAGGTAGCATGACAAGAACTATCTGGTCTTCTAATACTATCCATCTGAGTAATGAAGTTCTACACATGATCTGCGGGCATGTCTTTCAAATTCTGTTCAGTACAGAAAGTCGATATTTCTAAACAACTGCCAGGAATGCTTTATCTACCAACTATCACTCCACATATAATTTTATCAAACATGTGAGAACATATAATTACCAGGTTTGGTAATTGGAAGTTCTGGCGTGGTCAAGACTTTAGGAAGATATTTATCATCCACAGTTGAAACTAGAAAAAAGCAAAGAACCCCAAGATATATTTACAGTGTCCATATTCAAGGAGACGGTTACACCAATGTACCCCAAGTTTCCTATGAGCCCTTCTATATTGAGTGGAACTGTTACACATGGTCCTACAATTAACTAACATGTGGTCTTAGATGAATTTTAATCCTGCGTGGAGGACCATCAGAGAAACGTTTGGTGTGCCTGGTCTGATGTCTTCAGGTTTGAATGTCCACTTCTATTCTTTTTTGTACAGTTTTGTACAGCATATATTTAGAACACATGCTTTTATAATTTCAAGGAAGACTGGCGTTCATGTTCATTTTAGAAAGGAATACACTAGATAAATTCCAGAGGTAGAAAGAAGCATGTTAAAAAAAGTCACTCTACCATGTTTCTTGTCTGTTACTGCGGGCATGATGTAGTCGGGTTCTTTATACTTTGGCGGAACCGGGGTTGGTTTATAAGAATCTGAAAGGAAGTCCAGTCTAAAATTAATCTACATTTGACAGCAAAGTACAGGTTTCAAAATACCGTGTTACTTATGAAAGGATTTTGAACGAAAAGAGAAAGTATTCTCAAAGGGTAATGGGAGTTAAACCTTGGGAAAATAAAGATCTAAAGTAGCTTGAAAAAGTGAATGTTCTTCCAATACTATGCATCTCTAAAACTCTGCATATGGTCTGCGGACATGTCTTTCAAAATTATGTTCAATCAGAAACTCTTTGCTCCTAAGTATCCACCAGGAGTGCATGATCTACCAACAACACACTGTATACATTTTTATCAACCATATGAGAACAAATAATTACCAGATTTGGTAATTGGAAGATCTGGCGTGGTCAAGACCTTAGGAGGATAATTATCGTCCTCAGTTGAAACTAGAAAAAAGCAAACAACCCCCAAATAAGGTCACATTGTACATGTGGACATGGTTTCACCTACTTTATATAAGCCTAACAGCTATTTCATCTTAAAATGGAATTATCAGGCACGGCACTATGGTGAAGAAATATATTGCCTTGGAAAGATTTTGATCTTTCATATAGAGGGATCCAGGACATTTTTGGTTTTTACGGTGCTTTGTCTTCTGGTTGGAAAGTGTTCTTTCACTCTACTCGGTGTTGTGGAGCATTCGTGAGTCAACAATATGCTTAATACTTCGGCATATACTAATTTCCAAAATGTCTGAATTAGACATTTAGATTAGTTTACACTAGATAGATGCAAGAACTTATCTTGTAAAGGATCAGAGAGTAGAATGTAAAAGAAGTCACTCTACCATGTTTCCTGTCTGGTTCTTCTGCAATGATGTAGCCAGGTTCTTTCAATTTTGATGGAACAGGGCTTGGTTCATAAGAAACTGAAAGGAAGTCCAATATAAAATTAGTCTGCAATCTGACAGGGAGTAGAGGATTCAAAATACTGTGTGACGCTAATCATAGGAGATGAAAGGATTTTGAAGGAAGAATTCTCAAAGGGTAATGGGTAATTTCAGGAAAATGAACGTCAAAGGTAGCATGACAAGAACTATCTGGTCTTCTAATACTACCCATCTGAGTAATGAAGTTCTACACATGATCTGCGGGCATGTCTTTCAAATTCTGTTCAGTACAGAAAGTCGATATTTCAAAACAACTGACAGGAATGCTATATCTACCAACAATCATTCCACATATAATTTTATCAAACATGTGAGAACATATAATTACCAGGTTTGGTAATTGGAAGTTCTGGCGTGGTCAAGACTTTAGGAAGATATTTATCATCCACAGTTGAAACTAGGAAAAAGCAAAGAACCCCAAGATATATTTACAGTGTCCATATTCAAGGAGACAGTTACACCAATGTACGCCAAGTTTCCTATGAGCCCTTCTATCTTGAGTGGAACTGTTAGACATGGTCCTACAATTAACTAACATGTGGTCTTAGATGAATTTTAATCCTCAGTGGAGGACCATCAGAGAAACCTTTGGTGTGCCTGGTCTGATGTCTTCAGGTTTGAATGTCCACTTCTATTCTTTTTTGTACAGTTTTGTACAGCATATATTTAGAACATATGCTTTTATAATTTCAAGGAAGACTGGCGTTCATGTTCATTTCAGAAAGGAATACACTAGATAAATTCCAGAGGTAGAAAGAAGCATGTTAAAAAAGTCACTCTACCATGTTTCTTGTCTGTTACTGCGGGCATGATGTAATCGGGTTCTTTATACTTTGGCGGGCTTGGTTTATAAGAATCTGAAAGGAAGTCCAGTCTAAAATTAATCTACATTTGGCAGCAAAGTACAGGTTTCAAAATACCGTGTTACTTATGAAAGGATTTTGAATGAAAGGAGAAAGTATTCTCAAAGGGTAATGGGAGTTAAACCTTGGGAAAATAAAGATCTAAAGTAGCTTGAAAAAGTGAATGTTCTTCCAATACTATGCATCTCTAAAACTCTGCATATGGTCTGCGGACATGTCTTTCAAAATTATGTTCAATCAGAAACTCTTTGCTCCTAAGTATCCACCAGGAGTGCATGATCTACCAACAACACACTGTATACATTTTTATCAACCATATGAGAACAAATAATTACCAGATTTGGTAATTGGAAGATCTGGCGTGGTCAAGACCTTAGGAAGATAATTATCGTCCTCAGTTGAAACTAGAAAAAAGCAAACAACCCTCAAATAAGGTCACATTGTACATGTGGACATGGTTTCACCTACTTTATATAAGCCTAACAGCTATTTTATCTTAAAATGGAATTATCAGGCACGGCACTATGGTGAAGAAATATATTGTCTTGGAAAGATTTTGATCTTTCATATAGAGGGATCCAGGACATTTTTGGTTTTTACGGTGCTTTGTCTTCTGGTTGGAAAGTGTTCTTTCACTCTACTCGGTGTCGTGGAGCATTCGTGAGTCAACAATATGCTTAATACTTGTGCATATACTAATTTCCAAAATGGCTGGATTTTGTAAACCCTTTAGATTAGTTTACACTAGATAGATGCAAGAATTTATCTTGTAAAGGATCAAAGAGTAGAATGTAAAAGAAATCACTCTACCATGTTTCCTCTCTGGTACTTCTGCAATGATGTAGCCAGGTTCTTTCAATTTTGATGGAACAGGGCTTGGTTCATAAGAAACTGAAAGGAAGTCCAGTATAAAATTAGTCTGCAATCTGACAGGGAGTAGAGGATTCAAAATACTGTGTGACGCTAATCATAGGACATGAAAGGATTTTGAAGGAAGAATTCTCAAAGGGTAATGGGTAGTTTCAGGAAAATGAATGTCAAAGGTAGCATGACAAGAACTATCTGGTCTTCTAATACTATCCATCTGTGTAATGAAGTTCTACACATGATCTGCGGGCATGTCTTTCAAATTCTGTTCAGTGCAGAACCTCGTTACTTCTAAACAACCGCCAGGAATGCTTTATCTACCAACAATCACTCCACATATAATTTTATCAAACATATGAGAACATATAATTACCAGGTTTGGTAATTGGAAGTTCTGGTGTGGTCAAGACTTTAGGAAGATATTTATCATCCACAGTTGAAACTAGAAAAAAGCAAAGAACCCCAAGATATATTTACAGTGTCCATATTCAAGGAGACGGTTACACCAATGTACCCCAAGTTTCCTACGAGCCCTTCTATCTTGAGTGGAAATGTTACACATGGTCCTACAATTAACTAACATATGGCCTTAGATGAATTTTAATCCTCAGTGGAGGACCATCAGAGAAACGTTTGGTGTGCCTGGTCTGATGTCTTCAGGTTTGAATGTCTACTTCTATTCTTTTTTGTACAGTTTTGTACAGCATATATTTAGAACGTATGCTTTTATAATTTCAAGGAGGACTGGAGTTCATGTTCATTATAGAAAGGAATACAGAGGTAGAATAAATTCCATTAATTAGATGGAATTTAATTTAGATAAATTCCAGAGGTAGAAAGAAGCATGTTAAAAAAGTCACTCCACCATGTTTTTCATTCACTCTACACTGTATTTCATTAATAGTTTTTCAGAATTTTATAAAAAAATGCACCCCAAGCTGCCTACGAGCCCTTCTATCTTGAGGTAGAATTGTTATACATGGTCCTACAATTAGCCAATATATTTTATTAGATGAATTTCAATCCTCAGTGGAGGATTATAATTTCAAGGAAGTCTGGAGTTCATGTTCATTTCAGAAAGGAATACCCTAGATAAATTCCAGAGGAAGAAGGAAGCATGTAAAAAAAGTCACTCTACCATATTTCATGTCTGGCACTTCTGGTATGATGTAGTCAGGTTGTTTCAGCTGTGTTGGAACCGGGCTTGGTTTATAAGAAGCTGAAAGGAAGTCCTGTCTAAAATTAATCTACATTTGACAGCGAAGTACAAGATTCAATATACAATGTTATTCTAATCATATGGAAGGATTTTCAACTGAAGAAGTAATCATTCTCATAGGGTAATAGGAGTTTTATCTCGAGAAAATGAATATCAAAAGTAACACGATACAATAAGGATGGTCTCCTAATACTATGCCTCTGTGTATCGAAGCTCTACATATCATCCATGGGTTTGCCATTGCCATTGGGAATACATTTTCAGGCACAAACAAACTAAATTCAAATTTATCAAACAAATGAGAAGCCATGATTACCAGGTTTGGTGATTGGGGGTTCTGATGTAGTCAAAACTTTAGGAAGATAATTATCATCTTCAGCTGAAACTGAAAAAAAGCAAACAATCCCAAAATAAATGTAAAGTGTCCATATTGAAGGGACATGGTTACACTTATGTACCCTATGTTTCTTACAAGGCCTTCTATGTTAAAATGGCATCATTATGCATGGTTCTATTATGAAGTAATATATTGTCTTAGATTAATTTTAATCTGCAATAGAGGACTATTAAAGAAATTTTGTTGTGCATGGTGTGACATCTTCAGATTTGAATGTGTACTTATGTTCCTTTTTATACAGTTTTGTACAGCATTCATGATTGAATGAATATATTTTGAACTTATGTATTTTATGATTTAAGGAAGTCTGGAATTCATGTTCATTTCAGAAAGGAATACACTAGATAAATTCCAGAGATATAAAGAAGCATGTTTAAAAAGCTACTCTAACATGTTTCATGTCTGGTACTGCTGACATGATGTAGTTGGGTTCTTTAAACTTTGGCAGAACCAGCCTTGTTTAAAAAGAAGTTGAAATGAAGTCCTGTCTAAAATTAATCTACATTTGAAGGGGAAATACAAGATTCAAAATACCATCTGATAGTAATCATATCTTTGGAAAGGTTTTGAATTGAAGAATAAAAACATATGAGAGAGTGATGGGTGTGTACCGGTATGTGTGAAACCTCATGATTTCAAGAATTGCAAGAATAGCCTCAAAAAGAAATATTTATTGTTGGATTCTTCCAATATTGTGGTTATATGTAGTAAAGCTTTGCATATGATCAACAAGATGTCTGTCAAAGTTTTTTTAAGTTTGAATCTACTTGTTTATAAATGAAGAATGCATTATCTAACCATCAATCACAATATACAAGATTGTATCAAATATAGGAACATATAATTACCAGGTTTGGTAATTGGAAATTCTGGTGTAGTCAAGAGTTTAGGAAGATAATTATCATCATCAGTTGAAACTGGAAAAAAAGCAAACAACCCCAAAATATGGATTTCATATTTATATAGTATAAGAATATAGTAGACATATTCAAATAGTTATCTTGTAAAGTAGAAGGAAGAAATATTTAAAAATCATTATACCAAATTTCCTGACTGGTTCTTCTGGCTTGGTATAGTCGAATTCTTTAGACTTTGATGGAACAGGGTTTATTTCTTTTGAAGCTGAAAAGAAATCCAGTTGAGAATTAATTAATACAATATCTTGAAAGGATGTTAAATGGACTCTCAATTTGGTGGGATCATATTAATATTCAAACTATTTCTTAAATAACTAAATTTTGAACCTGTAGGGGAATTGACTTCTAAAATACTCTCCAGAAAGAAAAAGACAGTTATGTGAAAGAATAGTATTGAATATAATTTTAAGAAGAGATATTTGAATTGTTTAATACATAGATGTCAAACTTATGATGTCACATTGTCATCATGTGACGTATCATCACTTCGCCCCCTTTGCTAAACCGGGGTGGGTGTGGCTAGCGTGTGATGCATCCAGCCCACAGGCTGCGAGTTTGACACCCCTGGTTTAGTATGAACTACATATTATTTCAAGGACAATGAATTTGTTTAAGTTCTGAATTTGCTGAAGAAAATGACCTTTTGATGTCTAACATGTTTATATTGTGTCAATTTATAAACAAATTTTCCTGCATTGGCTCTCAAATTTGAAGGTCACAATTTAGTCTGACATTGTAACTAATTATACTATATTTGTTTGCATTCACCATGCAGAATTATATTAGCTTTGTTTGCATTCCCTTTTTCCCTTTTAAGTCAAGTTTTGCTCCTTTAAATATTGTCTAGCTTGTGTTTTATTGCTAGATATATGTAAGTCAAAGAGAACTTGATTCAGATTTATATGCATTCCAGTTACTCATACATTAATGCCCATATCAATGCATTCACAACTAATTATCACATGACATTAATTTTCAGGAAACATTGGAAAACATATTATCACTCTCAGTAAATTTGAGTTTTGTTCTGAAAAGGAAACTTTCTTCCTTAATGCAAACTTGAAAAAAACAAAGTATGTTAGGATTGAATGATATATTTACATACAATCTCTTAAACCTAGGTCTTGTTTAGGTCTAGTTATTGAATGTGATCATAGTTGTTATTTATTAAGGTGTATTGCATAAAACAGAGGTCTTCAAACTTGGCAACTTTAAGACTTGTGGCTGTCCAGCCAGCTATGCTGGACAATTCTGGGAGTTGAAGTCCACAAGTCTTAAAGTTGCCAAGTTTGAGGACCCCTGGCATAAAATGTTTATTTTGCAATATGTTGCATAAGATCTAATCTGCAAAAATCTGAATGAGGCTGAAAATAAGCAAAAAAATCAAGACTCCTGTCACTGTATTTCATTAATGGTTTTTCAGAATTTTATAAAATTTTAATGAAGCCTGAATATCATATTGGGGTCTTTGAAACAGTATATCCAAGTTCAAGAGAATATTTCATACAGATATATAAAAAATACAATATTTAAAAAGTCAGTCTGTCAAGTTTCCTGTCTGGTAGTTCTGGGATAGTAAAATCAGGTTCTTTAGATTTTTATGAAACAGGGCTTGGTTCCAGAGGTGGGTTCCTCCCAGTTCGGACCGGTTTGCCCGAACTGATAGCAAACTGCTGGTGACGTCACAGAGCCGGTTCGGTTAGTGCCGGTTGGTGGACGCCGCCATCTTTTTTTGGAACTTTTTTTTTGGATTTTTTTTGGGGGGGAAATTTTTAATGATTTTTTTCTTCTTCTGCGCATGTGCAAAAGCCGAGTTTCCGGCACTGCGCATGCACTGCCATCTTGTTTTTGGCTTTTTTGGGGGGTTGGAATTTTTGGCACTGCGCGCACATGGCCACAAGGCACAGCCACGAGGCATGGGAGGAAGCAAACTGGTGGCGAGGTAAATTAGAACCCAGGTCCGCCTGGCCTAATTTCTACCTGCTCTTTGAACAGGACCACTGAGTCTAGAAGGAGCCTCTCTTTGGAAGAGAGAGATAAAATTGGCAATAATCTGGAATCAAACTTCCAAATAGACAGCTGCTTTGATGAGATAGGACCATTTTTTTAAAATCAATGTTGGGTCCAGGACTGACCTGATGAGGAATGCGTAGACCAGAGTCTCTTTCAAAACTTATGGAATCTCTCCTTTCTTCAGAGACATTGACTACTACCTGCATAAAATTTCCCAGCTCTTCCTTGGCCACTCTAGCCAATCCTTATGTGACAGAGCTAACATTATAGGGAACCATGAACTTCCTTTAAATGTTAAAAAATTAACCTTAAATGTTGTGATAATTACATAATTTATTACAATGTACATTTGTTGAGCAACTTGGAAAAAAGTAAGTTAATATTTTTAAAAAAATAATATTAGCCCTTACTCTCTAGAATACTGAAGTGCATGCATAACTGCTGACATTTTCTTTGGTTTAGGCCATTTGTTAGATTCTTTCTTCTAGGAACTCAGGGCAACATGTAAGGGGATCAATCTTCATTTTATCCCCACAACAACCCAATGAGATAGGTTAGTTTGAGAGAGAATATGGATAAACTAGGGGACTAAATTATAAAGCAAACAAAGATACAAAGAAAATATATTTTATAAATGAAACAATAGAAACTGTTCTTGAAAATTAAATACAGAAGATATTAGAAAAATGAACTTGCACAAGTCCACATCTTTAAAACAGCTTAGGCCAAAATTGCTAGGATCATTTTTTTAAAAATTTTTCAAACATTTTTAAAGAAGGAAATAAACCAACTTTGTTTCTGCTTAAAATAGAAAAAAAAAGGAATGAGATTTGTTAAATATAAATGCTTAAGAGAAATAATTAAATACAAAGGAATTGTGTACTAGCACACTGTCCAGTTGTTTTTGATTTTACTTAAGCTAATGTTTCAAAGCTAATGTTTCAAATTAAACATGTCAGATAGCTGCCATTTTAAGGATCACATTTTGGAGATACATTAAATATCACCAATTCCATTTTTCTCATCACAACCAAAAATAAATCCATAAATCTATTTTTAGAAGAAATCTATTTCCTTATTAATATATTCAGGTTTCCATGTTGAACTCATAAAATAATAATAATAATAATAATAATAATAATAATAATAATAATAATAATAATAATAATAATAATAATAATAATAATAATAATAATAATAATAATAATAATAATAATAATAATAATAATAATAATAATAATAATAATAATAATAATAATAATATATTAAAAATATGTTTTAAAGAAAAATTAACAATTGCTTCTCATTTATCTGGATTATCTTTATATAAAGATACAAGACATTATGCTGTATGGAAGATAATTGTAACAAAGATCGTGGACAGGTGTATAATTACTCATTCTCTATCCTACTTGTTAGGTATCTATTGCAAAATCTCTCATAAATTCTGTCAGATTTCACTGTATCAATTATCTATTCAGGAGAGAAGTAGAACCTATATCCAGACTTGCTTTTTTATTTTCTTGGGAAATATAAATTAATTGTAGCAAAGTTCTCAACCTTCTTCTGAATAAAATAGTGTGCATATGGAATCCTAAGGTACTGGACCCAAGAATATTTTATGCGTTTAAACAATTCTAGTTTTATTTTAGATTTATCTTCACACATTTTGTCCTGATAGAAACATGTTGCAGATGGCTTTCCATTTCTTTTTTTTTTTATTGAAAAAGTTTTATTAGTACAAAGTACAAAATTTTTTTATATTCCCCCCCCATCCCCCCAACCCCCTCCCTCCCCTACCCCGACTTCCCAGAAAGAACACAGGATATAATCTTAAACTAACATATACTAACAAAACATAAGTTCTATTATAAAAACCGTTTTAAAATTCTAACCATATATCATTATTAAACTATATATATCTTCTTAATCTGATACTTTTTTTGAATATAATCAATCCATCTACTCCATTCCAATATATATCTTTCATTTGAATGATCTTTTAAGTATGATGAAATTCTTGCCATTTCTGCCAGGTGTGTAACTTTTATTGTCCATTCCTCTGTAGTAGGTATATCTTCTTTCTTCCAATATTGTGCTACCAACAATCTGGCAGCCGTTATCAAGTTCAAGATCAATTTAGTCTCTATTACAGTACAGTCCATAATTATTCCCAGCAAGAAAAACTGTGGTGTAAACTTAATTTTTTTCTTCAAAATATTCTGTATAATCCACCATATTTTAATCCAGAAAGCCTTAATTTTCCTACAAGACCACCAAACATGAAAATAAGTTGCATCTTCACATTCACATCTCCAACATTTAGGTTGTAAATTTGGATACATACAAGCTAGTTTCTTTGGGTCAAAATGCCATCTATAAAACATTTTATAAAAGTTTTCTCTTAAATTTTGAGCTTGCGTGAATTTCACATTTCTAACCCATATATTCTCCCATGTTTCCATCATTATAGGTTCACCAATATTTTGAGCCCATTTAATCATACAATTAACTAGCTCTGTTTCAGAATCTAATTCCACTAATACATTATATAATCTCTTTATATGCATTGGTCCTTTATTCTTTATTTGATTTATCAAGTTGTCATCTTGCTGCAAAATACCTGCTTTTGAATCCTCTTTCCATCTGGCCTGCAATTGCCCATATTGAAACCAAGACTTAATTATTCCTTCTTCTTTTAGTTGCTCCATTGATTTTAATTGTAACCTCATTCCCTCTATATAAAGAAACTCTTTATATGTAATCTTATCTAGTTTTTGCTCTGTATTTATATTCTCTATCGCATGCCTCGGCACTGTCCATATGGGTAATTTATCATTTAATTTACATTGATATTTCTTCCAAACACGTAATAGAGCATTCCTTAATATATGACTCTTAAAGGTTTTATCTACTTTTTTATTATACACTAAATAAGCATGCCATCCGTAAAATAAGCCATACCCTTCTATATTTAATGACCTCTCTTCCGTCAGGTTAATCCAATCCGCAATTGCTGAGAGGGTAGCTGCTTCATAATACAGTCTTAAGTTAGGCATTTTTAATCCTCCCCTTTCACGTGAGTCTTGCATTATTTTTTTATTTACCCTCGGTTTTTTCCCAGCCCAAATAAATTTATTAATACCCTTTTGCCATTCTTTCAAATTATCATCCTTTTTAAGTATGGGAATTGTTTGAAAAAAAAATAAAAACCTAGGTAAGACATTCATTTTTACTACAGCTATCTTGCCCAGCAAGGACAACTGTAGCTTTTTCCAATTTTCCAAGTCTTTTTGTATTTTTTGCCATAATATTTCATAATTATGTTGATAAAGTTTCGTGTTTATTGACATAATGTTAACCCCCAAGTATTTGACCTTTTTAACTATTTCATATCCCGTAACCCTTTCTACTTTTTCCTCTTGATTTCTGGTCATGTTTTTAACTATTATTTTAGTTTTATCTACATTTATTTTAAGACCAGCTACTTGTCCATAAGAGTTGATAATATCCATCAGGCCTATAATTGATTGATATGGCTGAGTTACAGTAACTACTAAATCATCCGCAAACGCTCGTAGTTTATATTCTTCTCCTTTTATTTTAATACCTTTAACTATCTCAGATTCCCTTATTTTACTAAGTAAAATCTCTGTAGACAAAATAAACAAAAGAGGTGATAGAGGACATCCTTGTCTGGTTCCTTTCTCTATATTAAAATTGTTTGTTAATTCACCATTAATTATTATTTGAGCAGTCTGTTTTTGATATATTGCCTTAATAGATTGTATAAAATATTCTCCAAGCTGCATCTTTTCTATTAATTTTAATAAAAATTTCCAATTCAATCTATCAAAAGCTTTTTCAGCATCCAGGAATACCAGTGCAGCGGGTATCTGATTATTCCTCCCCAAATACTCTAATAAATTAATTATGTGTCGTACATTACTCTTCATTTGTCTACCTTCTATAAAACCAGTTTGATCTTGGTGGATCAGTTGTTGCATAAGTATCATTAATCTGTTGGCTAATATTTTGGCAAAAATTTTATAATCCGTGTTTAACAATGAAATTGGCCTATAATTTTTAGGGTCTGTGTGATCTTGATTCTCTTTCGGGATCAAAGAGATAAAAGCTGTTTTCCAAGTTGGGGGTACTTCTCCTCCTTGCTGTATAGTATTAAATAACACCTTCAGAGGCTCCACCATTTCGTTCTGTAAGTTTTTATAATAAGCAGCTGTTAAACCATCTGTACCTGGAGCCTTTCCCAATTTTAGCTGTTTAATGACCGCCAATATTTCCTCTGAGGTTATAGGTTGATTTAAAGTTTCAATCTGCTCCATGGAAGCTATATGTATATGACCATTTCGTAAATATCCATCAATATCTTCCTCTTTAATCTCCTCCCCCTTGTACAACCCTGAATAGAATTCTAAGAAAGACTTTTTAATTATTTCACAATCAAAAACTTCTTTCCCTTTATACTTAACTTTTTCTACTACTCTTGATTTCTGTTTTTTCCTTAACATATAAACCAACCACCTGCCCGGCTTATTTGCATTACAAAAAGTGTTATGTTTGGCATATTGTAAATTAGTTGCAACTTGGTCTGCCATTAACATATTAAATTGAGCTTTTAGTAAATTAATTGTTTCTTTGATTTTTTTATCTGTTGGTTTAGAAATCAAAGCCCTCTCTTGTTTCTTAATTTCTTCCTCCAGTCCTTTTCTTTTAAATTCCTTCTTTCTTCTATATTTATTATTCAAATATATTAAAACACCTCTCATATAAGCCTTACTTGCGTCCCATACCATCTGAATTGATGTGCCTTTCTGCATATTCATAACAAAAAATTCATTCATAAATTTTTTACACTCTCTTACATTATCTTCATATCTAAACAAATTATCATTTAACCTCCAAGATTTTCTTAATCCGTACCCAAATTCCATTTCCAGCCAGACAGGGCTATGGTCGGACAATCCCCTCGTGTATATTTTTGTTCTCTTCACCCTGGAAAAAAGATCGTTAGTAATTAAGATAAAATCAATCCTGGAAAGAGATTGATGTCTGTCTGAATAGAAAGTAAAATCCTTTTCTGTAGGGTTTCTTTCACGCCATATATCTCTCAAATCCCAGTCTTCCATCATCTCAAAAAAGGATTTAGGCAATTTTGCTCTTGCAAAGATGTTTTGCTTAGGACCCTTCTTGTCTTTCTTAACATCCAAGACACCATTCCAGTCCCCTAGGAGAATGCAAGTTTTATAATCCTAATATATGAGCTTTGAATGCAAAAGGTCGTAAAATTTTTCTTGTTGTTGATTCGGGGCATATAATCCAATCACTAATATTTTCTGTCCCTTTATTAAAAGTTCAATTGCTAAAAATCTTCCTTGGTCATCTGCTTCTATTAACTTTGCAATCAAATCTTTTTTCACGTATATAACAATACCGTTTTTCTTTTCTGGAGCTGTAGCAACAAAATGTGTACCTAGTCTTGTATTCATCAAATATTTTTGATCTTGAGTCCTTATATGAGTCTCCTGTAAACATATCAAGTCATTATTAAATTGTTTTAAGTAGTGAAATATTTTCCTCCTTTTCTGTGGAGAATTCAAACCATTGACATTCCAGGTAAGAAATTTATTTCCCATCTCTGGGCTTCCGAAGCGTATGGAGCACCCCTTGAAGATCTACCTTAGATTTTTCTTTTGGTCGCGCTCCTCCCACTGCTTCCAATTTAGGAGTATCTTGAGTTGCCGCCTGTTGTCTTTGTTGTCTCAATTCTTGTCTCCGTTTGGCAGCTCTAGTCTGTCTTTGTTCTTTAATCATTTCCTGTCTGTTGAGTTCTAAATTTTGTTCCATTTCAATAGCCAATGACGCAGCTCCTTCTTGTACCACTTTCAGCAATTCTTCTCTTTCTTGTTGTTGTTTCCCTTCTGGGGGTTTAGGTGAACCAAGCAGTAAAACATCTTCATAAAAATCTCTGGCCTTTTGAACTGTATTAAGTCGATATCTCACTCCCATAAACGTAACCACCAATCCACTTGGTATTTCCCACCTGTACTGGACTTGTTGTCTTCTCAGTTCTTCCACCAGGAAGGTGTATTCCTTCCTGGCTTTCAACATCTTGGAGGGAATTTCCTTCATTGTCATCACTTCTTGTCCTTCAACTTGAAGTTTATTTACAAAAGTCGCTTGTAAAATATCATTACGTAGCGTTCTAGTAGTGAAATAGATGACAATATCTCTTGGTAAATTTCTATTTCTGGCCACCCATGAGTTGACGCGATAGATTTTTTCTATTTGCCATGCCAGCTCCTCCTTCTTCACTCCAAGTACTAGCTCAAATGCGTCCAACATAATATCCTTCAAATTTTCCTGCTTGTTTTCCTTAACTCCACGAACTCTTATTGCAAACTCCATACATCTGTATTGCATAATTATCATTTCTGCCTCCTCCCTCTCAATTTTATTTTCTACTTCGCCAACCCTAGCTCCCAACACTGTTGTAGTTTGCTTAATTTCTTGCATTTCTTCTTCCATAATTTCATAATTGGTGGCCAAGCCAGAAAAGGCATTAATTATATCTTCTCTAATCTCTTTATTGCGAGTTGCAATATCATCAGAAACTTCCTGTATTTTCTCATTGGTCTCATTAATTCTTTTATTAATTGCAGAAATCTTCTCATTAGTTTCATTAATTTTAAAATTAAATCCAGCTGCTAATTCTGTTTGCATTGATTTAAGTGCTTCTTGTAGCATTGGGAGCGTTAATGGCTGAGGGGAGGGGGCTGGTATTTTAGAAGTATGGATGGGAGAGCTGTCTGCACTCGCTGGTGCTCTAACAGAGGTGGTTTTTTTTGAAGCCATTGCAAATCACTTCACTCTTTATACTTCAAAAGAAAAAAAGAAAAAAGCCAGAAACATATAGCCAAATAGCCAGGAAAAGTTTTATCAAGCCCTTTTTCTTTCTTCCCCAAAAGGAAGTCAACAGGCAATTTAAAGTCCAAAGTTATCAAAAGAGGAGCTGGCAATAAAAACAGCACTCAACTTTTAACTTTCGTTTCTACGCCCAGAAGCCTCCAGCGCCATTTCTTTTGTCCCTTTGTTAATTGATTGCTTCCTTCCTTCTTCACTTCCAATCCACACAGAAAAAAAAAAACTTTTTTACTTGCCACTTGTTGTCTTTGCCTCCTGAGTCTTTCCGCCTGCTACAATATCTCCTTTTGATCAAGTATGTTGATTGCAGGGATTGGATGCAGCTTCTTGCTCCGCGGATAGCAGAGACTTCCCAATTCCGGAGCAATGGCAAGGTTCCTAGGGGGCCCTCACCCTTCGTGCCCTAGGATCTCACCAAGGGCACTAGGGGGGCTCTACCTCACCCCGCCGGCTCTCCTCACTCCCCTTTGCCCGGGGAGGAGACGATCGAGCCGCCAGACAGCTGTTTGGCTGCCGATCTGGCGGCGAACGAAAATCAGGAATAAGCGCTCTGCGGAGAGCGCTCTCGAAGCGGCAGCGCCAAACCGGAAGTCCCATTTCTTATATGCATAGATAGTCCTGCCACTTATTCCAATATTAAAAATGGTATGCGGCTTGTGCTATTTCAAGCAATGACTTAAATCACAGTGGAGAGGTAATGTCCATTTTCAGCTAGAGAGATAATAGAGAGATAACTTTCTAGTTAGCTTTCTTGGAGGAGGATATTAGAGACACTGAATTAAAGGAAATCGACGATGAGTCAAAACCTTCCAGACGGAAACAGAAATTTTTGATATTCAGTTTCCAAGAACTTATTAAGAACTTATTAATTGAACAATGCACTTATGATTTAACATACTTTGAATATACAGATATTAATATTAATCATACCGGAATATTTGCAATAAATGAAAATAGATTTCATGAAGCCACTATAAATTTTATGTAATTTTTATGTTTATGAGTATTTTAAATGCTTTCAGAATTGTAATCTAATTATCATGTACTGCTATTTGCAATCAATGTTTAACCAAATTATTGTACAATTATATTAATTCAGTAATTTCATAAAATGATAGCACAAAAGATGTTATATGGTAATGAAATCTTACTGGATATCTAGATAAGTTAAAAGAACCCTTATAACTAGTATATTTTATTTCATGTTGCAATGTTATATAATAAAAACAACGTGACATGTTCTGTTATTATGAAATATTTGTCCAAAACAAGAAAAGGGAAAGTTTGATCCACGCTGTGGAACAAAACATTTATAGGAAAGTACATAGCAATTACCCAGTGTAATCTTTGGCTCTTCCAGATGGGGAAGGAATTGGGGCTTGGAAACAGGGAATTTTTGCCCCCTGGGAACTGAAGGATAAAAAGTAAAAAATGACAGTTTTTTTTTAAAAAAAGCACTATGTACTCAGAACTGCTTCTTTACAAATTTTTGAACTGGATGACAATCCTTCCGTAACAGAATTTTGTGCACATCTAAATCCAAAATTGCATAAAATCAACCATATTATGGTTGATTATTATTAATCATATTATGGTTAATAAATAGGAATTTATACATTGGTTTTATTTGTATTTTTGACTTCCCTCTTTTTTCCACACGGCCGTTTCTAAACAACTATTGCAACAAAAGGAAATGAGCTTGTTTTTTGAACGAAGTAATTAATGAAATGCAATAACATCAAATTGTTTAGAAACAAGTTTTATTTATTTTAAAGAGCTTTACTTTTCCGTTTCTATATGTTAGCATTTGGCTCACTGATTTAACCTTAATTG
Organism: Diadophis punctatus similis; assembly: GCA_023053685.1. Taxonomy (NCBI): domain Eukaryota; kingdom Metazoa; phylum Chordata; class Lepidosauria; order Squamata; family Dipsadidae; genus Diadophis; species Diadophis punctatus. The sequence continues at coordinate 920,910 of JALIGW010000038.1, read as the reverse complement.
ATTTTGATCAATACCTAAAAGTATGTACAGTATCCATTCTGATATTTTTAGAAAGAAAAAAGGCAACCAAACTAGTTGAATTTACTTATTTGTGCTGTGCAAATAAAATATTTCTTTAAATAATAATTAATACATTTGCTTAAAGTTACAGTAGTCTAATCCAGTGTTTCCCAACCTTGGCAACTTGAAGATGTCTGGACTTCAACTCCCAGAATTCCACAGCCAGCGAATGCTGGCTGGGGAATTCTGGGAGTTGAAGTCCAGATATCTTCAAGTTGTCAAGGTTGGGAAACACTGGTCTAATCAATTACTTTCACAGCCATTATCTCAAATAATTATTTTTTCGTGTGTGTGTGTGTGTGTGTGTGTGTGTGTGTGTGTGTGTGTGTGTGTGTGTGTGTCTTTATACCTACAAAGAAGGTATACATGATTAGAGCAAATGAAAGAATATTTTTCTCAGAATTTTATTTTTGTTGATTGTCATTTTGATATTATGATATGAATAATTTACTCTGATCTTATTAAATTTAGTAGTAAAGTGTTATGTCAAATTGGATTGGCTTCTATTAAAAGGGGCATGACCTATTTCACACCTTTTTACACAATAAAATACTATGCAGTTTGATGTTATGAATTTTCCACTGTGTTCCCACAAAATAACTAGCACAATAAATTTGGTCAGTATCAATCAACTCTTTAAACAGCAAGCTGCAAATGATTTCTTTTTCTTTCTTATTATAATGAAAAGGGGAAAGACTTCTTTTTTGGTATTTTTGTTTTTGAGGCCCAATCTAGTATTTAAATCCACACAGAATCACAGGTCCCAACTGGTTATTCAATCTAAGAAGCATATATATATATATATATATATATATATATATATATATATATATATATATATATATATATATATATATATATATATATATATATATATATATATATATATATATATATATATATATATATATATATATATATATATATATATATATGTAAAAATACATTTCTAAAAGCTTTGTCTTTACCAAAATTCAAATAGAAAGGGTAAAATTGCTAGGGCCAAATCAAAGTAACTTGGGAGTTTCAGTTTTACTAATGGGCTATGAAGAGTTTCTATGACAGAAAAGAAAAAGACAAAATACTTCACTCTATTTTTGTTCTAGTAGAAGCTAGCATACACTCATCACCCAATACCTGTTAAGATTCAGGAAAATGATTACTTATTTTGTCTCTTAAATTGGTGTGTGAATTTCTCTCATTACCTAATTTGTTTGGTTAAATAGTAGCCAATTCAACCAAAGGTAAAAAGTATTGACATCAGAACAAGAGAATAACTGGCTAGACAACATGGCAGTTTAAAACATTTGATTAATGAAAAACTGTCCAGAAAATCAGCAAATGACAGCAATCACATGCAAATAATGGTAAACAGTGTGGAACTTTAGCAAGTATCACTATTACTTTTATATATATTACTTTATATATTACTATAATATACTGTACATATAATATATTACTTGATGAATATATTTTATTTTTTCTTTATGTACACTGAAAGCATATGCACCAAAGACAAATTCCTTGTGTGTCCAATCACACTTGGCCAATAAAGAATTCTATTCTATGATTCAAATTAAAAGTATGAGATGATCAAATCTGATACAAAGTATGGTTTCCATTTAGGATTCATCACTCGAAGTCTGATGTAAAACCAGGCAAAGAAACAGCACAGCCAACTCAGGCATAAGATAACAGCTGGTACACCATGGCCAGACAAAGAGACCAGCCACTACTATTATGGAAATAGTCCACTTATGTAATATCAAAAAATATATGCAAATTACAGTTTTCTGCAATTTTATCTAAACATAATTAATTTTTACCCATTGTTGTTCTTGGCAATTCTGGGATTTTAAAAAGGCTAGATGCAGTGGTTTTCTGTTGTGATTCTTTTTCTGCTAATGAAAAAAAAAATAGAAAAACATCATTTGAAAATTAGATACTATCACATAAAATATTATTCTAGAAGCTGATTTTTGTTGCAACTATGGCTACTTAGCATCCACCGTAAAAGAACTTATCTATTCATGGTGAGATCTTCACTTTCCATGAGAGCAGTTTATTTCCTAGAGAGAAAGATATATTGCACTGGCGTAGGTTAAACTCTTGAACAACAATTATTAACTTTGTATATGGAGGAGAGATAGATAATATGTTATGACAGGTAATACTTAGATAATATTAATTTCCCAAAGGCAAAAGCCTATTATCCATTTATGTGATCCCCATAAAATGTCATGTAACAGGGCTACAAAAAGTTAAACGTGAAAGACAGACTCCAAAAACTCAAAATTAGCAGAAAGATATAGATTTAGTTATCTTTACCAGGAATTTGGTAATTTTGTGAAATTACAAAAAGGGAGTCTTTTTCTAATAGTGTAAAATTACCCACATCAATTCTAGATAATAATTGTGTACTGTTTGAAAAAGACTCTAGATGTATTCATGCATAGCAACAAGAAATTGAGGTGTGTGTGTTTCCTGTTTAAAATCTGTTTCCTGTTTCCTGTTTAAAATGGCTTGGTAATTACATTTGAGAATGTGAACAAAACCACTGAGACATTGTAATAATTAGAGGATATAAGCTTAAATTGTAAGACCTTTGAAAAGTATTCTCCCTAGAATTGGCTTCAGAGCCCAATGGAATTCCCTTTCAGTAAAAAGGAATTGAAAATAAAATTGCCAAAATAATGATGCTCTATGGTGCGCATTATAATACCGACCAAGGTATTTGAAAATACATTGAAAAAGATACAGGACAGTTGCCCTCCAAGAAAAGTCTACATTATTGGGCCTTTTTAATTTAAAAAGAAGGTGGAAAAAAGTATCTAATATCCATTTCTTTCAATTGCATGCTTGATAGAGAAAATATTTTATGTTTCTCTTACAATGTATCACCCAACTTGCTAAGATAATCAAAATAGATAGAAAAAATACTTAATTAAATTAATGGAATTCTATGTCAAAGAACTGGTGCTAGTGATCAGTACAGATGGTTCTAAAATTAGATAAATTTTAGAGATTAGATTAGATAAATGTATGGAGGAGAATTCTATAAACCAGATTACCAAATGTGCAAGCTGGCTTCAGAATGGCACATGGCACTATTGACCATATTGCAAATCTATGCTGGATCATGGAAAAATCTCAGGAATATCAAAGCACATCTATATCTGTAAGTAAGTTGATTGTGTTGATCATAACAAACTGTGGAGAGTCTTAGAAGACCTGGGAATGCCAATACCTCTGGTTGTGCAGGCCCTGTACATAAGTCAGAAAGTCACTGTGCAAACAACATATGAAGGCACTGTTTAGTTCAAAATACAGAAAGAAGTGTGGTAAGGTTGCATTCTTTCACCTTTCTTTTTCAACACATATGCCAGCTGTGAAACACATATGAACACATATGTGAAAGCTGAATCTTGAAGAATCAAAAGATACAGTAAAGATTAGAGGAAAAAACCACCAATTTTCAATACGCTGATGACAAAAGTCTCTTCTCAGAAACCAAAGAAGGCTGAAAACATGATCAAAAGGTTGAGAGAGAGAGAGAGAGAGAGAGAGAGAGAGAGAGAGAGAGAGAGAGAGAGAGAGAGAGAGAGAGAGAGAGAGAGAGAGAGAGAAATTTAGCCTTTTCCTAACAATCAAAAAGACCAAGCATAGGAATAGAAATGTCAAAATAACAATTGATGGTGAAGAGATCAAATGTGTACAAGAATCACTTTCCCAGTATTGCAGATTGATCAAAGCAATGGATGCAATTCAGAAATAAAGGGTCAAATTGCACTGGGTAACACAGCAATGATGAACATGAATAAACATGAATCGAAAGCAGGAATATCAGCTTGGCAACTAAATGCAGATTATGCCACGCTGTTGTTTTTCCAATAGTTACCTATGGCTGCAAAAATTGAACCATGAAAAAACAAGAGGAAAATCAACTTGTTTTAGGTGTGGTGTTGGAGAAGGCTCTTGCACATTCCTTGACAAATAAGTAAGTATCGGAGCATATAAAACTAGATCTATTGCTGGATGGAAAAACCATAAAATTCTGCCTTACTTATTTAAGCCATGTCATGCGATTGAACTCACTGGAAAAGGCAGTTATGCTTCCAATGATCAGTGGTAAAAGGAAATTATGCTGCCAGAACCACAATGGCTAGACTCCATCAAAGCTGATACCAGCCAGAGCATAAAACAACTGAAAGAAGCCATACACAATAGGAATTTTTTTAAAGAGAACTGTCCCATGGAATCGCAGGGAATCAGACACAATTGAGCAGATAGAATTATCGTCACACAACTCTATTACATGCCACTCTAAGTTCCTTATCTAAATGTATCCAAAGATAAGCATAAATGTTATAATGCTTGTCTATACATTATTTCAATATCTAGATCGCCAACTAGGATAATAAGAATGGAAATCTCATACGATTTAAAGCTAATTAAAAACAAATGTTCTGACTGTTCATGTTGACAAATAACACTTCTGTATGCATTCAGATTTTTATTGTACAATCATCTTGTTTCATTCATGGAATTTTTAAGATCATCCAGAAGTCATGGTTTTCTGTTTGTGGTTTCCTGTGGTTTCTCACTTTCTCTCATTTTCTTCCCACCACAAAATTGCATGTGGGAGGGATGCTCAGAACAGATTCTCAAGGCCTTTTTATTGATGTGACTGGAGTCTACTCTTTCTGAAAACATCATTGTTTTATTATTTGCCATTGTGAAAAGGAGATTTTTCATAGGAAAAAAATCTCATAACATTTAAACTGACACAACCATAATTTGAGCTGGAAAATTGTGAGCATCCTAGACTAACCTAAATAAAGAAAATGCTAGGAAATTCTGGTATTTTAACCAATAAGTGATCAATAGACACATAGACATAAATCATAATTACATCGCTTTCAAAAGCAATAATAAAAAGCTAAGAAGAAAACAAAAAGACCAGAACACATATTTTCCAACAGCCAACAGCCAACAGCCATTTAAGCAGGGATTAACACCAAACAATCAGGCAGAAACCCTAATCAAGATATTAGCAAGGTGAAAATGACCCTCACCAACACTGGCAGGGCAAGCTACTTTATATAAACAGGAGCAAACCCCACTGACTAGAAAATTCCACTGACTAACAAACCCCACTGATTACACTGATTCTTCTACCTAGTTGGGTAATGAAAAGTCTGCAAGCAAATATACAAAGTCAGAGGTCACCAAGGACTCAACAGCTATAACCCTGAGCTACATATATTCTGTTCTATTGAAAAATATAGTTAGAACTACAGTATATAACCTGTCAATAGATTTTTGTTACCTGTAGATACTTTTAATTTTTCAGTAATCCTAGATGTTTTAGGTATGTTTTGCTTCACAAATGGTAGAGTAGAGACTAAGAAAAAATAAAATAATTCAAACACTATACAGAAAAAATAAATTTCATTCATGATACCGACAGCAAATATTTCCTATTTATCCTATTTATTTATTTTTAATATCTGAAACAAAAGTAAAATCATCATGCACATACAAATACAGTATGTCTATATCTACCTACACACAGCCAATATATACCTCTAGTTTCATATACATACATATACACATACACAAACACGCAAATACAAATATATACTATAAGACATTGGTTTGATAATATACCAAAGACCCAGCCAATGAGAAATGTTTGCATAATACCAAATTATTATTATGCTTTTTCTTTTCAACATAAGCACAAAGGATTAAACCTGCATGCTTTCTTCAAGTGATTCTACCAGATGTAAAAATGTAACATGGCTCAAAGTTCATTTTCACATACAAGATAAAATCAACATAAAATAATTGGTATTCCCCAAATCCTGAAAATAAAAATTATTAGAAATTAGTATACTAATTGTAAGAGTACATATAATGATTTTTTGCTCATATTCAAGTTCAATGAAGCAAAAATATAAATTCATATTATAGTGATTCATAAACAAATTAATATACATGCATGCTTAAAGGTTTTTAATTACCAGGTTTGTCATGCCATCTTTCTGGGTTGGCCGAAACCTTCCATTTCAATGTAATAAATGGGATTTCAGATGGTGCTGAAAAGAGCATCAACTTATATATTTAAATACATTTAAAATAGTTCAAGATTGATTTATAAACATCTCACATAAAATCGGACATGCAAGGATCTTGTAATGATGAAGAAATTCAGTTAGAAATGGACCAACAAGCTGATGAAGCTGATAAAGATGTAATGCATGTTTTACAGTATATAATTTAAGATCTTAATGTTCCCAAAACAAGTGAGTAATCAGTAGGCAATCTATTCACAAAGATGGTTCTAGATAAAAATGAATAATAATAATAAGAAGAAGAAATTCATGCATATCTACAATTTAAAATTCAGTTATGCACCACAATTTTCAAAGCTTTTTTAGAGGCTTTAAAGAAGATGAAAATAGACAAAGGTTAGTATGGAAGGAATGGTTATTGTATTCTCGAACAAATTAATTCTCATGGAATGAAAATGTTTCTGATGAAATAGAAAACTCAGTATAATCATTTCCAGTGAAAAAATAACTTTACCCAGAGTTGCCCTTGGCCAGTCAAGAGTTTTAGATGTTTTGGATGGCAAAGATTCCAAAGTGGGTTCATTTGTTACTGCTAGGGAAAAAAATGAATGTATAGAAGATGGTGAGAGAAAAGCAATCTTAAAAAAAAAGGTTTTTCCTGTGGAAAAATATTTTTGGTTATAGAGGATGAAGCATTTTCATTGTCAATATTTATTGCTTTTAATTCACCAATTTATTAGTTGCTATAGATGAAGCACTTCAATTTCACACTGGTAAGAATTCTGTTCACGAAAATGTAGCTGAATTTGAACAAATGCTGGTCTACTTACAGCTTTTATCAGAATCAATGCCACACGTTACATTTATAGATTTCTAACCAGTCTACTTAATCATATGGTTGGAAGGAATTTTAAAGGCCTCTACTCCCATCCTTGGTCTGTGCAGTATCTATTACAGGATTTCTGACACAAGGCCATCCACTTTTTTCTGAAGTTCTCTAGTAAAGAATGACTTCCAAAGTTATGTCATGCAAATAAACTGGCATGGAATTACAGGAGTGTAATGAAGAAATGAAACATTTGCTCATAGAAACACCAGTCCAAAATACAATTATGTGTATGAATGACAAAACCTCAATTATTGCAGAGAATAAAAAAATGATAACTTCCTTTTGAAAAATAACAGCAACCTCCTTCATTTATTGAAAAGAATACTTAGGAACTTTATTTTCCCTACCAACTAAGACTTTAAAACTGATACATTTCTATTTCTCAGTGTTTTCAAAAGCATAGTCTGGAGTATCTTCTGCTACAGAATAGATTGGTAAATTGAAAAATATGAGAGAGAGTTTTTAATTCACCAAATCTTCTAACCTAACCCACCACTTTTAAAGGTTTTGAAAAAGAGGCAAGAAATCTTTCCATTCAGCTAACAAGCTCTTCTCATTTACAGAATACAATTATTTGGATTAGCCCATAATATGCATTTCAGCAAAGCAATGTGATTCTCAATTGCTTTTCATTATTTACTTGTAAAATAGAAAAACAAACAAACAAACAAAAATAGGAGTTATTCAGGGGCAGAATAGCGGATCTCTCTGCTGAGAACTAAAGAATAAAACCAAATATGTTTAACAATTATAACAAAACCTAAATGAGTTACTCAGTGGCATATTTTAGTGATTAAAAGAGAGAAGCAAGTAGGCAGCTTACTTGGAATATTTAGCTTCGGTATTAAAACTGAAATATGTACTATTAAGCCATGAATAGAGTGAATACAGTAAATACAGGCTGGGATCCAATGAATATGTTCTAGGAGTTTGAGGTGCTGGGTGAAACTTGATTTATCTTGAACTACAAACTCTTTCACTTTCAAAATCAGATTGTAATTGGCTATTAAGAAATGTAATTCAAGAAGTTTCTTTGGGAATCAGTTATAGTTTTTCATTGACTTCTAATCCAGCCTATACTGAGTGATCAAATTATATGACCTCTGAAGTTGCAGGGAAATGCTGTGATTGGTTCCTTACATCCTCTGTACTAGGTTTCCATGTTTCTGGGCCTAAGAGCTTACCTCTGCAGGGAAAAGGGCAGGATACCAATAGTTTGGCTCAATGCCTTTTAATAGATTAAGGAAAATAACATATATTTATTAAATTAAGTCCTCGTGTTTGAGAAAAAAATAATGTGTTTTTATTTTCTTTGGCTTCCTTTCTATTGTAGTTGGCACAATTATAGTGAAAGTCACTGGTAAAAGTTTTTAATTTGCCTAAATTTGTTATTAATTTCTATAATTAATCCAATTTTGTCCTAAACCTCAAAATGTATTGACCAAATTTTAGCACTCCAGTCAAATTATTAATGCACCCCAAAGCCATGTATGTATTTTCACATTTTTTCCAATTGATTTTTCTATTTCACATACATGTTTTTGGGATCAGTGGCGGCCTTACTACAATTAATACTTAAAGTAAAAGTAATACATAAAAACCTATAAAATCATACAAAAAAATCCTACAACAAAAACATTCTTTGTTATCTCTAAGCTAAAAAGTTCAGTTTGAGGACAATGTGGGAAGTAATGTATTAATGGAATGCATAACTAATGCTTAGAACCAGAGGAGAAAAACACCCTATAAATAGGTTTCAGTGCTTGAAATTAAAGGAAAAAATTGGGTAAGAGTTTATTATCTAATTTATTATCAAAATTTAAATGGCAGGCAACATCTACCTCAATAATAGATTATATTTCTGAACAGTTAAGTTTTGAGCTTCATCAACAAAATTTTGTGTCAAAATTAGTGATAATACTTCTCTATGATGCACTGATCAGAAAGCACCTAGAATGCTATTTATTTATTTATTTATTTATTTATTTATTTATTTATTTATTTATTTATTTATTTATTTATTTATTTATTTATTAGTTTGTCAAACATGTACAAGATAGCAGGTATAAATATGAACATGGACATGAACTAAGGAAATGAATACAAATAAATGGGGACAGTAGGACAGGGATGGTAGGCACGCTGGTGTGCTTATGCACGCCTCCTTTACGGACCTTTTAGAAATGGGGTGAGGTCCATGATAGACAGTTTAAGGTTGAAACTGTGTGGGTTTGAGGATGTAACAACAGTTACCACAATACAAAGATGGTGCTAAGGAATTACAAAGAGTACCAAGAGAGAGAAAATTGGTTAAGGGACTTGGCCAAATCCTACAAAGAATGGTTAAATGAACTTGATATGTTTAGCCTACAGAAGAAAAGGCATGCATTCAAGTGCATGATACGATGATAAGGACAGAAAGTGGGGCTTATTCTCTATAGTGCCTGAAGGTAAGACAAGAACCAATTTGTGGACACTTCCCAGATCTAAATCGATAAAAGAAGAAGTTTCCCAGCTATGAGAGCCCTTAAGCATGGCTCCTGAAGTTCTGGAAGTTTTCAAGAAAATATTTGACAGACATTTGTCTGGGATGATATGAGGATTCCTTCATTGGGTAGGATAGGGGTCAGCAACCTGTGGCTCTGGAGCCACATGTGGCTCTTTCATCCCTCTGCTGTGGCTCCCTGTCGCTCAAAATATGTCACAACCACCAATGTGTGATACCTGCTGGCACACGATTTATTGAGTTTTTCGACCCCCGGTAGGCCAACCATGGATAAATCCAAGAAAAGAAAAGTTTTAGAAGAAAACAAGACCTTTTAATTCAACTACATATGCTAGTTCTGTAGCCGCTGAGGAAATAGTCAGGCACAGGAAGGGTTTTCTGGCTCCCGGTATTTTCTTTTCTGTGGGAAACGGGTCCAAATGGCTTTTTGAGTGTTTAAGGTTGCCAATCCCTGGGGTAGGACATTAGGCTAGTAGTGTTCCAAGTTCCTTCAAGCACTATGATTCATATGTTTCCTATGTATATTTTTGTCCCTCTTATCTCTCACAAGTGGAATATTTCTTTTTTTGTTATTAAAATAATTAATCCATCAGCCTTCTTGATGGGAGACAAATTTCTATTTTCTATAAGGATTCTTTCTGTTGTCACCTTTGTCATGAACTTAAAACCTTAAGCAGACCACTGGCCTCAAACAATTCCAGGCCCAGATACAAAACAACAAAGTTTATGAAAACACAGCACACAAATAAATACCATTCCTTTGCTAGGTGGCAAAGGAAAGAAATTATTTATTCAGTTCCCTTGTAAAATTACTACAACAGCAACTGGTAAGGACAGTAAAAAGCAGGGCAATGTAACAAAATAACAAGAAGTTTAATCTCCAAATGAATAGATTAAACAAAATGTCCCTATTCCCTTCTGAGCCAACTTTCCATAAGGATCACATTTCATCTACCATCATAATCTTTACCTTTTGCCATCTATCATTGCTTTAAATTTCCCTAACAACAGTTTCTGGAAATCTACCTTTCCCAATGGATACTAACCTGATGAGAACACTCACACTTTACTACAAAATGTAAAAAACATTTAGACCTGCCTGATGCATTTCCAGCATGTTACCATCACATGCTCTAAGACAGTGTTTCCCAACCTTGACAACTTGAAGAGTCGCTGGCTGGGGAATTCTGGGAGTTGAAGTCCAGACATCTTCAAGTTACCAAGGTTGGGAAACACTGCTCTAAGGCGTTAACTCATAACTCATAATGGGGATTAAAATTCCACAAAAATCTTATTCTTGTGACAGCCAAATCCAGTCTAAATACCTGATAACAACAACAACAACAACAACAACAACAACAACAACAACAACAACACTTATAATATTTGGAGGAAAAAATGTCAAAAATAGGGAAATCTTTAAAAAAGTTAGATAAACTAAAAACGCTTTCTGATGTATGCACAAAACATATTTGATTTATGTTGCTAATTAAATTTAAAGTCCGTTTACAAACATGCTAACTTGAAAAAATTGTTTTTTTTGCCAACAGAAAGGACATAACCTAAGAGTTTTTATTAGGAAAATTGCATGAATCATAGTTTTTGGCTGAAGGAATTGCATTTATCCTATTTACAGATAGATTCAGATTACACATTCAGAACTATTTGTGTGCTGATAAAATATAATACCCATTTTAACAAAGGTCTTTTACAGAAACTTTAAATTCATAATAAGTAAGCCACCCAGATTGCTTCCTATAGAAAAAAACAATTTTTAATAACACTTTTATTTCATACAACTAAAACACTTAAATATATTGTTTGGACATATTTATTGAAGTCTCCCAAGAAAATTTACTTGAAATAAGTATCAAGCCACGTAATAAAATCTTTCTTTGTAATATCAATTCATTAATGGATCAAAAGGAGTTAAGGAAAATTAAAAGAAAAAAACACCTTTAAATCTATGATGGCAATTTTTAAAATGTTTTTATCCAATAAAAATAGCCTCACGGTTAACTATCCTAAGTTAACTAGAGATTCTTTTCAAATAAATTTTTTATCTTTGACAGTATTGTTCAGCTGAAAGTATCTGAAACATACATTATCTGAGTTTAAAACATCCTCTCTCTGTCAATGCTCTCATAAAAATTGACCTTTCTGAAGTTGCTGTTTGTGCAGGAGAGAAAGTATGTTTTTTAGTTTAATATTCATGTTGTTCAAAACTAACATCACAGCCCTGATCCTTTTAGAGGAGGCCCATTTCTAATAGGTTGAATATATTATTAAAATCTATTTAACAAATTACAACACACTCTCTTTAAAAAAAAATCCACTACACAATGTCTTAATCCTTTCTGATACATTCAGTCACAAATACCTTCCCCCAAAAGACCTTCTCCACGAAGACCAGAAAAGACTATTATTTTTCTTTCTTTTCAGTTCCAACTTCCTGCTGCTTAAACCTAAATACGAGTTTTGTGCCTCATGCAAAATAATAAACCATAATGTGAATCGGGCTTTTGTCTCAGCATGATGCAGAGTCTCTCCCATTATGATTTAATATTATGTGTGTGAACTATGCCATTACGGCTTGATTAACAAAACACAATGAGAAATCCATCTAACCCAATTACAAAGACAGGGTATGTTTGTGCATGCACGTACTCTGAATACTGCCTTGGAATCAGATGGGATAGCTTTGTTATATTTAGGAATATATTTCATTTCCGTATCTGATGAGCGGGCTTTTTTTTTCTACTCCGCAATTCTTCAGAGACAATTTGAAAATGATCCACAATAGTCTTTAAACTTTCCAAGCTTAAACACTGAGAATGAGGGGTTTTTTACTGTGATTTTAGCTATACTGGAGCTGAACCAGAAGTAGAGTCATCATAATGGACATGCCTTTAGATAAATATTGTTTGAACATATACAAAACAGCTTTTTTAAATAAATTGCATTATTCAAATGTAATATTGGAGGAAAATAATTACCTGCTTTTGTCTGTATAGTCTTTGGAACAGGTGTTTTGGGTTCTAAAGGAACTGGCTGCAAATTCTTTGAAACTAAAATAAAAGAAATTGTCATTTTTAAAAAATAAAACACTGGCACAAAATCTATATTAAAAAAATATGGCTGTTCTACAGTAAGTCTTCAGGGACATAATTTAATGCCAATTGAAGGACTTATGATATAAAGACTAAATCTATCATTAAGACTAAAGAAAAACCTTAAATGTTATCAAGATGAAGTTTTAGGACTAAAATAATCCAAGAATGCTAATCCTTTCTGAAGAATTTTAAAGTGAAAATATAATTAAAATAATATTAAAAAGAAATCATCTTTACCTGATGGTTCTGTGGGCATTTGAGGCATAAGAGATGGTCTTGCTTTTGGAAGTCCTAGAAACTTGTGCAGATCTAAATATTAAAAAAACAAAACAAAAATAAAACAAGAAAAGCCACTATATGATTTCACAAACCTTGAAAAATACGTATGATTTAATGATATAATATAGTGGATATAATCTTATATTTTACACACTCTCTGCTTACATAATGAGGGTATAAACATTTTTACTAAATCAGACTGAGGGAAACAGATTTATGTCCACAATTAGGACCAGACTTTCCATCGCTAAGTGATGTTGTTGTAAAGCAAGATGTCATGCAATTGCATCTTGCTTAGTGACTGCAATCCTGGCAATCCCAGTTGCCATTGTTAACCAAGAATTATACTTGTTAAGTGAGTATCCACCCCGATCCAAACCATTCCAGGCTTGATGTGTCTCAGCTCTGAGCTTCAGTAAAGTGAGCAACTGCCTACAACTCCCTCACCCACCTATCTGTCCCAACCCATTGAGGGGCGCTCTACAATGTCCCTAACTTCAGGCATGGGTCATGCTGTAAGTCCCTTTGTATAGTGCCATTGTACCTTTGGACATTCGCTGTACGAATGATTGTAAGTTGTGGACTGCCTGTCTAAGCATCTGTACAGGATGCAAGAGAGGACAATGTGTATGGTTAGACCAATGGCCAATACCACTCCAAAAAGATGGCTAATAAAAACAAATGTGTGAATTTACAAATATGTAAAAGATTCTGTTGCTCATCAGCTTGTAAAAGCTTGTATTTTGAGAGTTGTATCCTTTTGTTTTATTAAAATGCAATTGAAAAAGATATTGACTGCAGTCCAACAGAGTGATTCATCATGATGAAGATTTATTTCAGTGAGATTAAGCATGTTTAATGTCTGTTGGATGGTGGCCATTCCTTTACGAAAACAAAGCCATTCCCTTTTATAACCAAACTGGAATTGATTGTGATGATTAAAATTACCATAAACAGAAAACAAGAGTAAACTCTGCTAGTGGTTTTTCAATGGCATTCTTAAAGCCACAACATTGTATACTGTTAGTTTAATAGCAAAGATGGCTTGGGAAAACCAAGATTTTTTCTTTAAGTGAGATAAATGAAGTACTAATATTATTAGTAGTAAATACTTGCAAGGCAAAAGATTCAATTCCAAGATAGGTTAATCTTCATGGTGGTACTTTTAGCTAATGTTTTTAAAAAAGTTATCATGAATTCCAGGGGATATATAGTATACTGAAGACAGACCATGGAATCTCAAAACACAAGTGATCAGACTCAAAGTATTTTACTTTGGACACATTATTTGAAGATCTAGATCTCCAGGAGAGGCTTCAATTCTGGGAATGGTGGAAGAAAAAAAAAGAAGAGGATGACAACAAGATAGATGGAAGATAGATGGAACCTGAAAGATCAGATTAGGGGTAGATTGCCATGGAGACAAAATTCTATTTATGTGATTTCTAGGAATAAAAAAAGACTTGATGGCAATAATAAAAAAAATCGAAAGAGACATTAATGCAAGGTATTTAATTGAATTAAATGTCATGTTTGTACTATATCTATTAGAGACAAGGTGGCGCAACGGTTAGAGTGTAGTACTGCAGGCCACTTTAGCAGTTCAAATCTCACCGGCTCAAGGTTGACTCAGCCTTCTATCCTTCCGAGGTAGGTAAAATGAGGACCCAAATTGTTGGGGGCAATATAAATATACATTGCTTACTGGTGTAAACAGCTTAGAGAGTGCTTGCACTGTGAGACGGTATATACATCTCACTAATAAATAAATAAATAAATATTCAGTAGCTTTGCAATGTGTAAACAAAGTATTTACCCAATGTGACAAGTGGCATTTCACTTATAGGAGCGTTGCTAGGTTTTGAAGATTCCACTTCACTTTCGGTGTGAGCTAAAAGAAATCAAAAGTAACAAACACCTTTTCTTTACACAGTGTGACCAAATATATGGTCAAATATACATACTTCAAACAAAGCAGGTTTCACCAGATAGTATTTTGTGTTTTAATTTCATTGCTACAAAAGCAGTGTTGCAGTTAATAAAGGAAATGGAAATATTTCAGTGAGCAATTAATAAAGAAATATTAGATGACAGAATATTTTTCAAAATCTTACTGTTGAAATATTCCTGGAAAAGACACAGGAAATAAGTCCCTTTGAATAAAGTGTGCCTTACTTTTCAATAAACAAACATTGGATTGCACTACTGGGAAGTGTTACATATCCCTCTGTTAAAGACGGCTTTCCTTATTATCTATTTGTTCTTCAAAAATAGTGAAATCTCATTAATCTTGGGAAATCTATTTCACCTGCTACTATCATCAATTCTTTTCTAGTTCAAAAATTCTGTTGCTTCTCTCTTTTTATTCTTTAAATTTCTGAAGAAAGGGAACAGTCACTTTGTTATCGTTTAACAAAGAAAGAATTCTGGGAGTTGAAGTCCATAGGTCTTAAAGTTGCCAAGTTTGAAGACCTCTGGTTTAAACAGAGAAAGGTAAACTTTTGTTAAAAAACTTTTTTGGTATAAGCAGATTCACTACATATGTATATTCTATCTATATTCATAACTCGTTGACAGGGGAAAAAGTCCTTTAGCCCAAGTCCCGCCACCCATTCCCCCAAACTCTTTTTCTTCACTACCCTCTTCTCTCTGGAATATGAACTGGGAAGGGCTTTGATTAGCTAAGACACTGAGCTTGTTGATCAGAAAGGTCGGCAGTTCAGAGGTTTGAATCCCTAGCGCCATGTAACGGAGTGAGCTCCCGTTACTTGCCTCAGCTTCTGCCAACCTAGCACTTCGAAAGCATGTAAAAATGCAAGTAGAAAAATAGGGATCACCCTGGTGGGAAGGTAACAGCGTTCCGTGCGCCTTAGGCATTTAGTCATGCCAGCCACATGACCACGGAATCGTCATCATACAGCGTTGGCTCTTTGGCTTAGAAATAGAGATGAGAACCGCCCTCTAGAGTCGGGAACAACTAGCACGTATGTGCGATGGGAACCTTTACCTTTACCTTCATAATTATTTGAACTATATTTCAATAATTGTAAAATATTCATAAACTTATTAAATGATTCATTTCTGGGCTTTGAAGATTTAATTTCATTTCCAGAGCTTTAAAAAAAGTTAAGGCCATTTTTATAAGAACTATTATTTTTCATCAGCCATTCACAACCAGATGTTTTCCAGATATGACAGAACTACAGGCCCCAGAACTTAGAGCCAATAGAACTATTGGCCATGAACTATACTTCCAGCTTATATAAAGTGAATCAGATTGAAAAACCTTTCCTTACTTCAGTCAACATAGCACTCGCAGTTCTGTGCATAAAATTCCACAAATTAAAATTGAATAATGTTATACAGTGTGCTGTTTTTACATGCCATTATTATGACCCTATCTACGCAACTATTTGGGGCACAATCTCACAATTATTCAAAAAGTTGACCCATGCTTTAATTAGAAATTCATTGATGATATATCACCTCATAGTCTGAAAAAAAAACACCAGTTCATCATTGTGGCACTGTTTCAGTTCAGTACATGTTAATTTGTAATTCCAAACAGCAAAATAAAGCTTGGAAAGAATATGTTACCTTGATTGACTGCAGAATCTTTTGAGACACCAGGAGCTGTAGGTTTACTCCTTTCCGAATCTTGTTCAGTCATAGCTGTATGAAGATGGAAGGATGGAGGGAGGAAGGAAAGGAGAGAGAGGAGGAGGGACAGAGAGAGAGATTCAACAGCAGACTGATATTTGGCCCAGAGTTGATAATTAGGATCCCTCTTACAACCCCATTCTGAACCAGGAATCTGCATTAGAAAAGATTTGGAAATGGTTCAAATGACATTTTTATTTTTTTCAATGCAAAATTTACTAGAATTGATTCTGAAGTGAGCTTGTTCTCATATAAATGTCCAGTCAGGTTCTGAAAGAATATGTACTCAAGGGGAACTGTATGATTATGGTCGTTCCTAGGTTGGCCTTCAAGCAAGAAGTAATCAAATGAGTTACAAATCCTTCAATCTTGTATTTCACCTGACTGATTTATCATATAAGGCTTCAGAAGGAGTCACATCCTTGTATTTTTTCATTAGCTGAGTTTTACCCTAAATCTTCACACCCATCTGTAATTCCACTAGCTGTCTAACCTCTCAGAGTTGCCTTGATTTTATTTTCTAAATTCATTTTCGGAAGAGAGTTTAGGTTTACTGTTGTAGTAGATTCCAGATACTTTTCTCTCATTCATCTGTTTGTTCTAGTAGCTCACTTATCATCAGTTTCTCTTATTAGTTTCTAATTCCTCTTATTGTATTAGTTTCTAATACAATACAAACAAACTATGGAATTCTAGTTTGTGTTACTTTTATATTTGAGCTAGGCAGGCAAAACATTAGGGAGTCCTTGCCCCAGGATTTCTACTGGCAAGTTAAGTACCATCTGGGATTCAAATCCTGATATCCTGTGTCAAAAGCAGCCATATTACTACCATATTATCCAGTCACTATATGAACAAGTACTGTAAGAAGAAAGGTAAGACAAACAACACCAGTGCAAAGTGGCTGTAGGACATGAGAACAAACCACACTAATTCACAGAACCACAATATCCCAGAACTCATAATAGTAGGCATCCAACAGTGAGTTAGGAGCATGAAGAGCTGGATAGCACTTGGCACACACATGATCTCCACCTACTGGTTAAAGAACCTGAAAGTAGTGCATCAATGCCTAAAATACCCTACAGGCTCAGTAATGCCTGATCAGTGGGACTGGGTGAATACTATTTTTGACATATGTCCAGCAGTCTTCCCTAACACCAATGGACAAAAATAGCCTTCCATCTATGGATTGTATGTTGCACTGCCTGATCCATCGGGAAGGAAGACAGATTTATTGGAAAGAAGAAAAGAGTTTGCTCTCCTGCTGTCAGATCTCCAGTCCCCTGAAATGATCATTCTATGGATAATCAGAAAAAAATAATGGCATCACTCATGCTCATCTCCACCCATTACATTTCTTGCCAACTTGAGGAAACCTTCTTCTCTCCACAGAATGAGAAGTGAACAGCTGGTTCTCTTTTCATACATCTTCAACTGCTTCCTCCTGAATTAAAACTTCACAAAACTGCACAAAACACATTAATGTGTATTCAATGGTTCTCTGGAACTCACTGAATAAACGAGCAAATAAAAATCAGGAAAATGTATGTCTCTCAATATATTTTTCCAAATAATATGTGATGTGATTAATGTAAGGTAATTTTAGCTCAGTATAAATAATTAAATAAAAGTTCAAATAACCATACAGAAAGAAAGAACAACATAATCACCAGTCTGGGATTGTAGGGTGATTTCTTTTACTTCTGATGTCTTTGATTCTGGGAGCCATTCTTGAGTTTTGTTCTTAGCTGCATAAAGCAAGAATGCACTTAGTTTAAAAGGAAAGATATATCACCTATATATGTAAATAAGATTCATCACTTGTAGTCAGGCTGTCTGAATTACCATATGTTCAATCTAAATAAAAGTACATGTATCTTTATTTTCAACTTTCCTTAATATAAACACACCATATTGCCTGAAAATCTATTATTTTAAATGCAAATTTCCCAAGCAATACTTTTATTTTATATACTTTCAGAGGTTTTTCTACATACATTTTCTGATACAAGCTTTAAAAAAATACAGTGTTTAAATGCTTTTTGAAAACTTATGTTTTTTCCAAATATATCTATCACAGGAAATGTTTTCTTTGCGCACATAATAGAAAATAGAAAGACAAATGATAACCAACTCCATTCAACACTACCATCTATGCTCTGGTTGAAATTGTTTATTTATTATGCTACATATTGCTGAGTCTGCCCAGGATAACAATATCCATAGTAAATGAACTAAACATCAAATAAATAATATATCTAAACAAAATTATAGTTATTTGAGAGAAGCATTGTAGGCCAAATAAACTGTCACACAAAACCATATCAAAATTTTCTGTACATTCCCATTCATGAGTGTTAGTTTTTTCTAAAAAGTCTACACTGATTCCCTAAATATAATGATAGGAAGCAATTGAATTAGCTTCTGAAGCACATCATGTAAGTAATGTGGCCTTTTGGTAGCTGAGTATACATCCAACAACTTGTCTGCCATTTCACATCATGGGCATGGTTAAACATATGGCACTTCTATGTGAACGAGAGAAAAATTCTATTCACCCAAGGTTTTCTACTTACCTACACTTTGCTTTGGTTTTTCAAATATATCCAACCTTGAGGAAGATGGAGGTTTCTGTTTTGTTGCATTGAAATCAGGAACAATAAGGTGCACTACACATACAGTACAGATAAATGAAGCAGTTAATCATTTAGAAGGGTTTCTAAGATTCCAATCATGTAGAGATTAGTATCAGTAGTAGAAAGGGTCAACTGGTGGAGTAGAAGTAGGAAAAGGATTATAGCGTCATCTTATAAATATAGAAAATTATGTGTTTATTTTTCAATAACTGCCAATAATAGGCATCCTTTACCATCCCAGAAAGATGTTATGTAATTACAATACATCAGCTTTTAAAAATCCCTTTACTTATTTTCTGGATATAGTAGAATCCCAAAACAAAATTTTGATATCATTCAAGTTATGATAATGCTAACAAAATAAAGCAGGGGTGAAATTCAAAATTTTCCCCTACTGGTTCTGTGGGCGTGGTTTGGTGGGTGTGCTAGGGGAAGGATTCTGCAAAATGTCCATTCCCACCCAACTCCAGGGGAAGGATACTGCAAAATCTCCATTCCCACCCCACTCCAGGGGAAGGATACTGCAAAATCTCCATCCCACCCCACTCCAGGGGAAGGATACTGGAAAATTCTCATTCCCTCTCCACTCCTGGGGGAAGGATATTGCAAAATCTCAATTCCCACCCCACTCTGGGGCCAGCCAGAGGTGGTATTTGCCGGTTCTCCAAACTACTCAAAATTTCCGCTACTGGTTCTCCAGAACCTGTCATAACCTGCTGAATTTCACCCCTGAAATAAAGCATTATTGTTACCAACAAAGTTGGCACTACCAATGACTGAAAACTTAACTATGTACCATATTTTTGGAGTATAAGACGCACCTTTTTCCCCAAAAAAGAGGGTGAAAACTTGGGTGCGTGTAGCCCCACCCAGCCACCCCCATCCTTTGGCCTCTGCCTCCCAACAATTTGCCTCTTTGCAGCAAACAGGGCAGAGCCTGATTAGCACAAGAAGTGATTATCTGCCTGCCGACTCTCAGCTGAGAGGCTGCAGCCACGTGCTAAAAATGAAACTAACTATGGTAGCTGCAAGGAGACAAATTGCCTGAAGGTGAACTGCTGGCAATGTTGGACTGCTGAAACTGCATGCAAGGAGGTAAGTCAATAACTATAAATGTTTGTAGAGTGTTCAAATTATTAGACTTATTTTTTAAAGACTGCTTTATTATTATTCTAGACAATTTAACAAAATGAAGAAGCTTTTTAAAATAAATGCTTGATCTGAAGAGGCCCAGTGCTATTGTATCTTCTTTTAAATGGCAGAGAATAACTATACTTCCAAAAAGCCACATCAAATTTAAAGATCTGTAAAAGTATAATCTGAAATGTAACAGTGTCCTGTTTAGTAAATTTCCTGACAGTTAGAACAATTAGAACTGAAGTTAGAACTGAAGTGGTGTAGGGTTTCCTGCCTAAGCAGGGGGTTGGACTAGAAGACCTCCAAGGTCCCTTCCAACTCTGTTGTTGTTGTTGTTGTTGTTGTTGTTGTTGTTGTTGTTGTTGTTGTTAGTATTAGTATTAGTATTAGTATTAGTATTAAGATAAGGCAGCTGAGTTAAACCCTGACTTAGTCATGTTTGGAGTAATCTATTAAAATAATTGGGAGGAGTTAGTGTGATTAATTTAATTTAATTTAATTAAAAGTTCTTATAGGCTGCCCAATCCCGTAGGACTCTTAAATTACATTTAAGAAAACTTTCTGGCATTAATACTGTATGCTGCCATAATGTACATTTCTCCAATTCTTTGCTATTTCTGTGGGTCTGTGTATATCATCTGTACTGTTTGCTGTTTGCTGTTTGGCAAATTGCTGGGAGGCAGAGGCCTTTTTTCCTTGTTTTCCTCCCCCAAAACTAAGGTGCGTCTTATACTCCAGTGCATCTTATACTCCGAAAAATACGGTACTTTAAATTTCTTTTTCATACAGCTCCATTTGCTTGTAATCCAAATGCAGGACAAGCTAATAAGAATTGGTTTAGCTATTATATCCACTTAGACTGAGAGCCTCCCAGAAATAAGTTGTGAAAGTAAGCCACAGAATGTTTATAAAAAATAATGACTATCTTAATCACCTAATATTGGTCCTGATGAAGGAGACTTCTTTAGAATGTCAGACTGCGTCCGATGTGTAATATTTTGAAGAACTATGGAAATAATAAGAATGAAACTATTAGAAATCTATATATTTGTTTTGATATAATAAACCTGACACATTATGGTTGATATGAAAGATTCTGAGTGGTTCTTATAAGCTACATTTTTATTAAATTATACATATTTTTGTTATTTATGACATTATGAAACACAATATTTAGTATTATGTAACATTATATAATGAAAATGTGGATTTGAAGGTGAAAAACTACCAGTCAAAGAAACTTCGGAAACTCCAGATAGGACACTAAAAAAGCAAGGTGATGATTTTAATGAAAGATTTTTGGCAGATACAAGAGTGCTTGGACATAACAGAACGTGTACCTGTTAAATTAAGTTGCAAATGGAATTTCTAAAAATGAAATGAAAATAACTTGGTGGTGGACTAATTATCGCTTAACATCAAATCTCTGAATTCCTGATATAATGTCCATATGCAAAATTAGAGTAGATCTCACCATTCACTACTTTCCAAGACTTTCAAAAGCTCTATACCAATTTTGCTAAGTGGAAAATAGTGGGGATTTTTTTTGTTGGGAAAGGAACATACCAAACAGGGGTGGGTTCCTCCCTGTTCGGACCGGTTCGCCCGAACTGGTAGTGACCCGCTGGTGATGTCACTATGATGTCACGGATCAAGTTCGGTCGGTACCGGTCCGTGGGCGCTGCCATCTTTTTTTGATTTTTTTTTGAATTTTTTTGTTTTATTTATTCATTTTTTTCTTCTGAGTATGCGCAGAAGCCAAGTTTCTGGTTCTGTGAATGTGGTCGCCATCTTGTTTTCAGCTTAAAAAAAATTCAGATGAATGCGCGCGCAAAGCACGTGTGCCCACGAGGCACGGCCACGCGGCGCAGGAGGAAGTGAACTGGCAGCGAGGTAAGTTAGAACCCACCCCTGATACCAAATTATAGCACTTATAAGATGATACTAGAATGTTTTTAATAACCTACTTGATAAAGAACACAGCATCTTGTGAATGATCAAAGTAAATATATTGATATCAATACAGTTTGATTTGCAAAAACAACTGTTTTTAACAAAAAACTCCTTAATGTAAACCGCTCCAAACTTGATTGCAAAAAATTTGACTTTAGCAACAGAGTGGTCAATGCCTGTAATACATTACCTGACTCTGTACTTTCTTCCCCAAACCCCCAAAACTTTAACCTTAGACTGTCTACCGTTGACCTCACCCCATTCCTAAGAGGTCTGTAAGGGGCGTGTATAAGCGCACCAGCATGCCTACCATCCCTGTCCTAATGTACCCATGTATCCGTAAAATATCATGTACTCATAACCATGCTTGTACTTCTTATATATTCACAACAATGTTTATACCTGTTTATACTATGTCTGTAAGCATATACACACTTGACAAAATAAATAAATAAAATAAATAAATAAAAACAAAAAGCTTTTTATTTGTATTTATTTATTTATTTATTTTGTCAACACGTGTACAAGATAACAGGTATGATATAAACATAAACAAAAGCAAGTATGTATAGGTAAATTTAGACAATAGGACAGAAGGACAGGGACGGTAGGCACGATGGTGTGCTTATGCACGCCCCTTACAGACCTCTTAAGAATGGGGTGTGATAACTTGTGATACTTATTCTGCATAACCTTCCTTGATTCGTTCCTGTCCTTAAGGCTACATAAGGAGGGATTCCTGCTCTGTTGCCAAACCATTGTATGTGTTGAGGAGAGGGGTAGGGAGGGTAAACTCAATCCAGATTTTGTTTAATTTTCTGCAAGGATGACAAGCTCTGCTATATGACTTGACTAATGCAAGATTTCTCTCACTCTGAGGGGAATTGTCTGAAACAACTGAATTTGCTGAAAGAGTTGGTATTTTAGAATATTTCCAGCATACTTAAGTTAAGCAGATGTATTTTTGCTCCAATTGCATACAGGCAACACTCATATTTTTTCATGCACATTCTTTCTATTCTATAAATATAAGTACACAAAATCCCACATTACCTTGTTTGATTATTTTAACTGGAATAAACGTTCTTGAATCTGGTATAAACTGAAGAAAAGAAACGTAAAAAAATAATAAAGGATACATGAAATATCTGTATATACATTTAAAGACACAAATATTGTTCTTTCCTTCTAAAATTTATTTTTCTCAATAGTGCCTATAACTTTCATATGCACAGCAAATGCATCAGATCTCAGTTGAATTAAAATATTTTGTTTATTTCATAGTAAATGTTTTATGAAGTATTTTAAAAATGTCATGAATATCCATTCTAGCTGCTGAAGGTACCAGAGAATTAAAATGATGGAAGGATATTGTAATCTAAGCACTACAACTGTTTCCAAACTTTTAAAGATAGCAATAGCAATAGCACTTAGACTTATATACCGCTTCACAGTGCTTTACAGCCCTCTCTAAACGGTTTACAGAGTTCAGCATATTGCCCCCAACAATCTGGGTCCTCATTTTACCCACCTCGGAAGGATGGAAGGCTGAGTCAACCTTGAGCCTAGTGAGATTTGAACAGCTGGACTGCTGAACTAGCAATCAGCTGAAGGTCGCAATGCTGCTTTTAACCACTGCGCTATCTCAGCTCCTAAGATGATTAGAGGCCTTGGTCAGAATGTTCATTTGAAAAGAAAGCCCACATGTATTCCCCTCACAATTTATAACAGAAAAAACGTTTTTTCATTGTTTTTGTTCAGTATTGATAATCCAGAAGCAGTGTTGTCTGGGGAATTCTGGGAATTGAAATCCACACCTCATAACATTGCCAAGGTTGAGAAAAACTGCTTTCTCTTCTAAAAGCAGAGCTCCCCCCACACTTGGGGGGAGCTCCATCCGAAATTATATTTCGGATGGAGCTCCCCCCAAGTGTGCAGTTTGGAATTTGTTACCACCCTTTAAAGAGGCCCCAGAAACAAAACTTTCAATGTGAACTTCATAGTTAAATATCACCTCATGTTTTAGTCTTAATGAATGAATGATTTTTTGGATCCATTCCCTCAACATCCAAATTTTAATTTTTTGGCCTGCATTAAACTGATATTGTATGAACAAAAAACCCTATGGATCCTTAAGGACTAACCTAATTGATTATGCCATGGTATTTTATACCTAAAATGAAAATCCATCACATTAAAATTCATTTTTTCATAATATGTCAGCAATATATTTTGAGAAAAATGCAATGGAAGATAAAATTAATTAATTCCATTTTTTTAAAAAAAGTCAACATTCTCATTGCAATTCTATTAATGAGCATTCATAAAATTCTTACAATATATATCATTTGCATACTATAAGGCAGTGTTGGAGAACCTTTTCGGCACCAAGTGCTGAAATGGGAGCGTGCACGCATGTGTGCCCTGGAAACCAGAAGAGCAGCCGTCCGGTGCGCATGTGTGCTCTTCCGGTTTCCGGTGCACACATGTGGATCGGCCACCTGATCTTCCTGTTTCTGGTGTGTATGCGCGCACAAAGACCAGCTGGCATGAAGACATGAAGAGCAGCTGTTGGTACACATGAGAAGATTGTTAAGTGGAGCATAGAGTGCCTCAGAAGTGGGAGAAACCTGGGAGGCCTAGTGCAGCACCAGCTTACCTGCTTCAGGCCGCACAATGTCCTGCCCATCCCCTGGATATCCCATGCTTTGTTTCCCATCCTTGGGTCCCCACAGCCACATGGGTCTCCAGCTACTCCCTTCATAATCAGTCATTTATCTTCTGAAGATCTACAGAGCTCAGGAGGTTGGGGTATTAAAGGAGGACAGGGTGCTCCTATCCTGGACCACATGGCAAAATCCCACAAGCAGCTGTCTTTTTCTGAGAGCAACTACAAAGTTCTAGGTTACATTGGTCACTGGGTTGAAGCAGCATGCAGGTGTGCTTAGAAAAAGATGGCCGCTTGTGGGATTGTGCCATGTGGCCATTGGAGAGGCCTGTTCTCCTTCCCTACCTGAGGTCCAGAGAAGTTAACTGACTGAAGTGGGGAGGAGTGTGTGGAATCCAGTGGGATGGCAAAGGAGGCAAAGTGCCTGTAGGGATGCAATGAGGCTGAATGTGAGGGAGAAATAGGTGAGAGATTGCGCTGCAATGTCTCTGCAGTTGGTCACAGGAACGAATGATCATGGGAGTGCTGTAGGAGCTGTAACTTGAAATCAAGTTATAAATAGCTTTGTGGAAGGGGGGGTCTGTTGTAACTTCAAATGGTTGCTAAGTGACCATTTGTATGTTGAGGAGTATCTGTATTCCCCCCCCCCCACCATTTGATCTGCAAACACTTAGCAAACATTAATGGAATATTGAAATGCGTAAGTACCGGTAATAGGCTGGGAACAATACATATTCTGGATTCAGACAAGGAAATATATTAACCAAGCCAGAATGTATAAGCAAACTGCAATTTCCAGATGTCATTTCCTAACAAAAATAAACTATTGTATAATGCTTAAAATGAGTGGTCATATTCTGCTAAGCTGCAAACAAAAAAATCTTTGATATGACATTATGTATAAATTAGATCATTAAGTGAAGGTAACAATAGATCTACACTTAAACTTATTGACAAAATTGACAACAAAGAAACTATCAGAACCAGAACCAAAACCAAAAGCAGTCCATTCAATTTGCACTCAAACCTGTCAAATGTGAAATTGATGTGTTTTTAATCAAAATATGTACCATATTGATACTGCATAAAACTATATAGTAGAATATAGTATAGAAGGTGATGACCTAGGATTGGGACCATTAGGTGTGAGTGCCCAGACCAGTATAAAGTTCATTGTGTAATTCTGAACCACACAAAATTTCTCACCTATTTTGCGGCCTTTTTATTGCATAGATAAAAAGAAGAAGATAAAAAGAAGACTTCCATGAAAGGGTCCTTTGAATTTCAGGGAACGGTAAACATAATATTATAATAACAGAGGATAGCCTCTGTTTCAAAATAAAACAAAAACAGGTTTTCTTCTAAATATTTTTCAAGAAATTATGATCTCAATATATTTTCCAGATTAAATAATGGACAATGTTAGTTAAAATTGGAACACAGAAACAAGTCTTGCTGGAAAAAATAATTAACATGACACCTGAAAATGTAAGTCAGTGTCACTAAATTTTAAAATTCTTTGACAATGGCAAGATATATTAGAAATTTGAATACTTATTCTTTTTTTACACATTCTCACTAAATATAATCAAAACCATTAACACTGGTAATCACATTATGCACAGGATCTTAAAGGTTTATCATTTAACTGCATGTTAGGCTTCATACCAGGACTTAGTGGTAAATTTCACTTCTTCAGAACCTCAACCCTTATTTGGAAGTGGCTTAATTCGTAAGAAGACTGTGTTTATTGTCAACAGGAATGAAGATTTATACATTAACATAACAGACAATTTGCTGTGCTATAGTGCAAAGAAATCCAAACCTGTATATAATACTATGCTCCAGAGTTTAAAACAGGCTTTTTCCTCCCACCATTCCAGGTTAATGGATACTTGGCCATTCACCTGATGGTTTTGGGAATATTTTTACACAATGTATGTTTACATGAAAGTTCTTTCTAGACAGGCAAAGGTATACTGAATTATTTTGTTGGAAGAAATATCCATCTGGTTCAGTTCCAATCTGGGAGAAAGGCACTGGAAATAAAATGGAGGTTGGAGGTTGATTGGAAAGAGGTCCATTTATTGATGAAGCAGAACTACATGGGTTTGTGATTCTGGTGCAGCTGACCACTTGGAGTTGAGAGTGGGAGGTTTTTATACTTTTTCTGGACTTTGCATTTGAGCTTCCTGTCCCTGTGCAAGAATATGTATTCTATTGTCTCTTGTCAGATTCCTATAGGGTCATGTAGGGGTTATGTAGGGGTCATAGCTGGCTCTATAGGCAAAAGAAGAAATGCCAGTCCTAGGTGTTTGTCTGAGCTATGTTTGGTTGATGTTTGGACTGCTCTGAGATGATGCAATGAAGGGGCTTGTGTTCTGAAACAGTGTTGGGTAATTCCTATTGTGGCTTAATGACCTTTGTCCTGTTTTGGCTCTTGGGTGAGGGTATTTGCTTATGAATAGAGCTATCTAGATACTTATCTTCTTTCAATAAGCTCTTTTTCTCTTAAGTGCTGACATCTGCTGTGGGCTATTAAAGAAAGTGGGGCTTGCTTTCTACCTGTAAAAAAGCATTTTTCTCCATTTCTCCCTTTGGGAAACATAATCTGTCTTTTTTAAATATTCCTCAAAATATTTCATTCTTCTAGGAGGGGATGGCTTCCCACAATTTTTTGATAGATTAAGTATGCATGTAATATTGCATTGTTGCTCAGTTTCCTTGAATTACCTGTATGTCTGCAATTCTTGCAGACTTATTGGAATAGCTTATCGTACTGTATATGTTTCAATAAAGTAAGAATTCTCACTAAATATAACAGTTGGGTGGAAAAGACGACACTGTTGGGAAATTCCAGCTCTTCCTTGCTTGAAAAATGTAGTCAAATGTAATTTATACAAAACAGTTTCTTTGTATAAGTCAGTAGCAAATTGCTTTAGTTTAGTTTAGTTTAGTTTAATCACATTTATTGCCAAAGCAGCTAGCTAAGACAATTTAAAGCATGTTTGAAAATACTGAGCTTTTCTTAGATGATATAGTAAAATATTCATTCACTGATTCTCAAACTACAGTACACGTTTGTAACAAAGTCTGTCAACATTATATAGTATAAATAAATCATACTCGATTGATGCTCAATCACTGAAATAAAATAAAGTCAGTTATCACACACACAGGATATGTTAGGCAAAAGTGTATGTAAAAGTAATTTAAAAAGTCAAGATGGTGCAAAATATGTAAAAAAGGGAATAAGACTTCAATCCTGCAGACACAGATTCCATCTTGATCTTTTGAGCTCCCCTGTGGACACCCCTTGTTATACGAAACATTACTAAATAAAACAAAAATGCTAAACTATCTGTTTTTTTCAGAGAACAAATCTGGACATTTTACAATGAAAACAATCCACTATAAAATAGTATGGTGAAAGAGAAAAGAAAGTAAAGGGAAATGTATATTCCAAGTTCTGTTTTTGATTTCTGGTATACAATTCCTAATGATACAAATCACTTTAGTTTAGTGATTAAACTAAACTAAACTAAACTAAACTAAACTAAACTAAACTAAACTAAACTAAACTAAACTAAACTAAAGCAATTCCAACAGTCCTTTGGGCCATTCCAAAGTTTCAGTGCTCTGACAAGTTCTAAAGATTTGCCTACTTAATTTTTAAACTTAACTTCCCTTTTATATTAAGCTAGTTGGGAGTGGGGATATTTTTTGTTCCTTTTCCAGTGTAATATTATAATATACCTTTCGAAGAAAATCGGTCTAATACAATATTTCATGTTATTGGAAATCCTGAAATCCCGATTTATTTATTCTATTTATTCACAATAAAAAATATATATTTTTTAATATAGCAATGCCTTTTCTTTTCCCAATTTGATTACAATATGGATCATTATTCAGATATACCATGTGGCTTAGTTAAATGCATAATTAAGGTGATTTACTTATTGTCTACTAACTACTAAAATGATTTTTGTTTATTTACTATGCTGCTGTGGATTTATAATTTGTCTCACAACATTCAATTTTATACAGGTAGTCCTCAACTTACAACAGTTCATTTAGGGACTGTTCAAAGTTACAACGACATTGAAAAAAGTGACCTGTGGCCTATTTTCACACTTACGATCATTGTAGCATCCCTGAGGTCATGTGATCAAAATTCCGACACTTGGCAACTGGTTCATATTTATGATGGTTACAGTACCGAGGTCACATGATCACCTTTTGTGACCTTCTGAAAAGTCAACGGGGAAGCCAGATTCATTTAACAACTGTGCCACTAACTTAACAACTGCAGTGATTCACTTAACAAGTGAGACAAGGAAGGTCGTAAAATGGGGCAAAACCTACTTAACAAATGTCCCCCTTAACAAATTTTGGGCTGAATTGTGGTCGTAAGTCAAGGACTACCTGTATTAGTACACATGGTACACACAAACATGGTCGCCACAATGCAAAAAGGATGTCGAGACTCTAGAAAGAGTACAGAGAATAGAAACAAAAATGATTAGGGGACTGGAGGCTAAAACATATGAAGAACGGTTGCAGGAACTGAGTATGTCTAGTTTACTGAAAAGAAGGACCGGGGTTACATGATAGCAGTGTTCCAATATCTCAGGGGTCGCTGCAAAGAAGTGGGAGTCAAACTGCACCTGGGGGTAGAACAAGAAGCAATGGGTGGAAACTAAACAAGGAGAGAAGCAACTTAGAACTAAGGAGAAATTTCCTGACAGTTAGAACAATTAATCAGTGGAACAGCTTGCCTCCAGAAGTTGTGAATGCTCCAACACTGGAAGTTTTTAAGAAGATGTTGGATAACCATTTGTCTGAAGTAGTGTAGGGTTTCCTGCGTAAGCAGGGGGTTGGACTAGAAGACCTCCAAGGTCCCTTCCAACTCTGTTGTTGTTGTTGTTGTTGTTGTTGTTGTTGTTGTTATTATTATTATTATTATTATTATTATTATTATTATTATTATTATTATTATTATTATTATTATGTATTAAGTTCTTCTACATTAGCAATAATGTTGCAATTCAGAATATTTATAATCTATCTTTAGTCATTCTTGTAATATTGCTACTCTATGCAATAAAAGGAGAAAAAGAACAAATGAGCTAATTCTCTCATTCTCTGGACCCAAGAATCCTGTCTTCAATAGCCTTGCCTTTTTTTTCATAGAACATGATTGTAGAAAAATACTTCTTAAATCTATGGTATTTAAGAATTCTTAACTGCATAAAGAGTTTTCACAATTACAAAATGTCATCTATCAACAGATACCTTTCATGGAACAAAAACTGAATGACAGCTACCGAGAATGAGAATAGCATGCTTATTCTTGCTCCTTTCTCTGCAAGTAGAAGCAACATCCATTGATAACAACTAAAAACGGCTTAAGCTCTTACATATGAAATATTTGGGGTAGAGGGGAAGAAGAATTTAAACATAGATGCAATTTTCAGAGATCAGTGTTCTAACTCTAAATATGCCAAGGCCATCATGAGATGCAATACTGGACTACACATATATACTATGCTAGTAGCTGGATACCCATGCTTCGCTATGAAACTATTTGATCAGGCTTGATAAATTGGCAGTTAAAGCCTGAAAATTAATGAATAGTTACGAGATCGGGCTTGATACAGTGACACTTAAAGCTTGAAAATTTATGTAGAATGTGTAACTCCTTAGCATCAGAGGGTGTTAATATAAGGCAACTGGCAGTTGGAACAGAGTTCTTTTCAGGTGGGGAGAGGGAGTAGAATGTCTAAACTCCCAGCCCATAGGCCAGATGAATCACGGGCTGGCCATGCCTACACCAGGTTTAGCGAAGGGGTAGCATCAGAGCATGTTAATATAAGGCAACTGGCAGTTGGAACAGAGTTCTTTTCAGGTGGGGAGGGGGAGTAGAACGTCTAACTCCTTAGCATCAGAGAGTGTTAATATAATACTGTATAAGAAATACTAATGATCTGACAGTCACTTCAAAAAATCCTTTCTTAGCGAGCACCTAGAAGCCAAGAGGAACATACATAGAAATTGAAATAACAGAGTTGGAAAGGACCTTGGAGGTCTTCTAGTCCAACACCCTGCTTAGGCAGGAAACCCTACACCACTTCAGACAAATTGTTATCCAACATCTTCTTTAAAATGTCGAGTGTTGGAGCATTCACAACTTCTGGAGGAAAGTTGTTCCACTGATTAATTGTTCTAACTGTTGGGAAATTTCTCCTTAAGTTGCTTCTCTCTAAGTTGCTTCTCTCCTTGATCAGTTTCCACCCATTGCTTCTTGTCCTACCCTCAGGAGCTTTGGAGAATAGTTTGACTCCCTCTTCTTTGTAGCAACCCCTGAGATATTGGAACACTGCTATCATGTCTCTTCTAGTCCTTCTTTTCATTAAACTAGTTTCTGCAACCGTTCTTCATATGTTTTCGCCTCCAGTCCCCTAAACATCTTTGTTGCTCTTCTCTGCACTCTTTCTAGAGTCTCAACATCTTTTTTACATCGTGGCAACCAAAACTGAATGCAGCATTCCACCTGTGGCCTTACCAAGGCATTATAAAGTGGTATTAAAACTTCATGTGATCTTGATTCTATCCCTCTGTTAATGCAGCCTAGAACTGTGTTGGCTTTTTTGGCAGTTGCTGCACACTACTGGCTCATATATTCTCTTACATACCAGAATGATGTGGGGGTTTATTGGTTTCTGTCCTGTTCTTTTCTGTTACAAAGATTTTATCTTTGTAAGCTGCCCCAAGTCAACCAAGAGTGAGTTGGTTGGCCATATACATTTTCTTAATAAACAAATTAACTAGGATGTAGGAGCATGTAAATTGACTATCCTGTAAATTAACTAGGATATTATAAATTAAATAAATCACTATACTTCAATCATTATGAAGCGATTTAGCTTCTGATGTTAACAAGATGATGACGCATGACAGGAAATTTCCTTAAACTCTAGAGAAAGAAAGAAAGAAAGAAAGAAAGAAAGAAAGAAAGAAAGAAAGAAAGAAGAGAGAGAGAGAGAGAGAGAGAGAGAGAGAGAGAGAGAGAGAGAGAGGAGAGGAGAGGAGAGGAGAGGAGAAGAGAGGAGAAGAGAGGAGAAGAGAAGAGAAGAGAAGAGAAGAGAAGAGAAGAGAAGAGAAGAGAAGAGAAGAGAAGAGAAGAGAAGAGAAGAGAAAATCCATATAGTAATCCTCAAGGTATCTAAATAAATGAAACAGTTAGAATTTCCCATTTAGGAGATTTTGGATAACTTCATATTAACTTTTATGATGTGATCTTGCCTCCTTGAGAAGATGCCAATGACCATAACTGAGCCGTATATCTACTTGGCCTGTTTAAAAACAACTTGCACTTATCTGGAAATCATATGTTGGAAACAACTCACCAATCTCAGATCTGTGTTCCTGTGTTCAATCTTCCTGTTTTGCTCCTTAACTTGTGGCTCCTTGACGTGGGTGAGCTGACTAATTTTTCTGGGATTTGATTCCTGGACTGTTGTGGATCACATTTCCTTCTCTGTCATGGCTATGCTCTACTTTCCTGAAACTGTGCTCTCCTATGTCTTGACTTGTGACTAAATTCTAAACTATATTTTCCAAGGCATATATGGGTCTGCATAGCCAACATTGTAGTTGCTTTTGTAATTAACTGGAATACTATTTGTCAATGAACCAGTTGTAAATAGAGTTGTTGTGTTTGTTCAGCCTGAACCAGGACACTGAAGAGTCAGACATTTCCAAGGTACTTTCAACAATCTCCAACAGCATTAAATACATAGTAATCTAAAAGTAAATGTTGAAGTGTATGAGCAGAAGTGGAGATGCTTATAGCTTAATACTGCCTGCATGTCTGCATGTTAAAATATTGTAATGGTGTAGCTTATCTATGATGAAAATTAAAATTAAAATAAGTATGTTAAAAAAGAAATTTACTGGTGAATTTTTTGATGCTGGCTGCATCAAAACTAAGACCCACAATCCACCATCTAGCATTCAAACCATCATCACCCAAAACAATCCAAACTTCCAATCCACCTTCAACCAAAACCAACCCCCCATAAACCAAAACTAGGTATGCACGCCCCTTACTTCCTCAACATCAACCACTGCTAATCTTAAATGTAAACTAATGAATTCAAGAAGCATCTTTAACAAAATACCTGAACTCCTTCTCTTACTAAAAACTGCTAAATTCGACATTATATTTGTCTGTGAAACATGGCTAAACGCATCCCTCCCTGACTCCATTATCACAGTAAGAGACTATCATGTTTACCGATCTGATCGCGAAACCCGTAGAGGAGGTGGAGTTGCAATCTTCTATAAGAAATCACTGAACCTAAAAAAGGTGCAAATTAAACATGAACTCGATCTTCCAGAAACTATCATCTGCGAACTGACCTTAAATACCACACTTCGCTTCCTACTATGTTACAGAGCTCCTGATTACGACATGACACATGCGAACAAGCTTACCTCACTACTAATGTGGGCAGTCTCCTACCCACATCCTCTTATATTTCTTGGAGACCTAAACCTACCTCATATAAACTGGACCCTAAATGAATGTACAACTGAACCCATACATTCAACCCTTTACAATGCTATTACCAATCTAGGGCTAGATCAACTAGTAACAGACAATACTAGACTCAGCAATTGTCTTGATCTCATCTTCTGCAACAACTTACACTCAATTTACGGACTACAAATAAAAGAACCCTTTTCCAACAGTGACCACAGCATGATTGACTTTTGTCTCAATATATGTCCTTACAGAAACCATCTCAATAATGGGAGAACCAATTACAACTTTAAAAAAGCCAACTATGATATCATAGAAGCCGACCTCTCATCTCTTGATTGGCATACACTATTCTCTGGCTGTAATACTGCCGAAGACTACTACAATATATTTTTGCTCGAAATCCAAAGAGTCATTAAATTACATGTACCACTAATAATCACCAAAACCAAGAAAAATAAATTACCCATAAAAATAAGGAAGCTCCAATCCAAAAAAAGATCTCTTTGGCGAAAAAATAAAACAGGCCACGTTGCAAACTTTAAAAGCCGCTACAAAAATCTGTGTCACCAAATAAAGACTGAATGCACCAATTATCACATCAATCAAGAAGAAAACCTTCTACGTACGAAGTCCACACGTGCCTTCTATAACTTTGTAAACAACAAACTCAAAGACTCAAGATCCATCCCACCCCTTAAAGGACCGAATGGTAAAGACTATAACGATGAAACAGTTAAAGCCAACCTCTTTAACACATTCTTCGGCTCAGTCTTTGTAAACAGCAATGGCTCATGCCCAATATTTCCTAGTTGTACCACAATTAACTGCAACGATCTAACACAAATCGATTTTACAGAAGATAACGTTAGAAAGGCATTACGCAACCAAAAACCATCTCTATCTATTGGACCTGATGGACTATGTGCATACTTCTTAAAAAAGCTCTCCACAACCTTGGCTGAACCTCTAAGCATAATTTTTAAAAAATCCTTCAGAACTAGCTCCTTACCCAACCTATGGTCACTAGCCACGGTCATCCCTATCTTCAAAAAAGGAGATCCAAGTAACGTTGAAAATTACAGACCAATCTCTTTGGGCTGCGTCACCTGCAAAGTCATGGAATCAATCATAAACCAATCCATTACGCTCCACTTAGAAACTAACAACCTACTCTCCAACAAACAATTTGGTTTCAGAAAAAAATTATCCTGTAATCTGCAACTCTTGCACTGCAAAAACATATGGACCACTCAACTTGATCAAGGTAAAACAATAGATGCAATTTACATAGACTTTTGTAAAGCCTTTGATTCAGTTGTACACAACAAACTACTTCTGAAACTAAGATCCTATGGCATTTCTGGACCCCTACATAATTGGATAACTGCGTTCCTGTCTAACAGACAACAAGTGGTCAAAATAGGAAGTGCCATATCAAATCCTGCTCCTGTCAACAGCGGTGTCCCTCAAGGCAGTGTTCTAGGACCAACACTCTTCATACTCTACATAAACGATCTTTGTGATCATATTATAAGCAACTGCGTTCTCTTTGCTGATGATGTTAAACTATTTAACACCACCGACAATGTTGCTACCCTTCAAAAAGACCTTGACCATGTAGCAGAATGGTCAAACAACTGGCAACTTCAAATCTCAACCAACAAATGCTCTGTCTTACACATTGGCAAAAAAAATCAGAATACAAAATACAAACTTGGAGGAAACGAACTTGTAGATGACCCTCACTCTGTCAAAGACCTTGGAGTACTCATATCCAATGACCTAAGTGCTAAAGCCCATTGTAACAACATTGCCAAAAAGGCACTAAGAGTTGTTAATCTAATCTTGCGTAGCTTCTTCTCTGGCAACATTACATTACTAACCAGAGCATACAAAACATTTGTTAGACCAATTCTGGAATACAGCTCACCTGTCTGGAACCCGCACTGCATATCAGACATAAATACAATTGAGAGAGTCCAGAAATATTTCACAAGAAGAGTCCTTCACTCCTCCACTCACAACAAAATACCTTATTCCACCAGACTTGAAATACTGGGATTAGACAATTTACAACTACGTCGCCTCCGATCTGATCTAAATGTAGTTCATAAAATCATATACCAAAATGTCCTTCCTGTTAATGACTACTTCAGCTTCAACCGTAACAATACACGAGCACGTAATAGATTCAAACTAAATGTAAAGCGCTCCAAACTCGACTGCAGAAAATATGACTTCAGCAACAGAGTGATCAATGCCTGGAATGCACTACCTGACTCTGTGGTTTCTTCCCCAAACCCCAAACACTTTAACCTTAGACTGACTACAGTCGACCTCTCCTCGTTTCTAAGAGGTCTGTAAGGGGCGTGCATAAGCGCACCAGCGTGCCTACCGTCCCTGTCCTACTGTCCAATTAAAATAGATACTAGTCTGCACTCAGAAAAATAAAAATAAGCAAAGGAAAATATCATAATCTTGTACATATCAAAGGTAAAATAATTATAATCCTAGTATTTCAGTTCTAAAAATCTTCTTGAGTAATTCACATATTCAAAAATGGATTTAATATAAATACAAACAAGACAATTAAATCCAATTTATCTTCACCTTGATCTGTAATTGGATGGAATATAGTTCCTTATGTGAAAAGTGAGTAGCATTTGTAGGTTTCCTGAACAGGATTTAATAGCAGTATTTACATATATTATTAAATTTTATAATGAAAAGGAAAAATTTTAGATTCATATTTGATATATTGTAAAGGTAGAACTTAAGCTATGACTGGTCATTTAACAACTGTTTGAAGTTCATTTAACATTTATCCCAACTTTCAGCCATAATGGGCAGGCAATTTACCTACATAGAAAATATTATAACTAATAAAGATAAAACTAATTTTCATTACATACCTGTGTTTGGATTTTAGGAAACTTGTAGATGTTCTGGAGTTCTCCATTTTCTTTGTTTTTACCTGACATAAATATATATGTATATATGTAAAAAACCCTCCAATAGTCATATAAACACACTAATTTTGTAATGCCAAATGTAATGTGATCTCATACTACTTCCCATTTTTATATCACAGTTAATGAAAATTTTAATGAATGTATTGTCCTATTCTTCAAGCTATATTTAAACTCCAGCTGATTTCTGCAGTTAAGTCAGTGATCTAACCAAGCTGGATAATATTTATGAGTAAATACTCATATTTTACTTCTTTATTACATTCACAGCGATCATTCTCCTAAAGACAATTCTATAAGCATATAAAATAGTAACTAATTCAAAAATTAAAATAATCAAAAACACACAAATAAAAAAATAATAATAATCTCATACAACTAATGTCAATCTTCAGCTTCAACCGCAACAATACACAAGCACGTAATAGATTCAAACTAAATGTAAAGCACTCCAAACTCAACTGCAGAAAATACGACTTCAGCAACAGAGTGATCAATGCCTGGAATGCACTACCTGACTCTGTGGTTTCTTCCCCAAATCCCAAAAACTTTAACCTTAGACCAGGGGTGGCCAAACTATGGTTCTTTGAGGACCTGTGGACTTCAACTCCCAGAATTCCTGAGCTAGCCATGCATGCATGGCTGGCTCAGGAATTCTGGGAGTTGAAGTCCACAGGTCCTCAAAGAACCATAGTTTGGCCACCCCTGCCTTAGACTGTCTACAGTCAACCTCTCCCCATTTCTAAGAGGTCTGTAAGAGGCGTGCTTAAGCGCACCACTGTGCCTACCGTCCCTGTCCTACTGTCCTATTGTCCTCTTTTATCGTTACTTTTTACTTATGTTTATACAAACTACTACTATCCTATACATGCTTGACAAATAAATAAATAAATAAATAAATAAATAAATAAATAAATAAATAAATAAATAAATACATACATACATACATACATACATACATACATACATACATACATACATACATAAATAAATAAATAAATAAATAAATAAATTTGCATATCAAATAAGATGCCAAAAGCTATTGGCATAAAATTGTATTTACAACTATTGTTTGGCTGTTCTGTACTCCCATAGTAGTATGTTTCAAAATCTAGGCTCAGTCATTGTAAGAAGATCTTCTCTAATCTTCTTACTGAACATATTCCTGGTACTAGCAGAATGAAAAGGACTTCCCAAAGATTGTAACTTGAATAGGGCCATATGAAAAAAATCCAAAAATTCAAGTGGCCTTGGCCTAGGTTTTATGAAGCTTTATAAGCCATAACTAGCATATATATACATACATATACATATACATGTTCAGAAATAGGGTATTATTAACTGAAGAAGCAAGAAGATTTTTCTCTTTCACGCTTTCAAAATCAATTGCCTAGGTCAGGAGTAGGCAAAGTTGGCTCTTCTATGACTCATGGACTTCAACTCCTAGAATTCCTGAGCTAGCATGATTGGCTCAGAAAGTCTGGGAGTTGAAGTCCATGAGTCATAGAAGAGCCAACTTTGCCTACCCCTGGCCTAGGTTCATCTAAACTAAACATTTAACCATTTTCAAAGTCAGTCCTTTCAATAGCATGTTTATATTGCCCTAAAACATGGGATGTAACAAGATTTTACATAAACAGGAATGGGCATATTTGGCACAATAGGTTTAGTTATACTAATGAATGTTTTATGTACTAATTTCACTTTAGTTCTTTTTTTCATTTGTTTTATTACACACAGTTTTCTTGAAGAACTGTAGGAAAGATCAGAAGTAGTCCTGTGACGAGGGAAAAATAGAACAGAATGGATAAATGACAGAAACCAGACTGGAATGAGAAAGGGGGAAAATATCCAAGGGTACTTCATTCAGTCTTGCTAAAGGCGTGGGAAAAGGGCCAGCTTTTCATAGTCTTATAACAGCAGGGTCATGGCCATGCAAATCATAGGGTAGTGATGGCGAACCTATGGCACACGTGCCACAGGTAGTACGCGGAGCCATATCTGCCAGCACGCGAGCCGTTGCCCTAACTCAGCTCCAGTGCGCATGTGCACACCGGCCAGCTGATTTTCGGCTTGCGCGGAGGCTCTGGGAGGGCGTTTTTGGCCTCCCGAGGGCCTCCGGGGGGGGCAGGGGAAGCTCTTTTCACCCTCCCCAGGTTCTAAGAAAACCTCTGGAGCCTGGGGAGGGCAAAAAATGGGCCTACCGGGCCCACCCAAAGTTGGGAAATGGGGGAGTGGGGGGATTGTACGTGCATGCACGGGGGTGGGGCAGCACGGGGGATCACACGCGCATGCGCAGGGGGGCATTGAATTATGGGTGTGGGCACTCGCACATGCGCAATAGCGTATTTGCGCGTGCTTTTGGCACCCAAGGAAAAAAAGGTACACCATCACTGTCATAGGGTAACCTCAACCTAGAAGGAACACTTCCAGATTTCTTAATTTAAAGACTCTAGAGCATGCTAACTATGCCATATTGAATTGGACAGGCAGATACTATGAAGATAGTTTATCTAGTCTGAGTGTTATTCATGTGTGGTTATGTTATGTGGTTATGTTCCTCTTTTAAATTATGTGTTCTTTTAGAAATCATTAGCCATGTAGATTCTTTTTGGAGTCAGACAGGTTAAAACCCAATCAATAAGTAAACAAATCTGGCTTTTTAAACAGTGAAAGTTGGAAACCCTTAAAAATTACTTACCAGGTATAACCACTTTGTAAATGAAACTCTTACTCCAGATCCCATCATCTGTATTGTCTTTCACTCCAAATTCATAAATAGTGTTGGGTTTCAAATTGTCCACCACTGTTTCTGTAGTTGGACAAAGCTGCAGGATCCATTTCTTATTCTTGTCTTTTTCTCTGTAGCGCACTGTATAAAATCTAGTCAATAACAATAAATATAAACTTTCAATTCAATCTGAGGAAAATGAAGGACGTTGTATGCAGCTTTGCTAAGAGAAAAATACAAATTTATTGTGTATTGTCACAAACTTTGTGGGTTTTTTTTACTTCAGACATTCTTGAATTGAGGGAATTGTGGGAAAAGAAACCTGAGATGGTGAGGTTTGAGATATTAGACAGAGTAATTTCATTATCCAAATTGAGTTAAGTTCTTTGAATTAATTCAATCCAACTATCCAGACTCAGGTAAATCTGATCAATGCTACTTCACACAGTTTTCTTAGCAACCATGCTAAATTAGCTGACCTACATTATGCTCTATAGCAGAGGTCTCCAAACTTTTCAGTCTGACGTCCACATTGGACATTGTACAAATATTCAAGGGCCTGGGGGAAAAATAATTTTATAAATGAGTGAATAAAATTTAATGGAATGAATTGTTTTATTTTGCTCAATATGATATGATTCACCACAACAGCAAAAAAGAAATGGGACAGTTACAAACAAGCAATGCCGCGCTTGTATGGACAAATGATATAAGAAAAATGTCAAACATTAGAAAATTCTCTGAAGAAATAATAAATTAATGACTGCAGATGAGAAAAGAAGGCTGTTCTTTATAACTTTAATTTATTCAAATTTCACAAATTTGCAGAAAAAAAGAATGTAGTACAGATTGCTTCTCCCCACCCTCACAGGCAAAGGAAGTGACCCTCCATCTGGCTTCTTCCTCCTCATCTGGTCAGCCCTGACCAGTTTGGATAGCATGGGGAGGAATGATCGGCTCGGCGAGTTGGGAGTGGGAGGCACCATTTTGCGGTGGTTCTCCTCTTATCTCGCCGATCGGATGCAGTCGGTGTTGGCAGGAGGGCAGAGATCGTCCCCCAGGCCCCTACTATGTGGGGTGCCCCAGGGGTCGGTTCTCTCGCCCATCCTGTTTAACATCTACATGAAACCGTTGGGTGAGATCATCCGCAGGCATGGGGTGTGTTTCCATCAGTACGCTGACGACACCCAGCTGTACATCACCACCCCGTCTGACTTCAGGGAGGCAGTTGATGTAATGTGCCGATGCCTGGACGACGTTAAGATCTGGATGGGGAGGAACAGACTCAGACTTAATCCCGACAAGACCGAGTGGCTGTGGATAATGCCCCCTAAGGACCATGACAACTGTCCCTCCTTGGTCTTCGAGGGTGCGAAACTGACTCCCTCAGACCAGGTCCGCAACTTGGGGGTCCTCCTAGATCCACAGCTAAAATTAGATCATCACCTTTCTGCTGTGGCTAGGGGGGCCTTTGCACAGGTTCGCCTGGTGCACCAGTTGCGGCCATATCTGGAGAAGGAGGCTTTACTCACGGTCACTCATGCCCTTGTCACCTCGCGTTTGGATTACTGCAATGCGCTCTACATGGGGCTACCCTTGAAGAGTATCCGGAGACTTCAGTTGGTGCAAAATGCGGCTGCGCGTGCTGTGGTGGGTGTGCCGAGGTACACCCACGTGACACCGATTCTCCGCCAGCTGCATTGGTTGCCCATCGGTCTCCGGGTCCAATTCAAGGTGTTGATCACCATCTTTAAAGCCCTTCATGGCTTAGGACCAGGATATCTCCGGGACCGCATTCTGCCGCATACTTCCCTCCGACCGGTTAGGGCCCACAGGGTTGGCCTCCTCCGGGTCCCGTCGGCCAAGCAATGCCAGCTGGCGGGCCCCAGGGGGAGGGCCTTCTCTGTGGCTGGCCCCGTGCTCTGGAACCAACTCCCCCCAGAGACCCGAACCATCCCCACTCTGCTGGCCTTCCGAAAGGCCGTTAAGACTTGGCTCTTCCTGCAGGTGGGGGGGACAGCTTAACCATTTGAGCTTACCCCCCAAGTATGTATGTGGTTGAATGGATGGATGTTGTTGTTGCTTTTATACTGTTTTTTTTTTAAATTTCGTACTGTTTTTAAATTGTTGAAATTTTGTCTATTCTTGTATCTCTTATGTTGTACGCCGCCCTGAGTCCTTCGGGAGTTGGGCGGCATATAAGAATAACAAAATAAATAAATAAATAAATAAATCTATGGGATCCAACGTTCCCCCATGGCAAAAAAAACCCACAATCCCCCAGCTGACTTAAAGCTGGCACAAATTTTAAAAGGGAAGATGCTTCTCCTTCCTCATCCAGAAATTCTCCAGCTGGCTCGCAACCCCTCCCACTGGAAAAATCAAGGGAATCCTATCTTTTTATTTATTTATTTATTTTATTTTTATTTATTTCATTTATTTATTTGTCAAACATGTACAGGTGAGTAGTTGTTTGTATAAACATAACATAAGTAAAAAGTACCGATAATAGAGGACAATAGGACAGTAGGAGAGGGACGGTAGGCACAGTGGTGCGCTTATGCATGCCCCTTCCTTTCTAAACAGTGGTGAATACATCCCTACTTTCTTTCCCTGTGCTGTTTGGAAAGGATTGAAGTACAGTACATGGGAGAAGTTGGCAGGCCAGAGGGAATCTTCCGTAGGGCTAGTTGTAGCCTGCAGACTGTCATTTGGAGAACCTTGCTCTATAGAAATAACAGCTATTTCTTTTGTTTTATTATAAATATCTCTGCAAATACAGATGCTTTTAAAATTCCCATTAAAACATAATCCACTTTTCTCATCGGCCAGTGTTATGTCTAACATGTAATAAACATACATTTAATAACAGAACCTCTTTTTTGCAAACATAATTTTAGGAACTTGCCTGTGGCATAAACATATTAAAATATATAACATTTCCTCTTGAATTATGACAATTCCTTTTTAATCTAGCAGTTTTTTTTTAATCCCAATGTGATAAAAATCAACTTCAAAGCATCATAGAAACTATGTGAACAAATATGTTGAGATAGCACTTTATCTACATCAGCATACAAACAGCAGCCTAATTAGCAACTTAGATAGCGGCCACATGATAAATTCCTGGCTGAATTATTGTCAGTTGTGGGTTTGTTATGTGAATGACTCTCAAATTACAGTGCTTTTACATTATTCTTTCATTTTTAAAAATATCTAGCATATTCATTAGAACTGATTAGATTCTCTATAAAAATCTTCCCAACTATTTACTTTTGTCTTACTGTTTGTAATTTGTTTTACTTCACTTACAATCCTTTATTATTATCATTATTATCTTTCTTACTCATTTCACTTCTATTGACCTTATTCTTCATCCATTCATTTAGCAGTAGTAAATATATGAATCTGTTTACAAGTTTATTCAATTTACTACATCAAAGATAGCTGATATAATTTGTAATTGTATAGGGCACCAGGGATTACAGGACTGAATGATATTGTGGATATATGAGGTCTAGGTAAAATAGAATAAATGTAGTTCAGAAAAGGATAATAGTAAAATAGTTTCACTTAGTTGTTTCATTATATATAAAGTGTATGATCACAGTGGTTTATATGGGTCTCTTATTGTTCTATTTATTCCCTCTCAATAAGGTGAGAGGTTAGGCTGAGATGATGTTATTGTCCAAAGTTACCTAGTGAGTTTTTGTGGTTGAGGATGGTTGCGAAGCTGGTTCTGCACAGTCTGAAACCTTAACCATTATAACACACTATCTTTTAAATATATTTAATACGTGGCAAAGTTTTTCAGAGTAAAGACACTTTTACCTTCACAAAAAGAAACAAAGCAAGAACTTAATTATTATAGTGCAGATCTATCCAAACAATAATTTCATGAATATAACACATTTTTGCATATAAAACAGATGCATTATGGAAAAACATTATAGTATCAGTCCATTCCATTACCTGTCGTTTGGACAGTTATTCATTGTGGTCCAATCATGCTTTGGATTTACTAATACCCCCCAGGATAGGAAGACAGATGTTGGAGTTAAAGTGCCTATTACCAGCTGAAGGGGTTTGTGTGTCTTTGTTTTACCTAAATAAGAAATATAAAATTGCATATTGATATATATATATATATATATCAGAAGGCTTCTAAATTTATCATATAAAATTTATATGGTCAGTATACTATGAACCATTAGAATACAACATACAGTACCTCTTTTCATCATTGCTAAAATTAGATAGGAAGGTCCAAATCCATAGTTGATGAGTTATTTTCATGTATATATATACATCCATTTATGTGCCAAATTATACATACTATACATACATACATCTATGCCAAATTCTTCATCTCCAAATGTCCCTTTTTTGATTCCTTGAATACTGCTTACTTTTATGAGCGCACTCTAACAAATATATTTGTCTGTCTTTTAACAACAAAATGAGATTTCTGTTCCTTGGGTTTTGAGTAGAATATGTATATATCTCATAAGATTTTGGGTTGACTTGTAAGTTCTGCTAAAAGGCATACTGCGTTTTTGTTGTTGTTGTTTAAAGATATGTAGTGGTTTTATTTCCATGAAGCATTTCCCAGACATATTGGCTTATAGCTTCTATTTTGTTATGCAAAACTCAGACAAATTGAAAAAAAGTGAAATGTTTGTGCCATTTTTGTGGTATACAAAATAAATATTATCCATTAATTAGATTCAAGTGAGTTGCTCATGGAAAGAGGCCAATACCTGGCAATGATGGCCAGAGATTAGCATCAGTAAAACTGAAAGGGAACTTCTTATTTTAATCCTCAGGAAGAAATGTCTATACAGACATACTTAGACAACTAGGGACAGCTTGCAAAGCAATCAGTGAGTCTTGGAGGTAGTTGCTTTAACAGTTTGCAGAGCAGTGCTTCATTTTAGCTAACACAATTTACAAAGCATCTGTTTTAAATGTTTTATCTTAATACCGAAGCCCTATTATCTTCATAGAGATCAGAATAGTCTCTCTTTTTTTTTTACCAAGTCACCTTTTGTTGTGTTTGTTTGTTCTTAATTTGCCTGACTAGATTTTTTTTAAGCAGAATATTATTTTGGAATCTTTATGATTTCCGCTACTCTTTTCTGGTACACATCCTTCATTTTCAGGTCAGAATTCCCTATTTTTTTTTCTTTTTCTA
Source organism: Diadophis punctatus similis (assembly GCA_023053685.1). Classification (NCBI taxonomy): domain Eukaryota; kingdom Metazoa; phylum Chordata; class Lepidosauria; order Squamata; family Dipsadidae; genus Diadophis; species Diadophis punctatus. The sequence continues at coordinate 876,481 of JALIGW010000038.1, read as the reverse complement.
AATCTTGTTTAACAAAGAGAGATTTCTGCCTTGCAGAAGTCTATTAAAAAAAAAGTAGTTCAAATTTCTAATATATGTTATTCACTTTCTTCCTTATTATGTTCCTTTATGAGACAACAAATGCTGTGTCATTTGCTTAAATACTGTATTTTTATATATCAAATAAATGGATGTAATTTAGGGATATTTCTGGACTGTCAGCTTCTGCTTGAGGAGTGGGTAGCAGCTGTGGTCAGAAAGCCTACTTCTTGTTTGCCAGTTGTGCTCATTTCTAGTGGGAGACCTTCTCCAAGCAGTGGTGGCGGCCAAACTATGGTTCTTTGAGGACCTGTGGACTTCAACTCCCAGAATTCCTGAGCTAGCCATGCATGCATGGCTGGCTTAGGAATTCTGGGAGTTGAAGTCCACAGGTCTTCAAAGAACCATAGTTTGGCCACCCCTGAACGTTATATGATGCTTAAACTATTGCAATGAACTCTACAGGGGGGGCTACCCTTCAGCATGTGGTCGAAGCAATAATTAGCAAGCCTTGCTAGGTCATTGTAACATCTCTGCAGCATGAGTGCACTGGTTACCAGTTGAATTCCAGGTGAAATTCGAGTTACCTATAAGCCCTAAATGTCATAACAAATAGCTAGCTGGAGGACTGTCTCTCTTCCCACAGTATCTGCCCATTGTGTGTTTTCTGAGAAGGCTGGCTTTAGTGAGACACAGGAGACAAGCTTTCTCTGCTTTTTGGAACAATATCCTGCTGGTGACCCACATGACTCCCACTTTGCCAATTTTCAACTTGCCTTTTAAAAAATTTGACATTTCCTGCAAGTCTTGAATTAAATCGATGAATGGCCTCTGGGAATGATGAGGAAATTGGACAAGCTTTTTTTTTTGCATAGGGTTTACTGAATGGATTTGGTTTTTATTGCTGGACTTGTTTTGTATTTATTATATTGTTTTAAAATTTGTAAACAGCGAAGGTCATTCAGTTAGAGAGGCCTACAAAAATCAATAAATGCAATTCAGCTCAGTCAACTTGTCTGACCTACTTATGGCTTCATATGCAGGAAGCATGCTAGTTCAAGATTGGCCACACATCATTGGACTTGTCCAATTGTCCTCACATCATTGGAGTTGCAGGTAAACAAAGGTATACCCCCCCTAAAAAAAACAGATAGTTGACTATCATGTCCCAGCTCCTGCTTTACTCCCTTCCCTTCAGCAGCTAAAGAAGCACCTTTCTTTCATCTTTTCCAGTTGCTTTGAGGGCAGCTTCATTGACCCTCCTGTATAAAAGCCAGGTTCTTTTGGTACTTTTTGCTCTTGGCATAAATAACACACATGGAGAATTAGAATAGTAGCATATTGGCAGCTCCATGGAAGATAGCCCTCAGCAGTGCAGGCACTTATAGCAACATGAAACCTCTGCTGAAATATGGAATTGTTCTGTAGTTTGTTGTCAGAGCTGATCGTCTCCCATTATCATGCATGTGAATAATTGTGTTAGTTATTTCCCATTATTTATGAGCCTAAGTGAAAACATGGGCTAATTTGTCTCTAAATTCATAGCAGAAAATGTTATTACTCAGATTTGTGAAACAACAGAGCAAACTGTCTTCTGGATGCATGTCATATACAGTATCAATGGAATGATTCTTCTTTTGGTCTCTTTCCAGTATTCAATTACATCATAAGAAAAAGCAAAAAGCTAACACAGGTTTGATTTTATGAACATGAACAATATGTAATTCTTCAAGATATTGCTGAGTTTGCTAACATTGGCTTCTTCTTAAAAAAAGTTGAATAGGTTGGTTCACGTCTTGAAATTGTACATATATTTTATTATATGTTATAATAACTGTATATTTATTTATTTTTATTTATCAAGTTTATATTTCGCTTAACTCCAGCTTGTCCAAATTCAAGGTAGGTTACTTCGATTGAAACATAGGTCTCCTGAGTTTTTATGGAGAAAAATGGTTTAAGAGTTTTCAAATACCTGAGCAGGATTTCTTGTTATTGGAAACTGGTCTCACTGCAATCAAGTATCTTGGCTCTGCATCTGGAAAATATAAGTTATAACTGTTTGAAAAATCAGACAAAGAGGAAATACTTGAATAATCAAAACCATATCATACTATTTTCCCCATTATATTATTAGTGTTTCATTAGCACTACATTTAGGTTATTCAAGTCCATTTTCAAAATACACAGAGAGTATAATAGCATACAAGTTTTGACTTTAAGATGTCTTGTATTAGTGGAATGTTGATGTTTATAATAATCATAGCAGCACTGAATTGTCTAATAACTTCCTAGTTCAGTAAAACAATATTTTTAAAATCCCTCATTCACACCTTTAAATTGTAAGAATCTCTTTCCCTAAATAGAATCTCATGAATCTGAAAGCTTAGCTGTACAGCTTGTATTTTCCATTAGGAAGAAAGAATGAATCTGTGATAAAAGAAATCAGGAAGTTGTGAGCTGGAATAAAACAATGAAATAAATGGTGCTACTTAGAAACATGGAATCTTTCCTCTCAATAGATGATGAAAAAAAGTAATGAACCAATAATTTTTAAGCAATTTTTTTCCTTTCGGGTTTCAACACTGATAATATTTCCATTTCCATTTACAACACAGTAGGCTGTAAAGTACCTGAAATTTAATAGATTCCTGTCCTTTTTTTTGCCCCACTTTAATACTTTCACTGTTTTTGCCACTGGAGCAATTACCCAACTCCAGTTTAGCTCAATGTCATGTGAATGTATATCATAAAGACCCTATTCGCTCTCAGGAAAAAAATGGATTAATTGAAACTATAAAAACTTTTTCAACCAAATATGGAAGCACAAAACAAGATTTATGACAAAATTAAGTTATGTAAGCACCATTTCCATAAGGAGAAGCCAGTCAATGAGATAATTATTAATTTTGAAAAAGGTGAACTATTTTGGATTACAAGAAAATGTTAAATATACACTTATTGCCTTGATGTAATAGCAATCATGCACATACAAAGATAGTATTCTTCTAAAACTAACTGCAATTTTTTGGAATAAATTCCCTGCTGACTGTACAGACTGAGAAGCAGTTTCCAAATTCTTCAGAAATCTTTTTTTTAAACAAAGCCAAATATCAACAAATGTGCTGATATTTTTACTCATAGGCTAACAAATTCTTAATGAAATTTATATTCTCTGGAAAAACACATAGTAACAGGTCATAAATTCAGTTATGAAAACCAGTTGAGTCACCAAAGCTTAAGCACAATAAAAACTGATTAAAACAATATTTAGAGAGAGAAAAGGGTTTTTTACATAGTAATGTGTGTGTAAATAGATATAATTTCTCACTGGATAAGAGGCAGAGTTTTAATTAAAATATTTTTAATAAATTAACCAAACTATCTTTCCTAAACTCCATACTTATTCAAGTTATATTGGGCAAAAACAGTATAATGAAATATCCTGAACAGTGATTTAATTAAGAACATAAAAATTACTTGGAATTAGTTAGAACTTTAAGATAGTAAACATGTTAATCAGTCTACTATTGTATGCACAGAATCCAGAAATTTCAGGTCATGTGTAAGTCCTTCCAGGTAGACCAAGCAATTTCCTGAGAAAGTAGAAACTATTTTTTATTGAAATTGGCTATAATAATATGTGGAACCTTCTTTCCTTACTTATAGTTCAGTGAATTAGGGACATGTCTGAGTAAGTTTTAAATATTTTAGACTGAAAATATGTTTTGCTACTTAGTAATGGAACTTACATCCCTCTGACAATGTTATCTTTCTTACTCTCTATAGCAAGTATAGAAGGAAACAGTTGAAACATTGGCTATGTTTAAGAATTAGATGTTTCTTCTGAAGACTCAGTAGATTAGCCTTATCTCAGATTCTAATATCTAGGATGACTACTAATACATCTATTTACCTCATCCATTTCTTCCTTTCCATCCTCCTAATGTAACCTCTATTAACATTACAGCGGTTCTATGTTTATAGGCCAGTAGTAGATCAACTTATATAAGGAGATATTATTTTCCAGATCATAATCACAATATGCTGTGGTGCAGTACCATTCTCGACCCCAGGGAAGGGGGGGAGGAGTGGCAATTATAACGCGTGGAAATCTGCATCCTCGTAGGATCCCTGCCCCGGAGATTGTTGGGTGTGAGACGCTCCTTCTGAAGTTGGACTTAGGGGTTCAGGTGGGCCTTTTCTTAACGTACCTGCCTCCCAGCTGCGTAAGTAAGGCCCTGCCTGAGCTGCTCGAGGCAGTAGCCGGCTTGGCGGTTGAGTTCCCCAGGCTTATGGTGCTGGGGGACTTCAACTTGCCATCTGCTGGTGAAACCTCTGGGATAGCTCAGGAGTTCATGGATTCCATGACAACCATGGACCTAACCCAAGTAATCCAGGGTCCGACTCATGAGGGTGGTCACACGCTTGACCTAGTATATCTCTCGGGGCAGTGGAGAGATGATCTGAAGATAAGGGACATAGTCATCACCCCTCTGTCATGGTCAGATCATTTCCTACTGAGGCTGGATTTCACGACCCCACTCCTCCCCCGCAGGGAGGCGGGACCGACTAGGTGGTTCCGCCCCAGGCGCCTAATGGAGCCGGAAGGATTCCAGAGGGAACTTGGGGAAATACCTGAAACCCTGGTACACAATTCGGCTGACTCCCTGGTGGCTGCTTGGAACACCGCAGCATCAGGGGCTCTAGACCGAATTGCGCCTAAGCGACCTCTCCGTGGCAGTGGATCCCGGAAAGCTCCCTGGTTTACCGAGGAGCTCCGGGAGATGAAACGCCAGAAGAGACGTCTGGAGCACCGCTGGAGGACCAAGAAGGCCGAGTCTGACCGAACACTATTAAGAATTTACATCAGATCTTATTTAGTGGCGATAGGGGCGGCAAGACGATCCTATCTTTCCGCTCTTATTGCGTCCGCAGATTCTCGTCCAGCCGCCTTGTTTAGGGTGACTCGCTCCCTCCTTGGAAAAGGGGGGAGCGAGGAACACTTGCAAGGCAGAGCTGAGGAATTTGCTGAGTTTCTGTCGGATAAAGTCGCTCAGATTCGGTTGGACTTGGACTCTGGCAGGGCAGAGTCCATAGAGTTGACAGGGGCCAGTCTTAATCCATCTTTGTGGGAGGAGTTTGGGCCTGTTTCTCCCGAGGATGTGGACAGGGCTATGGGAGCGATGGGGACCTCCACCTGTTTATTGGACCCGTGCCCCTCCTGGCTGGTCTCGGCCAGCAGGGCGGTGGCATGCAGCTGGATCCGGGCGGTGATCACCGCTTCTTTGAGGGAGGGATCCGTACCGCAGTCGTTAAAAACTGCGGTGGTGCGACCCCTCCTGAAGAGGCCTTCCCTGGATCCAGCTGATTTGAAGAACTATCGTCCAGTCTCCAACTTACCTTTTTTAGGGAAAGTTGTGGAGAAGGTGGTGGTGACTCAGCTTCTGCAGCTCCTGGATGAAACAGACCATCTAGATCCTTATCAGTCGGGTTTCAGGCGCGGCTACAGTACCGAAACTGCCTTGGTCGCCCTGATGGATGATCTCTGGCGGGCCCGGGATGGGGGGAACTCCTCCATCCTGGTGCTACTTGACCTCTCAGCGGCTTTCGATACCATCGACCATGGTATCCTTCTGCATCGGCTTGGCGAGTTGGGAGTGGGAGGCACCGTTTTACGGTGGTTCTCCTCTTATCTCGCCGATCGGATGCAGTCGGTGTTGGCAGGTGGGCAGAGATCGTCCCCTAGGCCCCTATTATGTGGGGTGCCCCAGGGGTCGGTTCTCTCGCCCATCCTGTTTAACATCTACATGAAACCGTTGGGTGAGATCATCCGCAGACATGGGGTGTGTTTCCACCAGTACGCTGACGACACCCAGCTGTACATCACCACCCCGTCTGACTTCAGGGAGGCAGTGGACGTAATGTGCCGATGCCTGGACGACGTTAAGATCTGGATGGGGAGGAACAGGCTCAGACTAAACCCCGATAAGACTGAGTGGCTGTGGATACTGCCTCCTAAGGTTCATGACAATTACCCCTCCTTGGTCTTTGAGGGTGCGAAACTGACCCCCTCAGACCAGGTCCGCAACTTGGGGGTCCTCCTAGATCCACAGCTAAAATTGGACCACCATCTTTCTGCTGTGGCTAGGGGGGCCTTTGCACAGGTTCGCCTGGTGCACCAGTTGCGGCCATATTTGGAGAAGGAGGCGCTGCTCACGGTCACTCATGCCCTTGTCACCTCGCGGTTGGACTACTGCAATGCGCTCTACATGGGGCTACCCTTGAAGAGTATCCGGAGACTTCAGTTGGTGCAAAATGCGGCTGCGCGTGCTGTGGTGGGTGTGCCAAGGTACACCCACGTGACACCGATACTCCGCCAGCTGCATTGGCTGCCCATCGGTCTCCGGGTCCAATTCAAGGTATTGATCACCATCTTTAAAGCCCTTCATGGCTTAGGACCAGGATATCTTCGGGACCGCATTCTGCCTCATACTTCCCTCCGACCGGTTAGGGCCCACAGAGTTGGCCTCCTCCAGGTCCCGTCGGCCAAACAATGTCGGCTGGCGGGCCCCAGGGGGAGAGCCTTCTCTGTGGCTGGCCCCGTGCTCTGGAACCAACTACCCCCAGAGACCCGGACTATCCCCACTCTGCTGGCTTTCCGTAAAGCCATTAAGACATGGCTTTTCCTGCAGGTGGGGGGGACAACTTAATTCCACCTGAGCCTACCCCCAAGTATGTATGTGTTGAATGGATGTGGCTGTTGTAAATAATTGTTTTATATTTTTGTACTTGTTTTTAAATTTTATGCAATTTCTTTGTTTATTCTTGTATTTCTCCTTGTTGTAAGCCGCCCCGAGTCCCTCGGGAGTTGGGCGGCATATAAGAATAACAAAATAAATAAATAAATAAAATAAATGCTGTTAAGGATAAAGATGTATAAAGAGGAAGATGTGCAGTTCCAAAATGTATATTTATTCACTAAAGCATTTTCCATTTTTTTTGTGTGAAATACACAAGAAGTTTATCAAAGCCATTAACATTGGGAATCACAGACTTGTTTCACATTATGCACAGGATCTTAAAGGTTTATCATTTAACTACATGTTAGGCTTCACACCAGGACTCAGTGGTAAATTTCACTTCTTCAGAACCTCAACCCTTATTTGGAAGTGGCTTAATTTGTAAGAAGACTTACAGGAATGAAGATTTATACATTGACATAACAGACAATTTGCTGTGCTGTAGTGCAAAGAAATCCAAACCTGTATATACCGGTAATTCTATGCTCCAGAGTTTAAAACAGGCTTTTTCCTCCCACCATTCCAGGTTAATGGATACTTGGCCATTCACCTGATGGTCTTGGGAATATTTTTACACAATGTATGATTACATGAAAGTTCTTTCTAGACAGGCAGAAGTATGCTGAATTATTTTTTTGATATTGCATTGTTGCTCAGTTTCCTTGAATTCCCTGCTGTCTTGTAATTCTTGCAGATTTATTGGAATAGCTTCTTCTATATGTTTCAATAAAGTAAGAATCGGAAAAACATACTGCTGATTTTAGTATTTTGGTCTGATCAATAGAAAAGATGCAACATTGGGGAAACCTTACCATCTTCAGCTTTTGCAAGTATATCAATCACTGGTACTTTCTTCTTTTTGTAAAGAATAGCTTTTTTAATTCTTAGTGTTTGCTTTTACATAACAATCTTGGAAAGCAATATGGAGTTTTGTCCAAAACTGACATAAATCACAATTTTTCCATCTGTATACTATGTGGAAACTCACTGAACTCTAGTGATGTTGATGCTTGGCAAGAAATATCATGTAATTATTTCACTATGTCCTCGAGTCTATTACATTTTATTCTGTAAGATGTCTTCACTTTTTCAGACTCACTTTTAAGGGGTAATAACCCATATTGAAGAAACAAGTAAGAAATTAGCAGGTTTCATAGAGAGAGGGTTTGTTGAATATATTAAACTGAATTCTTGACCTTATTAGGAGACAGTCACACTGGAGCTTAAGAAAACTGGAACTGAAGCAACAGAACATACAAGATATACATTCAGAAATGACAAAGTAGAATTAGGGCAAAAAGGAGCAGAAGTGCCATAACAGACTTTTAAATGGAATGATTTTACTGCCTACATATTTTACTACTTACATATTCACTGTTTTCAGTAAAAAGAAATTTTGTTTGGATTGACTGAAGAGTAATTGAGTTATTAAATATTTTTTTTAAAAAAAATATTGATTTTTTTTATCCTAGAATTTTTGAGCAAAATTACACATTCAATCAAAGGATCAGGTGTTCGTATCTCATATTTTACACACCACTCAGTATGGATCTGATAATCCTTGTGGTTATTCAACTAATATTGTATATATTCATATCTCTCTCTCTCTCTCTCTCTCTCTCTCTCTCTCTCTCTCTCTCTCTCTCTCTCTCTCTCTCTCTCTCTCTCTCTCTGTTTGCAGTGGTGGGATTCAAATAATTTAACAACCGGTTCTCTGCCCTAATGACCAGCTGGGTAGGCATGGCTGGGTTGTCTTGTGACTGGGTGGGCGTGGCCAACTCAACATCACTCACGTTGAGGGGCGCTTTTCCTCGCCCAACCTCTCGTGACCGTGGGGGATGCTGCAATGGTTGTAAGTGTGAAAAATGGTCATAAGTCACTTTTTTCAGTGCCATTGTAATGTTGAATGGTCACAAAACGAACTGTTGTAAGTCAAGGCTTACCTGTACAAAAATACTTGCCACAGTTCTAGTGAATAGGTGCGAACTGGTTGAATCCCACCATTGTAAATGTATGTATGTATGTTTACGATCTGCTTTTAAGAGCTTGCTGATCTCTTTATGCTGAGAAAGACTCTCTTGACTCCGGTCTAGATCCTCATGATGATATAAAGTTTTCTTGGCCATAATATGGGTGCAGTTTGTTAGAGCTTTCTCCAGGATGATTTTTTTAAAAATAAAAATAAAAAGTGACATATTGTAGCTTATTCTCCTGGAATTTATGGGTGCCAACATGGACTGGCCTAACTTAACTTTTTAAAACAGTCAGGGTCACATAAATACTGTATCTCTGTAGCCCCCTCAGGTGCATTATAACCACACAATTATTGAACGTATCTTTATGTCCATGGCTTTTCCTCATTAGAATGGTTTAAAAACAATGTTTTCTGATTGCATTTTCATTTATTAAATACTGATTCTATTGTGTCATTTGTAGGCTGATGCCAGTCTATTGCCCAATTTTTTAATTTGGGCTCTATTCTCTCTGCATGGGGTATTTTATAATCATGCAGTTATTGAGCATTGTGTCCTGAAGCTTTCATAACTGGACTATTTTTAAATTTTATTTTCCTTTTGCAAACAACAGAACAATGTGTGCATGTGATGATACAAAGCAGAGATCCAGCTCTATACAATAGAAATGTGTTCAAACTGTTTTATACAGGTTTACAGTTACTGAAATTTTATCCAGAAGTTAACACATACCACAAAGGAAGCAGTCTATAGGAACTGTATCTTTCTTGCGGCAGCCATTTTGTTTTTTACTTTTCTGCCTAGCAACTGAATTAAAGGCTTTTCTCAGCACCAGCAATCACCAATTGCATTTTCCCAACAATTTGGGACTGGCAACAGATTGAAAGCCTGTATTAGTGGATTTTTGCTGATAGCTAATCACTCTGGTCGATAAGAAAAACAAAACAAAACTGTATCTCACTGACCAAAAGTGCTATTCAATAATCTGCTAACTTTGGGTCTTCTGCTGAAAAGAATATAGCAATTATGATAATAAACAATCTGTTTGACTGCCCATCAGCCTTCCTCCCTGAGCTACCCTTGATGCTCTAAGGCAGGGCTGTCAAACTCATGGCCCGTTAGCGAAGGGGGAAAACATCACAATACATCATGTGGCAACACCGTGACAACGTGAGTTTGACACCCCTGCTCTAAGGCCTGGCACTTGTTTGAAGAACTTCTTTATTCATACTGAAATAATTCAGGAGAGTTGTGTAACAAGTTCCAGGATGTTGTTTTAAGATTCAGATACAATGAACACACAATTAGGGCAAGTACTAGAAAAGATTTATTTTGTATTTGAAACTAAATCTTGCAAAATAAGTGCAATATAAAGTGAATAACCTTATATGCTGGCCAGGAACCCTCACATATTAGAATGGGTGTATTTGTGGACCTTCTGTGCATGTGGCCTTCTTCTGGGACCTTGGTTTATATTGAAACTTATTGTCTAAGAGTAATTTAGAATATGTATACATTTTTATAAATGCATTGTAGATATTATTTTGTTAGCGACATACTCACAAAGGTTAGCAACAGCTAACTGAACTAGCAATAGCAATAGCACTTAGTTTTATATACTTTTTCATAGTGCTTTACAGCACTCTCTAAGCGTTTTACAGAGTCAGCACATTGCCTCCAACAATCTGGGTCCTCATTTTACTGGGTACTCATTTACATCGAAAGGATGACAGTCTGAGTCAGCCTTGAGCCAGTCAGGAACAAACTCCTGGCAGTGGGCAGAATCAGCCTGCAATACTGTATTCTAACCACTGCATCACCATAGCTCAATCCTGTCAAAAAAAGCTAAGATAGTGTTCCAAGGCAGTAACCATCCTAACCTCTTTTTTCTAGGTGATTGGTTAGCCAAAGACATTTTAAACATTTTATATTTTGTAATATCTTTGGAAAGAATTGGTGCTCTGATAGTAGAGAAGTTATAATGTACCTGTCTGTGTCTTCAGAGATCAGTTTTGATTTAATTTTGAAGATGCTGCCTATATGATTCTTCATATAGATGACAGTTGGATAAAAATGGGCATCTGCAGGGATGACAGAATTTTAAAAGATGGTGCCAATCCACCTCATTTGTACTTGTGTCACTACAGTGCACATGAGGAGCAGCGCTTACGTTATGATACCATGCACATTTTGTTATTTTGATGAAATTTTGACTAATGGGTATCACTGCATATAGTTTTTTAACCATATGGAGAATTGTGTTCTGTTTAGCATCATCCACATTTTCAGTATATGATTTTATTTTTCAGATTTTATAAAATGTAGTTGCTAATATAAGGTGAGCGTAAAATCTGCCAGTATTGTACATTTTGCAGTAAATGCAGTGAAAATAAGCTTTACTTTTGAAGACTATAATCTTTCTTTCCATCTCAAATTTTCAGTGGAGTTTGGGTATTAGCATGAAAGATTAGCATGATTCTTTCTGACATCACTTGTAGGCATGTTGCATTTAAAAATATTTACATTTGCTGTTATATTTTTCTATTGTAAGGACAATGCTTTTTTCTATTTTTGTTTTAAAAATCTGCATGCTGATATAATTATAGGGTTTCCTGCATGAGTATGGGATTGGACTAGAAGACTGCTTCCAACTCTGTTATTCTGTTAATTTTTCATTCTTTTGTTTTCATTGACTAATATAAAACTATTTTTATCACAAAAAGTTTACTTGCAAATTGATGCACTTGTAAATTACAGTTGAGTATAATATTCTAGATTTATAAAGGTGATGAGGTCTGCTTCTCATAGAGGTGCCACTAGGATATTGCCCACCCACCAGGGCAGTGCTGAGCTGAACACAGAATAGAATAGAATAGAATAGAATAGAATAGAATAGAATAGAATAGAATAGAATAGAATAGAATTCTTTATTGGCCAAGTGTGATTGGACACACAAGGAATTTGTCTTTGGTGCATATGCTCTCAGTGTACATAAAAGAAAAGATAAATTTGTCAAGAATCATGACAAATGATACAACACTTAATGTTGAATATGCAGAGCCATCAGCAACAGCGAATGTCTCACCGGATTGGCTGCAGCCGAGCCGGCTGCAGCGCAGGAGAACGGAGAGCCGCCATTGGCTGCCGCGCCTGACAGCTCCATATAAATGAGCTGCCAGTTACTGTTGTTCCTGTTTGTTCTTGTTCCTCCATTCCTATGTTCAAATAAATGGGTTTCCCAGAGAGCTCGTCTCCGTCTCCTTTGTAACACTTAATAATTGTCACAGGGTACAAATAAGCAATCAGGAAACAACCAATATTAATATAAATTGTAAGGATATAAGCAACAAGTTACAGTCATACAGTCATAAGTGGGAGGAGATGGGTGATAGGAACAATGAGAAGACTAATAGTAATAGTAATGCAGCCTTAGTGGATAGTTTGACAGTGGTGAGGGAATTATTTGTTTAGCAGAGTGATGGCGTTTGGGAAATAGAAAATAAAGAAACCATTTGAGAGCATTTCACCGAGGCAGCCTTCGTCGGCGCCATCTTGGACCAAACTGACATCAGGCCCAGGCAATAAGCCAGTTGGTCAGGGTTGGGTTTTTTTTGGTTTTTTTGCAACTAATGGATCTACAGTCATATCCTTCAAACAATTCTAAATTTTATAAAGATTGTGAATTTATTTTCTTCACTATTATGTGGAACTCCCTGGCAAGTGATTTGATTTTAGATTAGTTTTATCCTAGGGAGTAAATGGTTTCCAAGTGTCTGGAATTATAAAGAAAAATGTATTTAATTACAAAGTATCTATTGGATATATTTGCTCTAAAAGGAGAAAAAGTCTTGTGCAGCACAATGCTAAGTATTCACAAGGGTTTGCAACCTTAGAAATCCATCTCGGAAAACATAGATTTAAACTTGCCAAAAATAGCCAGAAGGTATTTAAATGTTCCAGACCAACTACTTCTCCATTCTGAACAGTTGTTTAACACAGCTGACTATGGAAACACTTATGGCACTATGAGATAAAATTTGCCCTGATGTTTGCCAGCAGTTGCTTTGAGGATCTCTAAAGTTTCATGAATATTACTCACCAAATGCAAAGTTCTTACTTGTAATAATCTGCCTTAAGAAGAAACTGACATTGTATTGCAAAAAGGGCAGCAAACAGGGTTTCTGAATTTATCAGAGCCATCTAGTAATTATCTAGTTTTTTGCAGCCCAGATCTGCTAGTTCTGATTTAATATTAAGTCTAAATCTAAATTTGCTTCAGGTAATTAAGGCTAAGTCTTGTAACATTAGTTATACAGTAGATCAACAAATTATTGACTAACATGCAATCCTTATCTTGGGAAAAAAGCTGTGTCCTTAACTTACTTAACTTGTCCTTAACTTCAAGTCCATTTTCAAAATACACAGAGAGTATAATAGCATACAAGTTTTGACTTTAAGATGTCTTGTATTAGTGGAATTTTTTAGTGATGTTTATAATAAGAATAGCAGCACTGAATTGCCTAATAACTTCCTAGTTCAGTAAAACAATATTTTTAAAATCCCTCCTTCACACCTTTAAATTGTAAAAATCTCTTTCCCTAAATAGAATCACATGAATCTGAAAGCTTAGCTGTTCAGCTTGTATTTTCCATTAGGAAGAAAGAATGAATCTGTGATAAAAGAAATCAGGAAGTTGTGAGCTGTAATAAAACAATGAAATAAATGGTGCTACTTAGAAACATGGAATCTTTCCTCTCAATAGATGATGAAAAAAAGTAATGAACCAATAATTTTCAAGCAAATTTTTCCTTTCGGGTTTCAACACTGATAATATTTCCATTTCCATTTACAACACAGTAGGCTGTAAAGTACCTGAAATCTAATAGATTCCTGTCCTTTTATTTGCCCCACTTTAATACTTTCACTGTTTTTGCCACTGGAGCAATTACCCAACTCCAGTTTAGCTCGATGTCATGTGAATGTATATCATAAAGATCCTATTTGCTCTTAGGAAAAAATTGATTCGATTGAAACTATAAAAACTTTTTCAACCAAATATGGAAGCACAAAACAAGATTTATGACAAAATTAAGTTATGTAAGCACCATTTCCATAAAGAGAAGCCAGTCAATCAGATAATTATTAATTTTGAAAAAGGTGAACTATTTTGGATTACAAGAAAATGTTAAATATACACTTATTGCCTTGATGTAATAGCAATCATGCACATACAAAGATAGTATTCTTCTAAAACTAACTGCAATTTTTGGAATAAATTCCCTGCTGACTGTACGGACTGAGAAGCAGTTTCCAAATTCTTCAGAAATCTTTTTTTTTTTTTTTGGAAACAAAGCCAAAATATTTTTACTCATAAGCTAACAAATTCTTAATGGAATTTATATTTTCTGGAAAAACACATAGTAACAGGCCATAAATTCAGTTAATCTTTCTAGTGAAAACCAGTTGAGTCACCAAAGCAAATCATCAACAAATCAACAAATTATTGACTAACATGCAATCCTTATCTTGGGAAAAAAGCTGTGTCCTTAACTTACTTAACATTTGCAATAGTGTCAAATTAGCCTGTTTCCTTTACATATTCAGATATTTTGAAAAACTTCAGTAATTGGAAACGTGCAAACAAACAAACATCTTTCAGGATATAAAAACAACTGTATTGGTAACACATATTGGTTCTTTTTCTTTCAAAGCCTGTCATCTATCTTCGAGTCCAAGCAAGGAAGAAAATATGTGTTCAATTTGTGCAATCATTTTTAAAAAACAATAATCTGTAAATTGTAAATAGCCTTACCAACTTCAGTTATGTACATTTTCCCATTAGATGGTAGGGGAATATACTGGTTAGAGAAGAAGCTACTTCCATATCCCAGGACGAAACCTTCCAGTTTAGTGCTTGGAGTTAGACGAATGTATCTCATGCACACTGCATCACTGGTTACATTGATCTGAACTTTCAGGCTTTGTTTTTTAACTAAATGTAGCAAAAGAACAAGAGAAAGAGAGATGTTATTACAGCATAAAATAATCGGCATTGATATTCGCCATATATTCAGAAACACAAATGGAAGGCAGAATTATAGATGATTAGGAACAAATGACATTTCAAGAGATTGTTTGAAATTATACTATGTAAGCAAAATAATGCTGACATTACACATAAGTTGGCTTGTTTTGTTTGCGATGATTCGTTCATAAGAGTCATCAAAAATACTTTTATTGTAATTCTTCTCAGTGTGAACTATATAAAAGTAAGACTAGGAATAATAAACCCAAAGTGAGGTTATATATGCTATTCATTAAACTGACTGACATGAATTGTGCTGCAGTTCAGTCGTATGTTATACCAAATAGTATGTATGAGTTTCAAAATGTTGATAATCTTATGAAATGCAGCACTACGTAATATAAGACTGTATAGTGTCCACAGAGTCAGTTTTATGTCAATTTTATCCACATATTCAGCAATTTCCTGAATTATTTTGCAATATATTTATTTATCATACTCATTAGCTATATTTCCTATCACCGAGGTGCTCAAAGTAATGTGTAACCAATAAACACTTAAAGAATACAGATACAAATTAAAGTATCAGGAAGTTACAATTAAATAAATAAATAGGTTATTAGCCAATAAACAGATTACCGACCAAATGCTCTCATGATTCAAAATTTGATTGAGAAATCTGGTCATTGTTAGCTGTTGCAATATTTATCAGTCTGACACATCACACTGTCCAGAGTCATTGTTGTAATTTACAGTAACCTTACCCAAACAGATGTAAACAACCATAAACTATACTGTCACGTACACCACAGGTCATAGAAACCTAAATGTTAATACCAAGTAGTAGGTAGTAAATTATTCTTCTGAACAATATTCTTGTCATGAAATAGGTGTAATTTAATCCAGTTGTAAATGTTACTATGTTAGCCAAAAACACTAAAAAGATAATATTGAGCTCACTGAAGATCTGGATTCAAACAATGTATTCCTAAATTCAGCTCTTTGCAATGCATTCTCTTGTTTAAGCACAACATTAACTTTATGAATATATGCTGTCATTTAAAAGAACAATGGGACTACTATATGCACTGATGAATATGCTAAGGAAATTCAATAGTGGTTAATCCCTAGAGTCAAGAGATCTTAGTTCCCCTTTTTAGTTTTTGGAACACATGAAATATCTTTTGATGTAGAAGTTAGAGTGAGGCCATACCACATATGGCTTTGGTTGTGGGTTTTTTTTAGTTTTCAGTTTTTACTTTGCTGAGTTTCTACAAAATACCAGGTCTTTGACTTGTTACGAGTCATGCAAAACCTTAAAATACAAAAAAACAAAAACAAAAAAACCCCCGACATTGTTTAAGTCAGTCATTAAATAGAATGAAATGATATACTGAAGTAACAATTCTGGAATCTACCACTATATATAATTTGGACAGAGAAAAGAAAACAAAAGTAATTTTGAAGTAGTATATAAGTTTTTTTTTCATAAACAAGAAAGAAAGATAAATATTTTGTTGAGTTTTGAGAGAGTTTGCTCGGAAAATGGATGTTCACATCCTATGTTTATTTGTTCTTGCTTCCCATAATCAATATACCTCTTCTTGTTGCATTTTTGATGACAACTGAACTGAACAAATAGCATTAAATGCCTTTATATCTTTCTATCCTTTAAGGTTTCTTGGTAATGGGTATCTCTACATACATGTAATTTTCATGACAAATACCCTTAAGAGCACTGAATGAAACATGAGTTATTTTCTGAAAAGTGAAGGCCACTACATTTGGACCAAGTGCTATTTCCAGGTTGATTTCAGAAGCAGAAGTCCAACTCATGAGTCACTGTAGCCAGATCATTTTCCTCCAGAAAAGGCTGGAATGTAGCCATCAACCTGAGCTGCGGTGGCGCAGTGGTTAGAATGCAATACTGCAGGCTACTTCTGTTGACTGCCGGCTGCCTGCAATTTGGCAGATCAAATCTCACCAGGCTCAAGGTTGACTCAGTCTTCCATCCTTCCGAGGTGGGTAAAATGAGGACCCAGATTGTTGGGGACAATATGCTGACTTTGTAAACTGCTTTAGAGAGAGCTGTAAAATAATGTTTTTTAATTTTTATAACTGTTTTTAAATTATTATTATTGGGTTTCTTTTTAATAAATTGTTCTTCTTGCATGTTGTACGACACCCAGAGTCCCGCGGGAGTTGGGCGGCTTATAAGAATGAACAAATAAATAAATTAATAATAATAAAAGCACTGTGAAGCGGTATATAAGTCTAAGTGCTATTGCTATCAACCTGAGCTGGACAAAGACACTTTTGGCTATGGCTACTACCAGCCCTTTCAACGTGAATCTAAGACAAAACCTCAAGTCATAGTAATATTATCTCAAGGACAGCAATTCTGTCTTGTTGAAATCAACTTTGTCGTATTTTATCCCATCCATACTTCGACAGTCTCTACACACCAGGAGCAGATTTTGACAACATCCCTTGTTGGGCCCAAGATCATAATATACAACCAAACATCAGCATATTGATTGTATTAAACCACAACATTGCTATGAATATATTAAATAGCAAGAGCAGAATCAAACATTGTGAAAATAGTCACCATCATGACCTCTTCCATCATCATAGATTAGAATTATGTCTTGAGATATCAGAGCAACCAGTGAAGAATTGTTGTTTATTTCCATATCAGTTTATTTCCATAATACTATAATTGATGGCATAAAATGCCAATGAGAGATCTAAGAGGACTGTCATACTACATCAAAGTTCCTACAAAAATTATCCACTAGAATGATCAATGGCTTCTCTATCCCATGTTGCAATTGCAATAGGACTGACAGGAATCTGGTTAATCCACTTCCTTTTGAGTTCCCTTAAGCAAAGGTGCACCATAGCCTTCTTCAAGACTTCCAGTATTGTCCCTTTCCAAAATGAAACAATGTCCATCTCCCAGTTCTACCATCTCTTTTTATATGCTACAAAGAAGCCAAGAAGGACCTGGATCAAACTCATGTATGTTAAATATATTGATATTAAAAGTAGCACAAGATTCCTGTGAAAGTTGATTAATTTTAATAATTTACTCAGAGGAAATTTGTCAAGAACTTTAAAACTAAAATAATATTAGGAAAACAGTATTAAAATAAAAATGGTCACTAGATAGCCATTCACCAGAACAAAATTACTATTTTAAAATCTGGGATAGAATTTTGATGCAAATCTGTCTTGAAAAATCCGTCTTGCTGCTCCATCTTGCTTAGTGGTTAGCAGAACAAATCGTAAGATATCTAAGAGTGGTCAGATAATTGAACCTGCTTTTAAAGGTTTCTCAGCCAAAGTTGTTCTGGCATTCCATGAGGTTCTGCTTTATCCCTCATGATGTTCAACATCTAAAAGAACTCATACTTATCCTATCTGTTCCCTAAGTCATATTCAGAAAGCCTGCTCTGGATATTGGACAATTTGAAGCTGTATGGAAAAACTCCATCTACTCAACATTGTTACCAGCTTCAAAATGGGAAGGGGGGGGGGGAGAAGGGTGCAATCATGTGATCAAAGCCCTACCTTTACACACAATTTAAACTTGTAATGCATGCAAGTGATAACTATTAAAAAGATAATTCTTGTTATTTTTACACCTACTGAGAATTCTAGATTTCAGATGCAAAACCAAAAGCTTCACTTATCTAATTACTTATAAGTTACAGACCACTTAATCACAATGATATGAATCTGTACAATTCCAGTATTTTGAAGTAATATAATTGTCTATTTTGTTTTTATATAGGAGTTATCATTTAGCTTCGTTCTGGAAAAAAGATCTATGTGGTCACTTAAATATTACACTGACTTGATGGCATACAGTCAATTAATTGTTATTTTTGAATTCCAGTAAATTGCAGTAACATGATTTGCTAGGTTTCATTGCCTTTACACCTGCAACAAAATCAAAGGATTATCCACCAGAGAGGACTATTGTTGCCAAGTCACAATGTTATAGACACATGAGAAATCCAACCTTATTGAGTTCAGTGGCACATCTTCATGGCTCAGTGAAGCCAGATTCACTTCATTAAAAATAAATTATCAGAAAAAGCTGTGCCTTTGCCATTTCAAGATTTAGCTGTGTTTCTCTTGCTATCAAAAAAAGGCAGACAACAAAAGAAACATCTGCACTGTTTTTATATTGCTTAGTCCATCTGTAGAATTCCCATGGTATCTGCTGTAATTAGCAAACTAAGATTCATTTTATACTTTTTTTTATTTACCACTTTTTATACTTTTCCTCAAAAAATCTCTATTGTATCATGGGGGATAAAGGAAATTGATACCATATGTCAAGCTAGTTAACAATAAATCTATTTAAATGACAGAGTGAAGAAAGACTTTTAGTTTGAATTAATACTTCACTGTTCTCTGTAGGTTATTTCCTTTTAACGTAACATGTTAAAATTAACATCAGTACATGTATTCTGAGATACATGAGTGCTTTCTCAACAGATTCAAATATGAAAAATGCATGAGGAAACCCATAGAAAAAGTCCATTAGTCTTACTTTGCCTACGTAGTTGAAAAACTTATTACAAATTGCTTTTGAGTTTGCCATTTTTATTATGCACAGTTTTCATATTTTACTAGGGAAGCAGCCAATTTGGGATAAAGATCCTATGGCAATAAATATTCAAGGAGGAGGAGAGGAAGAAGAGGAAAAAGAAGAAGAGGAAAAAGAAGAGGAGGGGAAGAAAAAGTATTTCTGGAAAAAAATAATCATCCAGGGTTCAGTGCAAATGGATTAAAAACTAATATAAATACTGCATAATAAGGAAAGTTTATTGGTTGCATCTATTGTTGCAATAATGAGTGATAGTATGAGCAACAGCTGAAGAAATGAGATGCCACAGTGTTAATCTGTAGCTGGATAACATATTCAAAAGTCACAGTTGCTTATTTAATACTGGATCAGTAGCAATTAAAATCATCTAAAAAATTCTGGTTCAAATCTGTTTCTTGAAAATTACAGTCCTCTGTAAAAAGCAGTGCAGCTATACTAGAAACAAAAGTTATTTGCAAAAAATAGTATTGTGGGAATAAAATATTTTTGTTGTTGTTTAGTCACTAAGTCATGTCCAATTCTTCATAGCTCCATGGATCATGACACACAAGTCCCCCCCCCACCTCCACTGTCTCCCAGAGTTTGCACAAACTCATGTTCATTGTGTTGATGACACTATCTAACCATCTCAACTTCTGCGGTCCCCGTCTCTTTTTGTCTTAAATCTTTCCCAACATCAGGATCTTTTCCATTGATTCCTCTTTTCTCATTTTCTCATCACTGGGGGCAATATGCTGACTCTGTCAATATGCTGCAAAGCACTATGAAGCAGTATATAAGTCTAAGTGCTATTGCTATTACTATTGTGTTGTGTTTGGGTTGTGTTTGACCTTGTGGGGCCAGGGTGGGCATAGCCAGCTCAACGTCACTCATGTGGAGGCCTGTGGTGGCCCGAGCACTCTGCCAGCAAAAATGGGCTCCCGAGCTCCGTTTTCGCTGGCAGAGGCACTGTGGGTCGGTCCTTCCCTGTTTCTAGGCCGGCACCGCGGGCCAGATCTAAGCACCCCGTGGACCAGATCCGGCTTGCGGGCCTTGAGCTTGGTACCCCTGATTTTGAGGAATGAATTTAGTTCATAATTTCAACTAAAGTGAATTTCTTTACAAGCCTCTTTGAATTTCATTAAATGATAAAACAAATATTTTGGCTAATTCTTGTATAATTCCTCATCCAAAACACAACTGTTTTCTGGCACATTGCTAATTATTGCAATTTGTTCCATTTACTTATGAGAAAGTATGTGCTGGCACATTTTTTTAATACATGCTTGTAATGCTGGCAACTGTGACACTGGTATTATGTAACAAAGAAGAACAACATTATACACTGAGAGTCAAGTCATGTATTGTCTAGTGTCTGAAACAAATGCCACATGGCAAGGCACCATGCCAGAGATTGGTGTTTAATTGGAGAATGAGGCCAGCATTAAGGAAAAATCTGGAGCTGTTTGAAACAGAATTTAAATGGCCTAAAAAAATGGTATGTTTTTTTAAAAAATCTGTATTTTACAATAAATACGGTTATTGTTTTAAATATATATCACAAATTATATCATATTGTAGGTGAGGTTGGCATTGTCTTTGTTCTTTTCAAGACCTCTGTCTTTTCTTCAGTCTCAGAATGCAAGGACAATGTCCCAAAATCTTAACTAACAGACCTATTGAATTCTAATCTGAATCTGTACATTGTGCTGGAAAACAAGTAGCTACCTAGATTATCATATCAGTTTGTCTGAAATGACTATACTATTTATAGCCGCAATGATGTAGTTACAATTTTGTGTTGGCATTTTACTTAAAACACAGAATCTGTTTATTTCTTTTTTAGCTTGCGTAATGCTAATCAGTGACCATAATAAAGAAGTAACAGTATTATTGGGATGAAAATTCACTGGCTCTTAGTCCTTCAGTTCTTCGGCGATTTCTATTGAAGAAAAACCTTGAAGGGAAGTTTGTGCTATAAATCATTATTATGGTATGATTTAGATATTTACATAGTTGTAAAGGCAAATGTGTTTAAGTAGCAAATCCTTCTAATAACTGAGAATCATAAAATATTGTCTTCATGGAGGTCTAGATTTAGAGCAGACTTACATCAGAGTCATAACGGGATGGGATAGCACAGTGGCTTCATGATGCTGGAACTGCCAGCCAGAAATGATCTGCACTCCAGCAGTTTGAGCCCGGCTCCGCGAGACAAGATAAGCTCCCACCGCTTACTCCTTGGCTCCTGCCCACCCAGCAGTTCAAAAGCATGCAATAGTACAACGAGATAAATGGGTATCACTTCAGTGGGAAAACCTAGCTGCATTCATATGTGCAGAGACCAGAAGTCGGCATTGGACCTGGCCAGAGCAAGGCAAGGCAAGGTGAGGCAAGACTGGAGCAGGAGCCTGGAAGAGCCAGCAAGCCAAGCATGGCTAGTCAGCTGGTGTAACCTAGTTTCCCCCCTGCAATGCACCAAGGATAGGCATCCAACTGCTGAACAGAATGAACTAGATTTGGATAACAGAAAATTGTGAGAGAATTTAGCAACCATAAAATAAGAAATACTTTTATAAATGTACTCATTTTTGCTGCAAAGGATATTGGAAGCTTGCTCCTTCCTTCCTTCCTTCCTTCCTTCCTTCCTTCCTTCCTTCCTTCCTTCCTTCCTTCCTTCCTTCCTCCTTCCTTCTTTATACTTATAATCTAAAGCATATGATCTCAGATCATGTAATATTCCTCCTCTCCACTTTTATAATTTTAAGATCAAAACAGTTTTATAATCATATGTTATGACCTATTAGATTATACTTGGTGACTGAATATGAATAAATCTTGATACAATAATTAAATCTGATAATTTAGCTTTTAGTCTATACTAAAAGAACAAGTAGCAAGATAAATTGTTGTTGGGTGGTTGTCATTATTTCAACGTTATCAAATCAAAACACGTTTTCTACGCTGACAAATGTATAATCTAACCATAAACAATAAGAAAGACAACTGAAAGAGAAAGAACAAAAATTTACCCTTGACGTTATTACAAGAGATCACTAGAAGACAATTTTGACCAAGCTAGCAATACTGTGGCTAGTTCTAATTATCAAAAGCTGTTGAGAGAACAGAGCCCTTCGCCCCCCTCAACTTTCGTTGCCCACTTAAAGGGAAAGTTTTTGCCCTACAAATTTCAAGGGCCATGCTCTCTTTCCACAAGATAACTCTTACAAATCTGCATATGCTAATATTTATTTTTTAAAAAAACCATGAAAAGACTATTCCCTCTTCATTATTTTTCATGTTTGACATGTTGAGGTATTCGGTGTGATATTAAAATATAGACCCAACTGTTTCACTTCCAGCTACTTTTACTACTTATGTGAACCACCATGAACTGTTGTTTTCAGTTAACAGTATCATACCTTTCTAGATTTGATGAAAAATGACATACTGTATATAGAAGTATGGCACAACGGTATTTTGCCATTCAGGCAAAGGAGATATAAAACAGGCATAAATTGAGTTATGTGGAAATACTGAGTCTAAAGCTGTGTTCTTAACTTAAACATACCTTATTCTCTAAGGTCACCTATTTTTATTTAGGCCATATATCAATTTCTCTCTTGCCAACTTTCTTTCTGCTTCCTTTAAACAGCTGCATTTATTGTCACATTTCCATAACTGAACAACTTTTCTCAGTTGTTAGTGTGTGAACATTTCATATCATATTAATATAGCAAAAGATTAGTTCACAGGTATGTGCAGCTAGCCATAATGCCAAAAGAATGAAGTGTACATGGTGACTTCAGGATGCAAGCTTTGTCCATTCATGCTTGTTGTCACAGTGTTGCATACAAACTTGCATAGGGATGGAGCATTGGAATGTTCTTATGCGCTTTTAATAACTTTTTTTTAAGCCTCCGCTATAGATGTTTATGAAATCACTCTTGGGATCCAACTCTCAAAAGCAATCATTTCCGAGCATTTGATTAATCATAACTAGGTTACCTGAGGAACCTTCTCATCCCAATGAGATTGAGCCATTCCACTTCTTCTGGCAGAAGATAATGGATGGTCAAAGAATTCCAACTGATGGGGTTCAGGAGAATGGCCTTTTCTGTTGTGGGTCCCACCCTCTGCAGCATTGTCCCCTTGACAATGTATAAGAGCCTCAAAACTTGGCTCTGCCAATTAGCCTGGAGCTCCAATAGGTGCCATTCCACATTGGAGGTAATTAGTGAACTAGAAAGAAAATCCCACCTCCAGCCCATGGTTTTTAACTAATTTTATTTTTGTTCATTTTAATACTTATTGTTAACATTTTTATGTCTGGTTTTATGATGTTGTAAGCTATCCAGGGTCACTTGACAGTGAGATATATGCCATATATTATCAGAGTTGCTATTTCAATATAATTTATTGTAAGAATAAGTTACTAGTGTTTATGTTTAAAATTAGATGAAATAAATTTTAAGTCATATTGTCAACAATTCAAGAAATAAAAATGCCTTTCTGAGAACTATAATTTTTTCTTAATTACATCATTATAAGAGATGAATTAATAGCTTTCTACTGAGACAGAATTTAAATGCACTGAACAAAGTGAGATTAGTAAAATTGTAGTTAAAAACATTTGAGAGAATGGACTAAGTCATGAAGAGTGAAATATAGCACCTGTTTTGCCTCAGTCCATAAAAGGAATAGCAAGCTGCCCTGAAGGCATTCGATGTCTGCAGAAGACTAGCTCTTGAAAGTGAACATTTAATACTTCCATGTGTAAATATTTTCCCCCTGTCATTGCTTGCTATCTGGTTTAACCAAGCAGTAACGGCTGCTTCTGCTATTCTTGATCATTCTCTTTGTCATGTGTAGGCTCCCCTCTTTTCCCTTCAGACAACAAGGCATCTTGCAACAAGATAAAATCACAGCCTCCCAAAATAAGAATATCTTAATAAATCCATTTGGTTCTGAAAAGCTGTTTGATAAAGGTAGATTGATTTTTAAAATTATAAAAAATAACTGGAGTAGTGTCAGGACTATATGGCAGTATAGTACTAAAGCTGTACATAGAGCCAGTTTGGTCTAGAGATTAAGACACCAGGCTAGAAAATAGAAGAGTGTGAATTCAAGTCCTGCCTGAGCCATGAAAGCCAGATGGGTGACCTTGGGCAAGTCACTCTCTCTCAGCTCAATTTTCCTCATAGAATTGTTGTTGTGAGAAAAATAAGAGGAGGAAAGTATGTTGGATATGTTCGCTGTCTTGAATTATTTGTAAAAATAATAAAGGCAGATATAAAGAAATAAAAATATACAAATGTAGGCAAATATACACGTCCCAGGGTAATGTTGCAGGATCCAGTCTGGGTTGGTCCCCAGGACCAGAGGTTTAGTCTTTTGAGCTTTCAGACTTGTGTTGGAGGATGGGCTCCAGGAGGAGTCAGAAAGCTTGGAAGTCTAAACCTTTGGTCCTGGGGACTGACCCAGATTGGATCCTGCAATAAAAATATACCTTCCAGTTGTAGGTTTGGTAATATAGGGCTCAATCTGCACTAAAAAGCCCTTGGAAGGGGAGGTGTGAATAAAGGGAAGGAAAGTGTAATAGTCAGGAAGCCTGGCTATAAAGATAGAAACCCAGTCAGTCCCTCTCAAATTATTGTGGTGTGTGTAGCAGATTCCTTAGTATCTGAAGATATCAGCCACAGCTGCCAGTGAAACATCAGAAAATCGGTGTTTCTCAACCTTGGCACCTTAAAGATGTGTGACTGGCTGGGGAATTGTAGCAGAGGTGGGTTTCAGCAGGTTCTGACCAGTTCTGGAGAACCGGTAGCAGAAATTTGGAGTAGTTCGGAGGACCGGTAAATACCACCTCTGACTGGCCCTGCCCCCATCTATTCTCTGCCTCCTGAGTTCAGCTGATCAGGAAGAAATGGGGATTTTGCAGTAACCTTCCCCTGGAGTGGGGTGGGAATGGAGATTTTATAGTATCCTTCCCCTGCCATGCCCACCAAGCCACGCCCATCAAGCCAAACCACGCCCACCAAGCCATACCCACAGAACTGGTAGTAAATTTTTTTGAAACCCACCACTGAATTGTAGGTGTTGAGTCCACACATCTTCTAGTTGTCAACATTGCTCTAGACCAGAGGTCTTCAAACTTGGCAACTTTAAGACTTGTGGACTTCAACTCCCAGAATTCAACTTGTGGACTTCAACTCTAGCTATGCTGGCTGGAGAATTCTGGGAGTTGAAGTCCACAAGTCTTAAAGTTGCCAAGTTTGAGGACCCCTGCTCTAGACCATGGTCACTACTGTTTACATATTTAGATTTGTTAAGATAATTTATTAAAAGGCATGATAGATTTCATTCTATTTTTAAATTTTCTATTATAAAACAGCATTTAAACATCATAAGATGTGATTATGGTGAAAATGAAACTGATGAAAGAAGATAATAAGAGAACAAATAATCTGTGATTAATTTAAAGTTCTGATTGGTTAAATAAGTTAATATAAAGTTCTGACTGGCTATAAGTTATGAGATATTATCTAAAATGAACTGGAAACTATAAGAAAGAGTTGAACTAGATTTGCTGCTCGTGGCACCCAGTTTTGACATAATAGTCTTACACTGTACTGTCAGATAATGACCATAATACACCACAGATAAATATCTTTAAGCTCATTCACTACAAACAGAAGGATTACATTTCCTTTAATAGCACTGATGGTAAGGAAAATAATAGTCTGCTGTTCCATAAGCATAAAACATCTGCAGTCTTCTAAAATCCAACTTGTTTAATCTTGTTTTCATAGATAGGATTTTTATTGTACTGATTCTGTAACATTTGGCAAGTTGAGTCATGTACATTTGTTGCATTCTGTTCCAAGTTTAATTCAGGTATCTGAGCGCTTTGTCCTCTTTGTCAGATAAAGCTTAGCTTGCCATCTGATCCACATTTCTAATCCCCTCACAGAGAAACCATTTTAAATCAGAGGTATTAGTAATATTGCATTTGTTGGAAAGTATTCAGTGAGATAACCTTGTAAGACAGCTGGAGGGTTAATAAGATATGAGACATTACCTAAAAATGTGGCACTTGTTTTTATTTTCTTATTATACTATTTAATACTTGTAATAACAGGATTTCTTTATATTACATTTTGTCCTCATTATATTACATTTTGGCCTCACAACTGCATTGTTCTTTTTGTCTGATTTAGAGAGTATTTTAAATGGAATGCAAATAAGCGCATATTCACACGTATCACTTAGCCCATCACCAGTATGGGTTACCCACGTCTTTCAGAGTGCAAGAACAGGCGGATATTAGGCTAACACGAAGAAATGGCCTAAGAATAAGCAACCCCAAACCATTTGCCTGAATAACAATGTAATTCAAATAGCGATCTACTTTCTTAGTTTTGTGAACAAATGTGAATCTAACAGATGTTTTAATAGTAGTGACTTGATAAAACTGCACAGTGTTTTTCAGAGTTTCATGGTTCTAAGAACTGAAAATAACAACTACAGGATTTCAAAAGTCATGATACTGCAAAATGGGAAAGCAACTAAAGATGTACACTTTTATCTAAAGCCAAATATATTGGGATGATAACACAAAATTAGCGTGAACTCTTATTTATACCCTGATAATATACAAATATAAACTTGGAGGACACGACCTTGTAGATGACCCTCACTCTGTCAAAGACCTTGGAGTACACATATCTAATGACCTGAGTGCTAGAGCCCATTTATGGCCATGTATAGCATCTTGCAGTCATGTGACCACATTTTATGATGGTTTTGCTGAAAACCTATATTTATTTCTGGTTTTTGGCAAAATTAAACTGCAGCAAACTATTGGTTTGGTTAATGACTGCCACATCATATTATAAGCAACTGCGTTCTCTTTGCTGATGATGTAAAACTATTCAACACTACTGACAATGCTGCTACCCTTCAAAAAGACCTTGACTATGTGTCAGAATGGTCAAACAAGTGGCAACTTCAAATCTCAACCAACAAATGCTCTGTCTTACACATTGGCAAAAAGAAATCAGAACACAAAATACAAACTGGATGGACACGACCTTGTAGATGACCCTCACTCTGTTAAGGACCTTGGAGTACTCATCTCTAATGATCTAAGTGCCAGAGTCTACTGTAACAACATTGCCAAAAAGGCACTAAGAATTGTTAATCTAATCTTGCGTAGCTTCTTTTCTGGCAATATTACACTGCTAACTAGAGCATACAAAACATTTGTAAGACCAATTCTTAATACAGCTCACATGTCTGGAACCCGCACTGCATATCGGACATTAATACAATCGAGAGAGTCCAGAAATATTTCACAAGAAGAGTCCTCCACTCCTCTGCTTGCAATAAAATACCTTATTCCGCCAGACTTGAAATATTGGGATTAGCAATTTAGAACTACGTCGCCTTCGATCTGATCTAAATGTAGTTCATAAAATCATATACCAAAATGTCCTTCCTGTCAATGACTACTTCAGCTTCAACCGCAACAATACACGAGCACGCAATAGATACAAATTTAATTAACGACTTCAGCAACAGAGTAGTCAATGCCTAGAATTCACTACCTGACTCTGTGGTTTCTTTCCCAAACTCCCAAAACTTTAACCTTAGACTGTCTACAGTCGACCTCATCCCATTCCTAAGAGGTCTGTAAGGGGCGTGCATAAGCGCACCACTATGCCTACCGTCCCTGTCTTACTGTCCTATTGTCCTCATTTATCTGCACTTCTTTGTTTATGTTATGTTTATACAAACGCCTACTATCTTGTACATGTTTGACAAATAAAATAAATAAATAAAATAAAATAAATAAATAATATAGTGGCAAAGGAACCCTTGCAGTATTGAGTCATATGTCCTTGATTACTTTTGCCAGCAGGTTCCTGTAAACACTGTATTTACAGAAATGTCACTAAGAGATCTAAAGGCTACTTCTATTTCAAGCTCACTCAGATGAAACTCAAATTGGGAGCAGAGAAAGGCTGAGTTCCACCTTCTACCATTCAGATTAAAAGATCAACATTTTCCCTTCTGTGGTTGCTCAATTTCTAGAATATTTCTGCTGGCCTTAGAAACTTGAGCTCCAGGCACCTAATAGCATTATATACCTTATATACTTAGTCTAATGTCCTCTGGCTGGGACATGTGTCATATACCTATCTGTATCTCTGGATAGAAAAAATTGTAAAAATAATTCAAGAATTGTTCTAGAAAAGGAATGGGCAAGAGGCTGAAGTTAACAATTTAACAGAGGCAAATGTCACAGTTGGTATGGTCATACTATTCTCATAGACACTTTTTAATTGAGGGTAGGGAGATTTAGACAGCTATTTTTTCATTATGTTAAATATAAATTAGGCTTTATATGTTTCTGAAATGTCTTTGAATATTAGTATTTATATGTTTCTTCCAATCTCGAAATTGTGGGAAAGAATGCTACCAAACTTTAGCAATTGATATCAGATGATGCTCCAGTGTAAAGGTCTTTGAGGCCTCATGAAGACTAGGCCTCAAGCTGTTCATTTTCGTACTAGAAGAATACTTTCCATTTATAACCCTGGTTTTATTCCACAGAAGGATAGGCTTTTTCAGTGCAATAATAACTAGCAAAAATAACTTTTAGTACTAAAATACAGGAAACAGGAAGCAGTACACAATGTTCATGTTATTTAATTTAGGTGGGAATGGTCCCAATAAATTATTTGTAGTCAGGCAGTCATTAAATGTAATAATAATAAAAAAAATGGATACAAATTAAAAATGAAGTCAGACAATTCCACCCTAGTATTTGTTTGGAAAACATCCAACAATGACACATGTATTACTGATTATGAAAGACTTTCATAAAGAAGAAAAGAGGATGTTGAATAAAATATTTAACTTTGTGTTGGGGTTTTGGCTTTTGAAAAGACAGAGGCGATAAGGAGGACTGCAGATGAATTTAAGAAAATAAAAAGAAAAGATATTTCAAGAGAAAGAATGATTAGCCCTCAGGTATATTTTACTGGGAAAAATTGGTAAAGATGATGATGATGTTCAAGAAATTCAAGAAGGGCAAGGGTCTTTTCACTTGGGAGTAGAGAAGGATGCGTCAGGAAAAGCAAACATCGCAGAAAAACAAACTCAAATTCAAGTGGGCAATTACAAACTCAATTCTGGAGACATGCCTAAGAATTAGGAATTCTAAAAAGAGTTATCCTTCCCTCAAACCGCCCACAACAATATGAGTAAATAACAATGTCCAGAGGTCACCTCTATGTTGTCTTCTGTGTGATGAACTACTGTAATATGTCTCTATGTGTGCAACTTCTTCTAACGGACTAATCATACATGTTACCTTTCTCTAAGTATTGTGTGCATATGTGACTGTTTCTATGTTAGGGACTGGTGTTTCTATGCAAATATGTGTACGTAAAGGTTTAATCAGAACAGGTGTACATATGTTGCCTCTGATTATGTATGTGTGGTTTTATGCTCTTGTGTTGCATCTTTATCTTTGTCTATGGGTAGTACTTGATTAACAATCACTTGTTCAGTGACCATTTCAAGTTTGACTCCATTGAACGAGTGGTACTTATGACTAGTTTTCAAAGCTCTGACTCTCCCGGTTATCAACCCCTACCCCCTGTCACATATTCACAATCTGAGCACCTAGGAACTATTTTGTGCTTACAACAGTTGCAGGATCTCACAATCATGTAATCTTCATTTGTGACCTGCCTTGCTGGTATTTCTGGTCTCCTGTCATGTGGTGTGTCTCAATATTTGTGTGAATATGTGCATGCAGCATATAGAATAGAATAGAATTTTTTATTGGCCAAGTGTGATTGGACACACAAGGAATTTGTCTTGGTGCATATGCTCTCAGTGTACATGAAAGAAAAGATATGTTTGTCAAGAATCATAAGGTACAACACTTAATGATAGTCCAGGTACAAATAAGCAATCAAATCATATTAGGAACCAGTCAATATAAATCGTAGGGATACAAGCAACAAGTTACAATCATACAGTCATTAGTGGGAGAGGATGGGTGATGGGAACGATGAGAGATTAATAGTAGCGCAGACTTAGTAAATAGTTTGACAGTGTTGAGGGAATTATTTGTTTAGCAGAGTGATGGCATTCGAGAAAAAAACTGTTCTTGTGTCTAGTTGTTCTGGTGTACAATGCTCTATAGCGTCGAGTTGAAACAGTTTGTGTCCAGGATGTGAGAAGTCTGTAAATATTTTCACAGCCCTCTTTTTGAGTCGTGCAGTATACAGGTCCTCAATGGAAGGCATGTTGGTAGCTATTGTTTTTTCTGCAGTTCTAATTATCCTCTGAAATCTGTGTCTGTCTTGTTGGGTTGCAGAACCAAACCAGACAGTTATAGAGGTGCAGATGACAGACTCAATAATTCCTCTGTAAAACTGTATCAGCAGCTCCTTGGGCAGTTTGAGCTTTCTGAGTTGGCACAGAAAGAACATTCTTTGTTGTGCTTTTTTGATGACGTTTTTGGTGTTAGGTGTCCATTTTAGATTTTGCGATATGGTACAATCTAGAAATTTGAAGGTCTCTACTGTTGATACTGCGTTGTCTAGTATTGTAAGAGGTGGAAGTATGGGAGGGTTTCTCCTAAAGTCTACCACCATTTCTACGGTTTTGAGTATATGCTCTGTATCACATGATTTGCAGGGAAATAAAAAGGGATTTGCAGTGGATCATTCAGAAACTACCACCCAATTGTTTCTCTCTTTGGTATACAATATACTGGAATATTTTTGTTTGTGGAATTCTTTTCTACAGAGCACCAAGCCAGCTATGGCCCATTTTTTAATTTGTTCTTTCTTCTGCCAGTTTCTCCCACCATATAAAATTTAGTCTAATTCTGATCAGTTTGGGCAGGGATACCCTGCACATGAGGGGCGGGTTGCTCGCTTACCGGTGCCGGTGTGCTGCGCGCGCATCCCCATGTTTTGGGCACGCACGCGCTCGCTATGCATGCGATTTTGCTTTTGCTTTTGCGCATGTGCAGAAGCAAAATCGCGCCAAAATCTCGTGAGGGGACCTGCACGGAAGTAAAATCTCGCTGAAATCTCGCACGCGCACATGTCCCCTCGCAAGATTTTGGCGCGATTTTGCTTCCGCACATGAGCAGAAGCAAAATCAGCCAAAAATTCTCAGAAAAAGATGGCAATGTGCGTGATGGACCGGCGAAGATGGCTCCAGGGCGGTCATACGCAAATTGCACAATCAGCCGCTCCCTACCGGAGCTACGCACTGGACAGCTCCGGCAGGAACCCACCACTACTGCACGTGGAGAGATAGAATCCCAAACTCCCTTAGATAATTTTACATAAAATTAATACCTTTTATATAAAACTATGTTATTAAAACAGATATTTCAAGCACACACACTGTATATACTTTTAAAAAGTGTTTTGGCTTTTGCTGATTTCTAAAGTATGTTTTTACAAAACATTTAGACAACCTTTACTTTTCAACACTATGAGCAATGTGAGTAGTATTATGATTACATTGGAACTTCAAAAATTATAGCTGTTCATAACTGGAGAATTCCATACTAGTAGAGGAGCACTTGCATGTCAGTACAGATTTTGCTGAAGGAAATACTAAATAAACATTAAAAAAATATTTTGAAGAAAAGTGCTAGGAAACAGAGGCCTGTCTTGTTCAATCCTGTGTAAGGAAGTTCACTACTCCCTTTAGTAATTGGTTTTTATTATTGAAGCACTATTCCAAAAGTGCTTTTTCAAAAGGCAACTGGACTTTCTTTGTTTTTTTCCTTGAGAACTTTTTGCTTCTCATCCAAGAAGCTTCTTCGGTGCTGACTGATTGAGAAATGAAATGCCTTCATGGAAAAAAACAAATAAAATCCAGTTGCCTTTTGAAAAAGCACTTCAGGACAATCATGACCTGGATGACTGTGAATTTCCATAGGCAATTGCTCTCAAGAATAGAATAGAATAGAATAGAATAGAATAGAATAGAATAGAATAGAATAACAGTGTTGGAAGGGACCTTGGAGGTCTTCTAGCCCAACCCCCTGCTTAGGCAGGAAACCCTACACCACTTCAGACAAATGGTTATCCAACATCTTCTTAAAAACTGCCAGTGTTGGAGCATTCACAACTTCTGGAGGCAAGTTGTTCCACGGATTAATTGTTCTAACTGTCAGGAAATTTCTCCTTAGTTCTAAGTTGCTTCTCTCCTTGATTAGTTTCCACCCATTGTTTCTTGTTCTACCCTCAGGTGCTTTGGAGAATAGTTTGACTCGCTCTTCTTTGTGGCATCCCTGAGATATTGGAACACTGCTATCATGTCTTCCCTAGTCCTTCTTTTCATTAAACTAGACATACCCAGTTCCTGCAACCGTTCTTCATATGTTTTAGCCTCCAGTCCCTTAATCATCTTTGCACTCTTTCTAGAGTCTCAACATCTTTTTTACATTGTGGTGACCAAAACTGGATGCAGTATTCCAAGTGTGGTCTTACCAAGGCATTATAAAGTGGTATTTACACTTCACATTATCTTGATTCTATCCCTCTGTTTATGCAGCTTAGAACTGTGTTGGCTTTTACTATCGGTATTCATTCAGTTTATTCCAAAACTGCTCAGAATGGGACTAAATTTTTATATGGTGGATTTCATTCAGTTGGAATCTTCCTTCCTACAACATCAATGCATTATTTGTGTTCTGCACTCTGTACAAAAATACCCCCTTTACTTTTTTCTATGCAGCATTCAGATATTTAAATATTAAGATATTCTTCCTCAATCCACTGGAGTTCCTTCAAATTTTCTTTTAGAGGACTTGATAGTTCCTGAGCATCACTTATTATCTTCTCAATTTACCGGAACTCAATAGTTCCGAGAATTGGATACATTACTCCAGGGTGGATGGTCTTATTAGAACAGAATCATATGAAATGATTACTTCCTAAAGATTAACTCTGACTAATGGCACATAATCAATCAATATAGAATAAGACGGTACCAAGTGTGTTAAGTACAAGTTTGATCGTCATCAGTTTCCACTTCTTTATCCAAATCATCCAGATTCAGCTATATCATCAGTTTATGCTATATCATCAGTATTTCAATTAATTTTTGCTTTCTGGGAAAAAAAATCTATGCCTCCTTATTCATCCCGTGACCCCACCAAGACAATAAGCATTTGGTTTAATTCTCCTTTGCAGTTATTATTGACCTAGCAACTTCAACCTCTTAATTTTCAAACACTTTTTTAATATTGCTTAATGTTTCCAATTGGCTGAGAACTCTATTTTTATTACAGTGCTATTACTGTGACATTCCTTTCAATTAGTGTATTGTTATAAACATTCTAAAAAAATTGATTTATGAACATAACTTCTTAGTTTGAAAAAAAAGTCATCTATTGTATTGTATATCAAAAACAACTTCGAGAGAAAGTTACACCATGTCCTTATTAATGCTTCTTTCTTTGGATGATCTGAATTTCTGATTGATTGATTTTATCATGATTTAATTATCTATGTGGTAGCTAAAAATAAATATAACTCTTTACAATCAACATTAGTACTCCATCATGCCCAATGAACACTACATGTTAAATGTTGCATCATAGCTAAAGCAGAGTTCAGACTGTCATATCTAAAAGAAGGGATCATTTAGGCCATTTACTTTATCTTTGCATGCCTGATTCCTTACTAAAGCATTCATTATATATTCCAAACCATCCATGACATACATTAGACGTTAGCCTCTGTTAAAAAGCAAGCAAGCATACAAAAAATGTCATGACTCACAGGAACAATTCCAATAAAAGTATGGAATTCAAACCCCAGTGTAGATTAACTTTCTAAGTTGCTGCTTTAACAGGTGTACTTGGGCAACTTGGTTGAACTCAAAGCTAAGCAGACAAAACCAGTAGGAAATCTCAGGGAAATAATTTAGAATGGAGGGAATGAGGGGAGTGGGATGGAGGAACAACATCCTGGAAGAACACAATAGCAAATCAGTTCCATGAATCTATACCCGGAAGCTGAGCTTGACTCAAAGAATATCTGAATGTCTGAAGTGTCCAAGTTGTTAGTAAAATATATATTTTAAATAGCCCATAGACAATATTTATATAGACAACCATTTTCATAGTTCACCTAATCCAGTGAAGAAACTAAATAAAATGTCTCCAGATTTCTGCAAATTATTGTGAATCCTTTTTGTTGTTGTTGTTGAATGAATGAATGAATGGTTAAGGAAGTATAAACTGTTATTGACAATCACGCAAACTACTAATGGACAGGAACACATACACCAAGTAAGCTTACGATTGTATTGTATATTTTAGAACAAATTGATACTGATATCTTCAATCTGTTTATAGATAAGCATCTATGAACACTTGGGAATGATTTTTGCATAATTATCCATAACATCACATTGTACAAGCAACATAATTGACAGACTGCAGGAATTCTTGTGGATTGTTCACTCTACACATATACAGAAATTCATAAACGCTTGCTAGCTTCACTCCATCAAGCTTTTATGATATAGGCCCGTGATGGCGAACCTATGGCACGGGTGCCACAGGTGGCACGCGGAGCCATATCTGCTGGCACGCGAGCTGTTGCCCTAGATCAGGTCCAGCATGCATGTGGGCGCCTGCCAGCTGATTTTTGGCTCGCACGGAGGCTCTGGGAGGGCGTTTTTGGCCTCCAGAGGGCCTCCAGGGTGGCAGGGGAGGGCATTTTTGCCCTCCCCAGGATCCAAGAAAGCCTCTGGAGCCTGGGGAAGGCAAAAAATGGGCCTACCAGATCCACCGGAAGTCAGGAAATGGGGGAGCAGGGGTGCGTGGGGGAGCATTGAATATGGGTGTGGGCACGCGCACGGGTGCGATAGCGCGCGTGTGCACTATTTCGGCACCCGAGGAAAAAAAGGTTCGCCATCACTGATATAGGCTATACCCACAATAGTAGATCAACAAAATTGATGCCTTTAAAGGAAAGTGGAATCTGTCACTTTGGAGGTTCTGTGAGGAAAGCAGAGAGGTAAGTCAGATGCAGCAAGAGGAAAGGAAAAGGAAGGGCAAAAAAAAATCTGTTCTGGCAAGTGAGGATCGTTGCTGGAAAATCATGCTGTTTTTCTTTTTAGAAAAGCTCCACACTTATTGCAAATGAGAAAAATGCTCATTGCTAAAATAATAAATAAATAAATAAATAAATAAATAAATGGGGCGGGGGCAACAGAAATTGTCTTAAAAGAAGTGACAAGGAAAGTTATTAGAAGAAATGAGTTGCTATTACTTCATAAATCTTAAAAAATAAAACTGGTTTATGGGTTAGTAATAGTAACAGAGTTGGTCAAAGGACAATGCAACTCAGAATACTACAAAACATGGACTAGATGGTACAACTGGCCTAAAAAAAAGGAAAGACTGTGTGACAACGTGAGAAGAAAACAAAGACAGAAGAGACTGTAAATTTATGATTTAATGTGCATAATTGAGATATAACAATGTTGTAAAAACGGGTGTAGATCTGTATCAAAATATTCAGATGTTTAATGAAGAAAAATAATAAAAAAATTAAAAAAAATAGTAACAGAGTTGGAAGGGACCTTGGAGGTCTTCTAGTCCAACCCCCTGCTTAGGCAGGAAACCCTACACTACTTCAGACAAATGGTTATCCAACATCTTCTTAAAAACTTCCAGTGCTCGAGCATTCACAACTTCTGGAGGCAAGCTTATGGTTTGTTCTGTTCTGTTCTGTTCAGCAGCAAGGGGCCATTGAGGGCCTTTCCTTAAATGAGACAGTTGGAATGCTGGAAGCCACCAACTTCATCAGACATTTCTATGTTAATTCAAAAAATATTTTTATTGAAGATGGTGTTGAATTTCTGATGGAAAACATTCTTTTATGCCCAATTGCTTTAATACAGTGGTTCCCAACCTGTGGTACGTGTACCACTAGTGGTACGCGAGGGCCTTCCAGGTGGTACGCGAACACTTTCGGGGTCATGAACGATTTTTAGTTAGTTATTTTTTACTTCACAAAAATGTTTACTGCCTAACACAAGATAATCTGGCAACGATTTGCAACTGTTGCCACACGCCACCCACCTGGTCCCAGCGGCCCAAGAATCCAGTTGCTGGATGCGCAGGGCCAAAAAAGGAACGGTGACTGTTCTGAACTCTCAGCAGTTGCGCAGTAGAACCCTCGCGAGAAGGTGCGCGTCGTAGCGAGCTCTCGAGCTAAGGTTAATCTCACTCTGTTATTGTTAGCACTATGTTCTCTTGACTCAAGTTACCCTTTGAAATTCATTACTGCATCTCAGTGTGTATGTTACTATTTTTATTATTATTTAGTTGGTTTGCGTGTTCTACTTGTACAATTATGGAAATAAAGTGATATCTGATCGAATTTAGTTTCTCTGGAACCAGGTGGTACGCGGCGACTGTATGGGACCTCCAAGTGGTACTCGATCACAAAAAGGTTGGGAACCACTGCTTTAATAGAACCTAAGTGGCAGGTACCACCAATGTAAAGGCCTGTTGAGAAGATATGTCTTTAACAAATAGCTGGTTCCTATGTATTGAAGACAACTTTTACACTGCTATGATGTCTCCTCTAGTCCTTCTTTTCATTAAACTAGACATACCCAGTTCCTGCAACCGTTCTTCATATGTTTTAGCCTTCAGTCCCCTAATCATCTTTTTGTAGTATTTAGTATTTGATATACTAAGATGCTTTTTGGTTTTCTTAGGGACTTATTCCCTAGGAACATGAGAATCAATAAAACTTCTGAATAGATGAGAACTGAATTGCGGTTTTGCTAAACTTGAAAAACACTTAAAAATGGCAACAACTAAAAAATGGAATAATAAATGCATACCACAAACATTAGACAATGCAGCTCTGTTCCCATTTTAAATGTCTTACAGATATGTGCATCGTCTAGCCACATTTACTTGTGCCCAATCATTAATATTTCATGTGAAATAGAAATTAAAATAAATATTACTGACATATTGTTATCCCTTGTCTGCAGCTACATGGGCACATCTATGTATCGGTATATACTGCATTTCACATAATAGCCATCCTAATTTTTAAATATCTGCAGCTATTGCAGAATGCTTCTGGCATTACTTTTCTGCCAATGTTTATATGAAATACGTTTACATGTACAGCAATGATTTCCTAAAATATTTGAAGGATTGAGGCTAGGTAGTTACAGAAGCACCATGCTCAGAGTATATAAACCTGTTTCCTAACTCTTTCTGGAATGTCCACATGACCAGTCAACACTGTGTAGTTACACAGGTATTCCAGAGAGTGTTTGGAAAGAAGCCTAAGGCATTAAAAACACCTGTTGACCTTTGTAAGAGTGTCATGTTTTTAAAGAGTTAAAGAAAGTTACAACATAGAAAGGCAAGCCACTTTTGAGTTTGATTTGAAATTCTAAACTGCATACAGTTAAATGGAGTAGATTTTGTTTGATCAACTCATTTGTGCAATCATGCTACATTTAACTCTGTTTTTATTTTTGGTATATTCAAATTAGTATTTCATATATGTCTATTTAATTAGAGACCAGGATCTGGACAGGGTCTTGCTAAATAAGAAACCATAAAATTTCAAAAGCAGAAATAGCAAGGTTTTCAAATTAATACACTTATCTTTAAAGTAAGGGTATAAGAAACTGTATTTATATACTTCCACTACAGATGTTTCAAAAATCCTACCTGTGGCATTACAGGTAGTCCTCAACTTACAACCAGTTGTTTAGAAACTGTTCAAAATTCCAATAGATCTACAGTACCTGGGGGTACTACAGTACTTATGGCCTGGATTCAAAGTTCTGATGTTGCCCACCATGGTCACATGGCTGTATTTCAGGTGCTGAGAAACCAAGCTGCATTTATGGCCATGTATAGCATCTTGCAGTCATGTGACCACATTTTATGATAGTTTTGCTGAAAACCTATATTTATTTCTGTTTTTTGGCAAAATTGCATTGCAGCAAACTATTGATTTGGTTAATGACTGCCACATCATATTATAAGCAACTGTGTTCTTTTCGCTGATCATGTAAAACTATTCAACACTACTGACAATGCTGCTACTCTTCAAAAAGACCTTGACTATGTGTCAGAATGGTCAAACAAGTGGCAACTTCAAATCTCAACCAACAAATGCTCTGTCTTACACATTGGCAAAAAAACCACCCCAGAGCACAAAATATAAACTGGATGGACACGACCTTGTAGACGACCTTCACTCTGTTAAGGACCTTGGAGTACTCATCTCTAATGATCTAAGTGCCAGAGCCCACTGTAACAACATTGCCAAAAAAGCATTAAGCGTTGTTAACCTAATCTTGCGTAGCTTCTTCTCTGGTAATATTGTACTTTTAACTAGAACATACAAAACATTTGCTAGACCAATTCTTGAATAAAACTCATCTGTCTGGAACCCACACTGCATATCGGACATTAATACAATTGAAAATGTCCAGAGATATTTCATGAGAAGAGTCCTCACTCCTCTGTTCGCAACAGAATACCTTATACCACCAGACTTGAAATTCTGGGCTTAGACAATTTAGAACTACGCCGTCTTAGGTCTGACCTAAGTGTAGCAGATAAAATTATCTGCTACAATGTCCTACCTGTCAATGATTACTTCAGCTTCAACCACAACAACACACGAGCACATAATAGATACAAACTTAAGGTAAACCGCTCCAAACTCAATTGCAGAAAATATGACTTCAGCAACAGAGTGGTCAATGCCTGGAATACACTACAGACTCTGTGGTTTCTTCCCCTAAACTTTAATCTTAGACTGTCTACTGTTGATCTCACCCCATTCCTAAGAGGTCTGTAAGGGATGTGCATAAGCGTACCAACGTGCCTACCGTCCCTATCCTAATAGTCCCATGTACTCAAAATTGTCTCTTGTATACATATTTTTATTTTTATTGCTTGACATAATAATAATAATAATAATAATAATAATAATAATAATAATAATAATAATAATAATAATAATAATAATAATAATAATAATAACAACAACAACAACAACATTCATTTAATGACCACCACGTTCACTTAACGACTGCCACAAGAAGATCCTAAAGTTGGGTCAGTCATGTGATCGACCACTTTATGATCATCACAAGTTATGACCATGATGGGAAATCTTACTTTTCTAGTCACATTTGTTCTTCAGGTGGTGATTTGATGTAACCACTCAATCTCTTTCAACTGGTTGTATAAGTCCCAAACCAATTTTAGGTAACTCCTACAAAAAATAGTATTTCCCTACTAATGTTTTCAAGCTGAAATTTCTTTTGAGTGAAATATGATATGAAAAAATGGCAGCATTTCAAAAGGCAAAGCCTTCATATTGATGGTTTAAGAATAGAACATTTGTTATAAACAGCTTTTATACTAAATCCAAGTAATTAGGATTTTGTAAACAGCAACGGCTCATGCCCAAAATTCCCAAGTCGTATCAAAAATACTCACAATAATTTAACACAAATAGACTTTACTTCAAAAAAGTAGATCCCAGCCTAGTAAAAAACTACAGACCAATCTCTCTATGCTGCGTCACATGCAAAGTCATGGAATCAATCATAAACCAATCCATTATTCTCCACCTAGAAACTAATAACCTACTTTCAAATAAGCAATTCGGTTTCAGAAAAAAATTATCCTGCAACCTACAACTACTACACTGCAAAAATATATGGACCTCAAAACTTGACCAGGGCAAAACAATAGATGCAGTTTACATAGACTTCTGTAAAGCCTTTGACTCAGTGGTTCATGATAAACTACTTCTGAAACTGAAATCCTACGGCATCTCTGGACACCTACATGACTGGATAACTGTGTTCCTGTCAAACAGACAACAAGTGGTTAAAATAGGGAGCGCCCAATCTAATCCTGTTCCTGTTAACAGCGGTGTACCCCAAGGCAGCGTACTAGGACCAACACTCTTTATACTCTATATATAAATGACCTTTGTGATCACATTACAAGCGACTGCATTCTCTTCGCCA
Source organism: Diadophis punctatus similis (assembly GCA_023053685.1). Taxonomy (NCBI): domain Eukaryota; kingdom Metazoa; phylum Chordata; class Lepidosauria; order Squamata; family Dipsadidae; genus Diadophis; species Diadophis punctatus. Next base: position 835,951 of record JALIGW010000038.1, on the reverse strand, counting down.
ATAATATAAAACTCTTCAACACCACTGACAACACTGCTACCCTCCAAAAAGACCTTGACTTTGTGTCAGAATGGTCAAACATCTGGCAACTCCAAATCTCAACCAACAAATGCTCTGTCCTACACACTGGCAAAAAGAAATCAGAACACCAAATACAAGCTGAGTAGACAAGACCTTGCAGACCCTCACTCTGTCAAAGACCTTGGAATACTCATATCAAATGACCTAAGTGCCAAAGCCCACTGCAACAACATCACCAAAAAGGCTTCAAGTGTTGTTAACCTAATCTTAGGTAGCTTCTTCTTCGGAAATATCACACTACTAACCAGAGCATACAAAACATTCGCCAGACCAATCCTTGAATACAGCTCATCTGTCTGGAACCCACACCGCATATCGGACATAAATATATTAGAAAGTGTCCAGAGATACTTTACGAGAAGAGTCCTCCACTCCTCTACTCGCAATAGAATACCTTATGCAACCAGACTTGAAATCCTGGGCTTAGAAATCTTAGAACTACATCACCTTAGGCACGACCTAAGCATAGCTCATAAAATAATCTGTTACAACATCCTTCCTGTCAATGACTACTTCAGCTTCAACCACAACAATACACGAGCACACAACAGATACAAACTCAAAGTGAACCGCTCCAAACTTGACTGTAGAAAATACGACTTTAGCAACAGAGTGGTTAATGCCTGGAACTCACTACCTGACTCTTTGGTTTCGTCACCAAACCCCCAAAACTTTACCCTTAGACTGTCCACTGTTGACCTCACCCAATTCCTAAGAGGTCAGTTAGGAGCGTGCATAAGTGCACCAGCGTACCTACCGTTCCTGTCCTAATGTTCCCTCTTATCAGTACCCATCTTATGTATATAAACAATGTTATATCTATGTATATTACCAATACGTACTTGACAAAATAAATAAATAAATAATAATTAATTAATTAATTAATTAATAAATAACATCCAAACATTTTATTGGTTTTCTATGACTACATTTCTTTTGCTTGGTACAAAAACAGGATATATTTTTTTCTGTTCTTGTACCAAGGAATTGTTCCCTTCCCTTCCCTTTTTTTGTACCGGAGAAAGGAAATCTACATTCATAACCTAATGCCAGGAATAAACTTCACTGAAATGGTTAAGTCTACCCAAAAATAACTTTGGCAGCTCTTAGCATTATGAACTGAATTCAAAGCACTGCTGTTAGCTGGAATCCTTGTATTATTTTTATGAAGACTGTGAATAGAAAGTGGAGAAAGTAACTTTAGTGCATTCTTTACTTTTTTAATTTAAATACAAGAGTTCAAAGAAACAAATGTTATTAAATGTTCAAAATACCTAAAACATTTAAAATGCCTAAAAATATTAAAATGAAATTGATAAATCTTTGGAATATCTTCAGATTGGCAATAGGTGCAGTATATTAGAAAGAGCCTCACACTACAGTTGTACATATTTGGAAAACTAGAATATGTATATGTTTATTTCTTTCCAAAATCAAGAATAATTGGAAAAATGAAAAATAATAATTAGTATTTTCAGCTGCCATTTAATTTGAGAAAACATCTGCCTTAATGCATTGGGGCATAAAACATAGACACAAAATAAAACATTGTGTCAGAATTCTGCACTCAGATAGTTACGATTATTATCCCATAAAAGTGGATAAGGAAGATATATAGAATTATCCACATGTTCTAATGAAAGATCTATACTATTTAGCTCAGAAGGTAAGCATGTTACTATATTTCCTTTGATAAATACATTACAATATATATGCATTTGATAAAGACTACATTTTGTGCAGGAAGGATATAAACTTTTCAAATTACAAATAAGAAAAAAACCCACATTATTTTATGGGGAAAGGTCATTATTCGCCTGACATAAAATATGTCATACATGCATAATCTAGGAAAATCTTCTCTAACTTAACTTTCCTCCACCCACTGAATAAAAAATAAAATGCTACTTAAGGGATTTCCAGACACACTGAGCACATCTGCAAAGCATACACTCTATTAAAAAGCGTTTCAGCAAAGTCAGTAACAGAATGTGAAGTACCATAGGGTTAAAAAATACCAATGTATTGAGTAGTTTAATCTAGATTTATAAATATGATATTAATGTTAAAGCACAGATTGTTTTCAGTAAGAAGTTTAAAATGTCAGACTAACATATACTGAAGAAAAATAAATTTAAAATTTGGCATAATTTCTTTCACATGATAAAAAAGTGGATCCAGTGCAGTACTCCTTAACACTGCATTTTATAGGCACGCAAGCATACATTTTAATTGATACTAAAGACGAGTAATTGAGGAAAACTAGTATTGATGATACACAGTAAATCAAATCAGTTTTAAAGTGTTTACAGTGAAGTTGAAAGAACTGAATCCTGTTTACACACATATATCAGAGATCACATTGCATACTACCATAAGAAGTAAATGATTAAAAAATAAACAAAACTAGTTTTTCATCTGGTTGCAGTGTTCCTTGTTTAGGTCAAGAAATTAAAAAGTATGTTTTATCCTTTCCTTTGTTTATGCAAAGAATTTTAAATTACTCCATCTGTCTCTGTCTCCTAAGTGTTTTTGCAATTTTTACTATTTCATTTCTCCTTCACTGCATTCCTAATCCTTTCATATTTTCTGAAAACAAGGTTGTGTTATAAAGGCTAAACATTTCTTCCCTACGAAGTATGAGAACCATATCTACTTGCCTCTTGGCAATTTCCCAGCATTTCCAAGGATTTGTGCAAAATGTCCACAGAAAAGGAGAAAGACCAATCTTGATATCATACTTCCAAACAAAAAAATCCACTGTTAAAGATGCTGAAGAGTGTCATACAAGGTAATGCAGCTGCAATGAAGTGAACGGTTCTCTCTGTCACAGACAGCTAAACTTTGACAGTTTAGTTTACACTGTGGGAGGAGACAGGATGACATCATAGTAACTCTCTGGAAAGATAATTTAAATATAATGGTATTACCAATCTCTTGCTGGAAACACAGCACTTGGAGCTCTGATGTGAGATTCCTTCTATAAAATGTGTAGAAGTTTAATTATTTGCATGACCCTAAAAGTTTGCATAAATCCCAAGAACGCATAATTTGTGTGAACTGGAATGGAAACAGTCTCTGAAATGCATAAAAGATATTAAAAGCTTGAGCTAATAATTCTGTTAACAAGGTTAATTGAGAAATTGGCGGGAAAGATTGACTCTTTCCCCCAGTGACTGGACACTGCTCTCCACTGTCATATTTGTTTTTACAAGTTCTCCAGTAAAACATTGAAAGGTTTTTTTTTCCTAACAAGTGTTAATGTAAGTGAAACCACACATTTCTTTATATATTGATTGATAGAATAATGCAAGTATAGACCCTTCCAGCCAAGGTGACATGCTGAGGAAACTACCAATCAGGGGTTCTGGGTAAGTAGAGTCGGGAAAGAACATCAAGAAATCGCTATGATCAAACCTAAGGAAGGCTTTGAAATTCATAGTGGGAGTTCTTTAACCAGCCTTATTTCTAGCTGATTTACACAGAAAAAATAAATAGTTTAAGGCTGCAGTGTAGGAGAGCCAAAAGTCAAATATGGTGCCATGATCAAGATGTAACAAAAGATACAAGTGAATGACTATATTATGAAGAAGAATCTACCGTATTTTTTGGAGTATAAGACGCACCTTTTTACCCTCAAAAGAGGGTGAAAACCTGGGTGCATCTTATACACCGAATGCAGCCCCACCCAGCCACCCCCACCCTTTGGCCTCTGCCTGCCAGCAATTTACCTCTTTGCAGCAAACAGGGCAAAGCACAAGAAGAGCACAAGAAGAGATAAACTGCCTCCCGACCTACAGCTGACGGAGGCTTGCAAGCCACCTGGTAAAATGAAACTAACTATGGTGGCTGTAATGTGACAAATTGCTGGGAGATAAACTGCTGGCAATATTAGACTGCTGAAATTGAAAGAAGGCAAGCTATAGCTGCTATGGCTCAGAGCTAGAGCTCTTGCCTCACAATCAGGAGGTTGTGAGTTCTATCCTAGGTAGAGGCAGATTCTGTTAATATGTTATTTTGTTAAATGTTTGTAGAGTGTTCAAATTATTAGACTTATTTTTTAAAGACTGCTTTATTATTGTTCTAGACAACTTAACAAAATGAAGAAGCTTTTTAAAATAAATGCTTGCTCTGAAGAGGCCCAGTGCTATTGTATCTTCTTTTAAATAGCAGAGAATACTTCCAGAAAGCCACATCAATTTTAAAGATCTGTAAAAGTATAATCTGAAATGTCCTGTTTTAGTATTAAGTATTAGTATTAAATATTAGTATTAAAAGAAGGCAGCTGAGAAACCCTGACTTAGTCATGTTTGGAGTAGATTTATTTAAATAATTGGGAGGAGTTAGTGTGATTACATTTAAGAAAACTTTCTGGGATTAATATACTGCCATAAATGTACATTTCTCCAATTCTTTGCCATTTCTATGGGTCAGGCACACATGCACAGAAATACACAGCAAACAGTGTATATCATCTGTACTGTTTGCTGTTTGCTGTTTGGCAAATTGCTGGGAGGCAGAGGCCTTTTTTCCTTGTTTTCCTTCCCCAAAACTAAGGTGCGTCTTATACTCCGGTGCGTCTTATACTCCGAAAAATACGGTACTTTTGGGTGAAAATTCACTCTATTTTGAGAACTTCTTGTCCTGAATGTTCCTTTCAGATATAGATACAGTGAGCAGTATCTTAACTAAATGTCTAATATTGTCCATCCAGAAACAGGTGCCAAACAAGGAGTTGTCAAGTTGTCAAGACAGGAAAAATAGACCTTAAGCATATGAAATAGACATCCTCAGAAATTAAGAGAGTACATTTCCAAAAAAAGGGGCAGAAAACCAAAATCACTTAGGTCTCTATTGGTTCAGCAAACACTGTGGATCAAGAATCCTATTTGGTGCCAATAGAATTGTTTGCAGGCGAAGTTCCAAGGTCAATTTCAATAAATTTATGAAATGGTTCTACATTTTATATGAATATTATATATTTGAGCTGCCCTAAAAGTTTTACTATTTTATATTTGAAGAGTTGACAATCTAATTATATCATCAATTTCATATTACATTTATTTATCTTTATTTTCAACATATTCAGGATTTTCTTTGTTAATTCAGAGTTCTAAAGTTTGCTGACTATGATGTCTATCATCTTAGTTCCACTGATCCATTTAACTGAACTTCCTGCTCTGTATTCATAACAAATCCTATATTTTGCAATCCTTTGAGATTGCATAAACACTAAATGGTAAAAGACTTCTATAATATGTGCTTGTTTATTGGATTTCTTAACTTTGCCATAAGTGTTTCACAGGAATGGTTTCTGGAAAATAGAAAGAACAAAGAATGTTACATAACATATGCTATACTGACAAGGGGGGATTTTGAAGAATTTACAATATAACCCATAATTTATTATTTGATCCTCTTATTTCAAGCAATTGTACAGCATGATCTAGTTCTTTTTAATACAATTATAGAATTCATGGATTTGTTGTATCTCCATAGTAATAAGTAAATCTTATTAGTGCTAAATATTAAAGAAGTATGTTCCATAATACAACTGTGTAAGATTCTATTAGGCAAAGATATGGTTCCTGATCAAAGGGTAGTACAGTAAACATTCAGTGCTATATTGTTTCTAATGGCAAACAGCATCTTGTGCAGAAAAGTCTTTCATAATTAAGAAGATATAAGGTAAAGGTAAAGGTTCCCCCGCACATGCATGTTAGTCGTTTCCGGCTCTAGGGGCGGTGCTCATCTCAGTTTCTAAGGTGAAGAGCCAGCGCTGTCCAAAGACGTTTCAGTGGTCATGTGGCCGGCATGACTAAGTGCTGAAGGTGCACCGAGCACTGTTACCTTCCCACCAGAGTGGTCCCTGTTTTTTTACTTGCATTTTTACATGCTTTCGAACTGCTAGGTTTACAGAAGCTGGGACAAGTAATGGGAGCTCACTCTGTTACGCGGATTCGAACCGCTGAACTGCCAACCTTCTGATCAACAAGCTCAGCATCTTAGCCACTGAGCCACCACTTAAATTCTCTTTATTGTCAAAATGATTTTAATACCCCACTGTTTTGCTATTATTAATTCTTATACCACATTGTTCTGAAAGGCATTAGTTCTTCTTGGAAGGTCCCACAGCAGCTTATCACATAATAAAAGACTTGACACCCTTTATAGATACAGTAGAAAAACAGGTTGGAAAGCAAAAGGAAAATAAAATAACTTGGGCAACAATTCTTAATGATTTATGGAGCTGTAACACTCAGCAATTTGGATTGCTATTATTATGGCTCAGGGAGTAACAGAACAGTTGCTATGTTGGGCTCTCTCACAGAGTAATTGTCAAAATGGTTTCTATGTGGAGGGATAGATAAATAAATATGCTTTATTTCAGCCAAAGTCCAAGAGCTTAAAATAATACATGAGGACAAAATGTCCAGGTAGGAATATGGAACAAAATAAAACACCCATTAATATAAATTGGTTGGGGTGCAGGATACTGGTTAAGTACATTAACTGAAGAAGACAATAAATTTCACATTTTACAGTAGGTAAATTCCAATTCAATTCAGTGGTTTTGACTGTATTGCAAAATTTAGCACTTTCCTGGAAACTTCAATATGTAGTAAAATGTGTACCTTTCTCTGTTGCTGCCAGTTTGAACATTTTGCAATTAAAGAGATCATCAATTCTACCTTTGAGGGGAACCTGAAATAGATGGTACACTTTCAGTACCAGCAAGAGTGTCTAGACCAGTGATGGCGAACCTATGGCACGGGTGCCACAGGTGGCACGCGGAGCCATATCTGCCGGCACGCGAGCCGTTGCCTTAGCTCAGCTCCAGTGTGCATGTGCGTGCACGCCAGCTGATTTTTGGCTCACGCAGAGGCTCTGGGAGGGCAATTTTGGCCTCCGGAGGGCCTCCGGCGTGGCGGGGGGAGTGTTTTCGCCCTCCCCAAGCTCCAAGAAAGCCTCTGGAGCCTGGGGACGGCAAAAAATGGGCCTACTGGGCCCACTGGAAGTCAGGAAATGGTGGAGTGGGGGGGGTCACGCATGTGCAGGGGGGTGGGGCAAGTGGGGGGCTTTCAATTATGGGTGTGGGCACGCACGTGCATGCAATAGCGCATGCACGCACTATTTCGGCACCCGAGGGAAAAAAGGTTCGCCATCACTGGTCTAGACTGTCAAATTAACAGAGGGTATATAACTTTGGTCTTTGATGTGATAATATTTAGAACATATATAGTGTTGTAAAACACTTTGGGTGGTATATAAGTGTAAGTGTTATTGCTGTTGCTATATATTTAAGGATACCGAAAGGGTGGTGGTGCATGAGATCAATATAGAAGTGGCATGAAATGTAGTTCTGTCCATTTGATGATTGCTTTTAAGCTTTTTATAGGCTGAACCAGGGGTGAAATCCAGCAGGTTCTGACAGGTTCTGGAAAACTGGTAGCGGAAATTTTGAGTAGTTCAAAGAACCGGTAGCAGAAATTTTGAGTAGTTCGGAGAACCGGCAAATACGACCTCTGGCTGGCCCCAGAGTGGGGTGGGAATGGAGATTGTGCAATATCCTTCCCCTGGAGTGGGTTGGGAATGGAGATTTTGCAGTATCCTTCCCCTGCCCACCAAGCCACACCCACAGAACTGGTAGTAAAGAAATTTGGATTTCACTACTGGACTGAACTTATATAGACTTTGAAATATAAGATCAATTTGGTCTAGATCCAGAGGTTAAGATACCAGGCCAGAAAGTGGGAAACCGTGAGTTCAAATTTTGACTTAGCCATAAAAGCTGGGGGTGAGACTTCGGATTAGAATAAATGTCACTAATAAATAAATTAGTCACTCTGTCTCAGCCCAATCCTCATTCACAGGGTTGTTGTTATGGGGAGAATAGGAAGAGGAAGATACGTTGAATATGTTCACCACCTTGAGTTATTTAAAAAAACAATAAAGGTGGGATGGATAAATAAATAAATAAATAAATAAATAAATAAATAAATAAATAAATAAATAAATAAATAAATAAATAAATAAATAAATAAATAAACAATCAGAATACCAATGTCAGCAGGGGTGGGTTCCACTTACCTTCGCCACTGGTTCGCATCGCGACGTTTTTGCATGTGTGCAGAAGCAAAAAACAAGCGAGAGCCAGTTTGGGAGAGTGGCAGGCCTGGGTCGCTGCCGGTTCAGCGAGCGAGGGGAAATTCCTGCTACCGGTTCTATAGAACTGGTCCGAACCGGCAGAAACCCACCTCTGATATAATTTATACTGAACAGGCTGAGTTAGCCAAGTTGAACTTGTGAGTTGGTCTTTTTATATATATATATTGAAAGTAATATTTCAATTACTATCTTTATGGCTGCAAAGAGAGATACTCATGTGGGTAGATAAGTAGTCCACCATTCAGGAATCATTATTTGGAACAATTTTTTTTAATGAATCAGGTCTCTCCTGGAAGTTTGCTGTGCCCTTACTGATGAAGTAAGAATAGTTTTTTTTAAATTTCACTAGAGAGTAGAATTGAAAAGAGGGATATGTAGACCCAGGTTCCTATAAATTACCGTATTTTTGGAGTATAAGACACACCTTTTTACCCCCAAAAAGAGAGTGAAAACTTGGGTGCGTCTTATACAGCGAATGTAGCCCACCCACCCAGCTACCCCCACCCTTTGGCCTCTGTCTTCCAGCAATTTACCTGCTTGCAGCAAACAGGGAAGAGCCTGTTAAGACAAGCAAGTCATTAGTAGCTTCCCGACTCCCAGCTGATTTGCCACATGCTAAAATAAAACTGAAACTAGCTGCAAAGAGGCAAATAGCTGGGAGAGACACACATATTTTTATTTTCTGCTGAACTGGATGCAAGGGGGTAAGTGAATAACTATAAATGTTCAAATTATTAGACTTATTTTTTAAAGACTGCTTTATTATTTGCTTTGCTGACTGCTTTATTATTTGCTTTGCTGGCTGTGCAATTCTGGGAGTTGAAGTCCACAAGTCTTAAAGTTGCCAAGGTTGGAGACCCCTGTTCTAAACAACTTAACAAAATTTATTTATTTATTTTTATTTAAATAGATTTGTATACAATAAATAAATACAATAAATAAATAGATTTGTATAAATAAAGAAGCTTTTTAAAATAAATGCTTGCTCTGAAGAGGCCCAGTGCTATTGTATCTTCTTTTAAATAATAGAGAATAATGTATACTTCCAGAAATTTTAATTAATTTTAACAGCTTTATACAAGTATAGTCTGAAATGTAACAGTGTCCTGTTTAGTATTAGAGTTAAATCCTGACTTACCTTGGAGTAGATCTATTTAAATAATTGGGAGGAGTTAGTGTGACTACATTTAAGAAAACTTTCTGGCATAATGTACATTTCTCCAATTTTTTGCTATTTTTATGGGTCAGGCACACATGCACAGAAATACACAGCAAACAGTGTATATCATCTGTGCTGTTTGCTGTTTGCTGTTTGCTGTTTGGCAAATTGCTTGGAGGCAGACGCCTTTTTTCCTTGTTTTCCTCCCCCAAAACTAAGGTGAGTCTTATACTCCGGTGCATCTTATACTCCAAAAAATACGGTAAAGTACAGAACTGTGCATCAGAGTTAATATATAATATTATAATATATAATATTATTATTATAATATATAATACCCTGGACGATATCTCTGCATCTCGCTGTTCTAGGAAGTTGCACAATATTCTCAGAGACTCTTCTCATCCTGCTTACAATCTTTTTGAACTGTTGCCTTCTGGCAGAAGATACAGAACAATCAAAACTTGGACCACACGCTTTCTGAATAGTTTTTATCCTAGAGCTATAATTGCACTTAATAATGAATTGAAGGGTCACCATCAGTGAGCTGTTGGATGGTATTATTTGGTCTGTTGTATGGATGTTTGAGTGGTTCAGGGTGGGGAATTCATGGCAGGTGGGGCTTGTTATGTGTGTTGGGACTGGTCTTGAAGCGTTATGTGAATTTCGTTGTATGGGTGTACTGTGTATATACGTACAATGACAATAAATTATTATTATTATTATTATTATTATTATTATTATTATTATTATTATTATTATTATTATTATTATTATTATTATTATTATTATTATTATTATTATTATTATTATTATTATTTATTCACAAAAAATGTAATACACAGCAAACGAGATTTATATGCTGGATTTCGTATCATTATATCACAAGTCGAACACTTCCCAAGCGTCTAGGACTGTGTGATGTATTTTCGTATGATGCGCTCAGATCCAAGTACGGTGGCCTTTTGCAACTGACAGATCGTGATTTTGTCAATGTTTATTGTTTTCAAATGCCGGTTAAGGTCTTTTGGCACAGCACCCAGTGTGCCGAATACCACTGGGACCACCTGTACTGGTTTATGCCAGAGTCGTTGTAATTCGATTTTAAGGTCCTGATATCGGTTAAGTTTTTCTTGTTGTTTTTCATCAATTCGACTGTCACCTGGTATGGCGACATCAATGATCCACACTTTTTTGTTTTCCACAATCATGAGGTCTAGCGTATTATGTTCCAAAACCTTGTCAGTCTGAATTCGAAAGTCCCAAAGTATTTTGGCATGTTTGTTTTCAACTACTTTCTCAGGTTTATGATCCCACCAGTTCTTTACCACTGGTAAGTGGTAGTTGTGGCACAGGTTCCAATGAAGCATCTGGGCCATGTAGTTGTGCCTCTGTTTGTAGTCCGTCTTTGCGATTTTCTTGCAGCCGCTGAGGATATGATCAATTGTTTCATCAGCTTCCTTGCAAAGTCTGCATTTTGGGTCATCAGCTGATTTTTCAATCTTGGCTTTGATTGCATTTGTTCTAATTGCTTGCTCCTGGGCTGCAAGAATCAAGCCTTCTGTCTCCTTCTTCAGTGTTCCATTAGTGAGCCATAACCAGATCTTCTCCTTATCAACTTTTCCTTCAATCTTGTTGAGGAATTGCCCATGCAAGGCTTTATTGCACCAACTGTCGGCTCTAGTTTGGTTATTATTATTATTATTATTATTATTATTATTATTATTATTATTATTATTATTATTATTATTATTATTATTATTATTATTATTATTATTATTATTATTATTATTATTAATATAATATAATTATTATATAATAATAATAATAATAATAATAATAATAATAATAATAATAATAATAATAATAATAATAATAATAATAATAATAATAATAATAATAATAATAATAATAATAATAATAATAATAATAATAATAATAATATTATTATTATTATTATTATTATTATTATTATTATTATTATTATTATTATTATTATTATTATTATTAAATAGATGGTATTAAGCATTTTCTCTCTGAGTTCAATCTTTGAAGAAGCAGAGGAAAAAGGCACCAGAGCAAAGAGTCTTTTTTATTTTTTGACTTGGATTGTTCAGCAGTTGGCTGTACATTTTTTTTCCTCCAGAAGACTATTATGCTCTTTTGAATGTTTCCTGGGAATGAATGTTTCCTGGGAATACCAGGATTTTCAAGCTTTGTGTACAGATAACTAACACTTTGGCCTGGAATACATCCCTTGTCAAAACTAGATTTGGAAGATATAATGTGGAAATATGGAGGGAGCCCAAAGAGCAAATTTTAAACAGTTTTAAAATGAACTGATGATATTTTGATAAATATTTCCCTAGATATTTCATAGATATCTATTTCATAGATATCTGCTTTTTTGTTGGAAAGCTTTGGGTGTGGTTAAAAATTGGGAGCATGCATTTGCTGATTCATTAAAAATATTGATATGGGGGAATTTCTTGTGTGATCCATCTTCTTGGGCATTTCATGAAGGCTTGCCAATCTCCAAGGAGAAGATAAAATGATCTATTAAAGGAAAGTGGTCACTATAAGCGCTAGATGTAGTTAACTGCAATCTTCATAGCACAAAGACAGTTCTTGGACAGTTAATATTTAATTGATTGTATTAGCACTTCTTCATTTCCAAAATGTAGGTTATCCCTCTCTGTCACCTGAAATTTTCCTGGCAACTTTCACTGAAACATGTGAGTGGATAATGGCTTACCTAGCTTATGAAGGGGTTTCCCAGCCCTTCTTGCCTATTTCTTTATGGAAGAAGAAACACAGGACTCAGTTTATATGCCCACTTTCCCCGTTGCAACGCTTAGAATGTGAAGCACCATATTTCTCTTTCAGTATGATTGAATTGCTGGCACAGGAGGAGCAGTGAAAAGCAAGTTAAGAGAGAAGAATAGAGTATAGTTCTAAAATTAGGTTAGGCTAATTTCAAGGAAATGATGAATCTCTTTACTGTCATTCTGTATCACTGATATGTATTTAATCCACAATTCCGCTCTTTCTCATTTTGGCACAAATTTCAGACTTTTAAAACTTTTCATGGGAAATATGAATCACTTTTCTCTTGGTTTTGTTTACTTTTAGCGTCATGATATTGAATAATGGGAAGAAGAAAAATGGACATTTACCTGTGAGAGGGCCATATAACTTTGCAGTTCTAGATCCAGGGTAGGCTGCTGGGGGTTCGCAGGGGTTCAGGAGAACCTCTAGCTAAGATTCTGTGCAGTTTGGAGAACCCCCAAATCCCACTCCTGGCTGGCCGCACCATCCCACCCCGCCCCTGCCAGGAGTCCCCACACGGCCTGTTTTGGATGCAGGTAAGTGCAGGGCACATGCAGAGGCTCGGGGAGGATGAAAAACGGGCCTACCGGAAGTTCGAGATGCCTGGGGAGGTCATTTTCGCCCTCCCAAAGGCTCAAGGAAAGCCTCCGGAGTGCTCCTGCCATGGTGCAGGAGGCCAACTAGGCCATGGCCACCATGGCCACGCCCACCCAGCAACCCTTGCTAAAAATTTTGAAGCCCTTCCCTGTCTAGATCATGCATTCAGAGAATGGTTGATAGACTGGTTGGTTGGTTTATTTTCTTCCACAGAGAGAAAGCAACAATGGCAGAAGTTGGGAATCAAATTTTTTTATTATTTTTTTTTTATTTTTGTCAAGTACGTGTTGGTAATATACATAGATATAACATTGTTTATATACACAAGATGAGTACTGATAAGAGGGAACATTAGGACAGGGACGGTAGGCACGCTGGTGCACTTATGCACGCCCCTTGAATGACATGTCCATGTAGTTTCCAGGACTCAAGTCTGATTTAAAGGTTAAACAACAACAACAACAACAACAACAACAACAACAACAACAACAACAACAACAAAAATTACAAAAATTACAAAAAACATTTCAGGGGCCTTGTTCATACCACATAGTTGACCCAGTGACTCCCTTCAGAGGCAATTCCATATTTTCATGTGACAATACCACAGGGCGTAGGATGACTGAAATGGTTGACTAGCAGCCATGTTTATAATCCTTCTGTCAGAACAAAAATTGGAGGCTGTCATCTGTGGAATTACAAAGATGCTATTATCTCTGTAGTTACAAATTGAATCAGTTTTGTGTAGTGATTATAAGCACTACATCTAGATCCTTATCAGTCGGGTTTCAGGCGCGGCTACAGTACAAAAACTGCCTTGGTCGCTCTGATGGATGATCTCTGGCGGGCCCGGGATGGGGGGAATTCCTCCATCCTGGTGCTACTTGACCTCTCAGCGGCTTTCGATACCATCGACCATGGTATCCTTCTGCATCGTCTCGGTGAGTTGGGAGTGGGAGGCACCGTTTTGCGGTGGTTCTCCTCTTATCTCGCCGATAGGATGTAGTCAGTGTTAACAGGAGGGCAGAGATCGTCCCCTAGGCCCCTATTATGTGGGGTGCCTCAGGGGTCGGTTCTCTTGCCCATCCTGTTTAACATTTACATGAAACCGCTGGAGGAGATCATCCGCAGACATGGGGTGTGTTTTCACCAGTACGCTGATGACACCCAGCTGTACATCACCACCCCATCTGACTTCAGTGAGGCAGTTGATGTAATGTGCCAGTGCCTGGACGACATTAAGATCTGGATGGGGAGGAACAGACTCAGACTTAATCCCGACAAGACTGAGTGGCTTTGGATACTGCCTCCTAAGGACTACGACAACTGTCCCTCCTTGGTTTTCGAGGTAGCGAAACTGACCCCCTCAGATCAGGTCCGCAACTTGGAGGTCCTCCTAGATCCACAGCTAAAATTGGATCATCATCTTTCTGCTGTGGCTAGGGGGGCCTTTGCACAGGTTTGCCTTGTGCACCAGTTGCGGCAATATTTGGAGAAGGAGGCTCTATTCATGGTCACTCATGCCCTTGTCACCTCCCGCTTGGACTACTGCAACGCGCTCTACATGGGGCTACCCTTGAAGAGTATCCGGAGACTCCAGTTGGTGCAAAATGCGGCTGCGCGTGCTGTGGTGGGTGTGCCAAGGTACACCCACGTGACACCTATACTCCGCCAGCTGCATTGGTTGCCCATCGGTCTCCGGGTCCAATTCAAGGTGTTGATCACCATCTTTAAAGCCCTTCATGGCTTAGGACCAGGCTATCTCTGGGACCGCATTCTGCCTCACACTTCCCTTCGACCGGTTAGGGCCCACAAAGTTGGCCTCCTCCAGGTCCCATCGGCCAAGCAATGCCCGCTGGCGGGCCCTAGGGGGTGAGCCTTCTCTGTGGCCGGCCCCACGCTCTGGAACCAACTTCCCCCAGAGACCCGAACTATCCTAACTATGAGCGCCTCCACCTGTTTATTGGACCCGTGTCCCTCCTGGCTGGTTTCTGCCAGCAGGGAGGTGTCACGTGGCTGGCTCCAGGCGGTTGTGATCGCTTCTTTGAGAGAGGGATCCATCCCACAGCCTTTAAAAGCTGCGGTGGTGAGGCCCCTCCTCAAGAAGCCTTCCCTGGACCCAGCGGATTTAAAAAACTTCCGTCCAGTCTCCAACTTACCCTTTTTGGGTAAAGTTGTTGAGAAGGTGGTGTCGCTCCAACTCCTGCGGCTATTGGAGGATACTGATTATCTGGATCCCTTTCAATCGGGTTTCAGGCGCGGCTACAGTACGGAGACTGCTTTGGTCGCACTGATGGATGATCTCTGGCGAGCCCGGGATGGGGGTCATTCCTCCATCCTGGTGTTACTTGACCTCTCAGCGGCTTTCGATACCATTGACCATGGTATCCTTCTGCGTCGTCTTGGGGAGATGGGAGTGGGAGGCACTGTTTTACGGTGGTTCTCCTCCTACCTCTCTGACAGGACGCAGTCGGTGTTGACAGGAGGACAGAGGTCGGCCCCTAGGCCCCTAGTTTGTGGGGTGCCACAGGGCTCGGTCCTCTCGCCCATCCTGTTTAACATTTACATGAAACCGCTGGGTGAGATCATCCGACGACACGGGGTGAGGTATCAGCAGTATGCTGATGATACCCAGTTGTACATCTCCACCCCGTGTCAATTCAGTGAATCAGTTGATGTAATGTGCCGCTGCCTGGACGATGTGAGGGTCTGGATGGGAGTGAACAGACTCAGGCTCAACCCAGACAAGACTGAGTGGCTCTGGATATTGCCTCCCAAGGACTATGTCGACTGTCCCTCCTTGGTTCTTGGGGGAGAAAAATTGACTCCCTCAGAACAGGTCCGCAATTTGGGTGTCCTCCTAGACCCACAGCTAAAATTGGATCAACATCTTTCAGCTGTGGCTAGGGGGACCTTCGCACAGATCCGTCTTGTGCACCAATTGCGGCCTTACTTGGAGAGGGAGGCCTTGCTCACAGTCACTCATGCCCTTGTCACCTCACGGCTAGACTACTGTAACGCGCTCTACATGGGGCTACCCTCGAAGAGCATCCGAAGACTCCAGTTGGTACAGAATGCAGCTGCGCGAGCTGTAGTGGGTGTACCAAGATACACCCACGTAACACCTCTCCTTCGCCAGCTGCATTGGCTACCAATTAGTCTCCGGTTGCAATTTAAGGTGTTGGTCGTTACCTTTAAAGCCCTACATGGCTCAGGGCCAGGTTACCTGCGGGACCGCATCCTACCACATACCTCCCTAAGACCGGTTAGGTCCCACAGAGAGGGCCTCCTCCGGGTCCCGTTGGCCAAACAATGTCGACTGGCGGGGCCGCGGGGGAGGGCCTTCTCTGTGGGAGCCCCGTCCCTCTGGAACCAACTTCCACCAGAGATCCGGACTATCCCCACCCTGCTGGCCTTCCGTAAAGCCTTAAAAACATGGCTCTTCCGGCAGATGGGGTGAATAGGATAATCAGATTCCCCCTGAATGTTGTGTTTATAATTGTTTTCTTTTTAATTATATTTTAATTTAAATTATGATTACTGTTTTTAAAATGTACGCTTCTTATTCATGCTGTACGCCGCCCTGAGTCCCACGGGATTGGGCGGCCTATAAGAGCGTTTAAATAAATAAATAAATAAAATATCCCCACTCTGCTGGCCTTCCGAAAAGCCGTTAAGACGTGGCTTTTCCTGCAGGCTGGGGGTAGAGCTTAATCCACTCGAGCTCACCCCCAAGTATGTATGGTTGCTGAATGGTTGTTGGATGATTTTAATATTGTGTTTTTAATTTTTATATTTGTTTTTAAGTAATATTTATAAATTGGTTTTTCTTGTATTTTCTCTGTTATACGCCACCCTGAGTCCTTCGGGAGTTGGGCGGCATATAAGAAAACCAAAAGAAATAAATAAATAAATACTGTAAGTTAGAAATTGCAAGACCTTGAGTTCTAGTCTGGCCTGAGGCACAAAGCCACCCTCTTTCACTTTGCAACTGTTTTATACCTAGTGTTGCGAGACAATATCTTTTTACACTATCTATATAGAAATCAAATAAACTTCTTTGAGTTCCTTGACAGAAGGAAGATAGGATAGAAATGTAGTAAATGAATTATATGTTAAAGCTATGAATTGGTGGGTCAAGAAGTTGAAACTCTGGTGTTGTTCTTATCCATTATTCCAGCCCATGAAGGAAGACTGAAAAGATTATACTGAAATGTAAGAAAAATATTTAGAAAAAAATAGAAAAAGGAGAAAAAAGTTATAAAAAACATAACAGTTCAATAGAAAAGTTGTGGGCAGGCACCTCTTCACTTGATGTGTTTATATGGAGGAGACCACAGAAAACTATTGGGGGTACAGGTAGCCCTCGACTTACAACAGTTCATTTAGTGACTGTTCAAAGTTACAATAGCACTGAACTGAAAAAAGTGACTTATGACCATTTTTCAGTTACAACCTTTGTAGCATCCCCATGGGCATGTGATCAAAATTCAGATGCTTGTCAACTGGTTCATACTTATGACCATTGCTGTGTCCCATGATCATGTGATCATCTTTTGCAACCTTTTGACAAGCAAAATCAATGGGGAATCAGGTTCACTTTAACAACCAGCTTACTAACTTATGAACTGCCGTGATTCACTTAACAACTATGGTAAGAAAAATCGTAAAATGGGACAAAACTCATTTAATAAATGCCTCACTAACAACATAAATTTTGAGCTCAATTCTGATTGTAAGTCAAGGACCAACTCTACTTTAATTTGGATTCTTTCACTGAACACTGAATTGAATTCAATATTCTAAGTAGTCTTTTATCATTATAATTCTGTGGTTCTGGATTTACTTGGGGAAGGGAGGCACAATCTGGCACAGTTGCTTCATACGTAATAAAGAGAAGGAAATAAGTAAAACTATTTAGTTAAAACAACAATGAGTACGACAGTTGATAGGTGAAATTACATTCCAAGTTGGTAATATGAATAAATGGCATTCTGTAAGGTCCAGAAAGTAGGTTTGAAACTGAGTTTCAAGAATTCAATTGAATTCTTTACAAATTCCTTAACTAAGGAATTATTTACAAATTCCTTAACTAAAATCCAGCTTTTTGTACTAATAAAGCTGTTGATCACTGTGAATTTTCATAAGATCCTGATGTTTTATCACACACTTGGCCTAATGATCCCAATACCTTGGCTTTTTGGCAACTGCAGTTGTATGTAGTATTATTTCCATTATATTCATATTTGGAATTGCCATTTATTTTGGTAAAGATCTGTTCTTTATATTTATTTTCCAATGTCTTCTCTTTAAATTTTTGGGTACATACAAAGTTTCTTAGAAAATTCATTTATATATTTTTTCCCACAAAAGGTCCCTCTTTCCAATAGCACAGACATGCAAAATATTTGGTATAAAAGCACACAGTAATGATAGCCTATTCTACATATTTATTATCATAATCCTTATAAAATATTTAAGTTGTTCTTGCCTTTGTGCTTTTGAAATACACTTATCCTTTATGAGTCTATAACATAATTAAACAATCTGAAATATGGATTCCTGCAATTAGTAAGACTCCAAAAATGTCTATATCATTTTTCCCTACATAGCAATGTTCTTCTACTCCAAAACATATTTGTTGAATCTTGGCATTGTTATTGTGATTAAAAGTATCCAGCCTCTTCTACTAGAAAATGTCATGACATTCTGCTGTAGTGAATTCCATCGGTTACAACATAATGTATAACATTTCTTTTAATATGTCCTAAATGAAGTAAGAGGGAGGGATTAGAATGTTTATTCAACTTATTGTCATAAAGATATATACTTGGAATTTGCTTCTTGAGTTTTCTTCTACCTTTTAAGAAATAGAAGACTAAATTCATAAATATTACAAATCTAAAATAAATGCTTTCAAATTGGTTGATCATACATACAGTATGTATCACTTCAATTTTCTGCAGAACTAAAAGCTGAAAGATAAGAATTTAGGACTTTTATATACCAATAGATAGGTACTTTATATATCAGTTGAACAGGTTTTCAGCTGAAAAAGCAAGACACAATTTTCATTTAAAATATTTGACCTACACTGCTAACAATACTCAATGTGTGCAAAAGCTAAGTCCAAGATGACATTAAATCCTGGATATACTTATACAATGCTCCTACAGAGCATTTCCTTGGCATCTCAACATGACTTTTTTCTGCTTCTGGGGATTGGAAATAAGTTTAATGCTGTGCTGCTACACTACAAGATCAGAAAATGTCAGAACATCAAATTTTAATTCAAACTTTACTATTATCAATTGCATCTGAAAATGTTACCACACTATTTAGATTAGTGTAGAATCACATCACTGATTTCGTGATGAAAAAAGTAGTAGTGTTGATATTATTAATCATTTAGGGGTCTGTCCTGTGTTTGATTTTTAGTTGAGTGTTATTGGTAAATGTTCTGTTCCACAACTCGTAGAAGACAAGGGAACACCTTTAATAGCTTTTGCATGATTGTACAGCAAAAGCATTACAATGTTTCATTACACTCAAATTTATGAAGGCTGGAGAACAATAGGTATCAAAATATACTTTAGAATCTAGAAACAGTCCAATTTTCCAAAAACATCTGCATAATTTTATAGCTTCTCAAGTCTTCTTTTTGACAACTTGCTGCAAAAGTGCACTTTCAAATCACTTTTTTAAAAAATTTCTGCAGATAACATGCATCCTCAGTTAGGCTGGGTTATCACTGAATCTATGTAAAGTAGGTGTTGCTGATTTGGTATGAAAAAAGAACACACTGCTGAGGGAAAAAAGCCATGTTATATTGCAATAATTGTTGGCTACCAGCTTTACAAGAAGGAGGGACCCTGGACAACAATCTTTATAGTAATAGAGAGCTGCGAGGTGGGAAATCTCAGGGATCTGATTTGCTGGAAAGTTTGGGAAGATAGGCAAGTCTTTGTCAATGTATTTGGGGATAGTTCACTTGTTAGACAAAATTGACCTTTCAGGAGGGCAGCAAATCTGGAGAAGTCCATTGTTAAAGGAAATGGAATGTCAACTAATAGAGAACGAGAAACTGGTAGTAGGTTATGATTTTGTTATAAGGTCTGTCCTTGGGCTGAACTGTAGCTATGGGGGATATTTCTATTCTTTGGTTTAGAAGAGATTGCAGCAGTGGTGGGATTCAAATAATTTAACAACTGGTTCTATGCCCTAATGACTGACTGGGTGGGCGTGGCCATGGTGG
The DNA here is from genome assembly GCA_023053685.1 of Diadophis punctatus similis. Taxonomy (NCBI): domain Eukaryota; kingdom Metazoa; phylum Chordata; class Lepidosauria; order Squamata; family Dipsadidae; genus Diadophis; species Diadophis punctatus. The sequence continues at coordinate 815,861 of JALIGW010000038.1, read as the reverse complement.
GCATGGCCAGGGGTGTGACAGGCAGCACTCAGCCTCCTGCACCCCCTTGGGAGCAAAAATGGGCCGCATGGAGAGAACGCACCGCTCCCCATGCCTCATTTTGGGCCTAGTAGGTCTCCCTGCAGCCTCCTGGGAGCAAAAATGGGCCACAGAGGGGTCACACTGCACTGTCCTGTGTCCCATTTTGGACCTAGTAGGCCTCCCTGAAGCCCCCTGGGAGCAAAAACAGGCCCCGGGGGCACGCTGCGCCCCCTGCACCCCATTTTGGGCCTAGTAGGCCTCTCTGAACTTACCTGGGATCCAAAATGGGGCACGTGAGGACTCCTGGAAGGGGTGGGAGGGGCCATCCAGCAATTTAACTACTGGTTCGCCCAAACCAGCCCGAACCGGCTGAATCCCACCACTGGATTGCAGGGAGACTTTGTATGGATGCAAGAAATCTCAGTTTGGGTCTGATGGGATTAGGCAAAAGAGTTTTGATTCTGGTTTTATTTAAAAGACAGAGAGGAGAAGGGTCCAAACTCTTTATTTACTCTACTATCATGTCATGTTCAACAAAGGCATATGGAAGAGCCAGAGGTCCAGATCCCTTAATTACAAATTATTATAATTTCATGGTTGCATTTATTCTGCAGGCAGAGTGCATATGCAGTCCTAATTCAAAAAAGATGTAATTCCCCATTGATACTGTTGTTTTCTATTATCATTATTTCATTTATTTAGAAAAAATAGTATGTAAGTCATGCACAGTTGTCTCTTAAGGAACTAGGCTTCATGACTTTGGAGAATAATAGTATAAATTGATTTTAGAGTTTGCTGGGGGTGCTTTTCTATAGTGAAGTTTGGAACACTGATTTGTAAAAAGGATTACCCCCCCCCCCAAAAAATTAAGTGCCTCTGGAAATATGGAATTAAAAAATCTGTTTTGTTTCTACACAAGACTGAAAAGGAAACCCTGAGTGTTATATCTGAAAATTGGGTGTGGTTCTTCCAGCTGAGAAAGCTACATGAGTCACTTTTAATTTGTTTGGTTTATTTTTATATGAATTTTGTTTGCCCGTGTTTGTAAACTACTTTATTGACAACAGATACAAACGTGAGATTTAAATAACTCATGCATTTGCCCATATTCACCATGCAATTTACTTGAGTATCACAAACTATGAAACCCTTCTCCTGTTGGAGTCATTTGACATTGGCAAACATGTATAGTGTGTTGTATTTGTTGAGTTAACTGCACACACCCATTAGCCAGAATATCGTAGGATAAGTCAAGTGTAAGAGGGAAGAATTTACTCATTCATAAGGTTTCATTGGCAATGATTATCCTGTTGATAACATATGAGTAATGTGTGGTTATATTCTTGGCAAACAAAGTGATATGAGGTGCTGACATGCTCCTATGACTATTGTAGGAAATCTTAAGCATATTGCACAAAAAACAGTGCCAAAGGTTTTGACAGTCACTCATTGGCTGTAACAAATTAAAAACCATGCCGTACACATGCAAAAAAAGGTGTTTGCCAGCCTATGATGATGACATTTCCAAGAAAGTAATTACTGAGTTATGTTCCTAGCACTGATATCCCGTACAAAATTAATTCTCATTATATTATCAAAGTTTCTAGGTATTACAATTTCAACACATTCACCTGTATAGAGTCATTAGAAACATTTTTTGAAATGAAAGAACATAATCATTGTAAGTTTTAGTTAGTTAGTAATTTTAGTAACTTTAGTAACTTTCATGAATATAATCTTATCTACTATAAAGTGGACCTAAATCCTATGCTGTAAATTGTGCATGTGTGTATGTGTGTATGTGTCAGTGTGTCTGAGTTCATGAATTAATTTATAGAAGGAAATAATTTTTACTAAAAAAATAAATTAGGCAATTAGCCATAAGAGTTTACTTACTTAATAACTACTATGTCTATTAGCAGCAGCAGCAGCAGCAGCAGTATATAATACTGTTACAAGTGAGGGGGGAAAAGCAGTATTGAATGGCAAAACAAAAACAAAAACTCCTAATTCCTTTCTCTGCTGTTATATGATACAGACTTTTTCCCAATTTAATTCATCTTTGTACAACTTTACTACTAAGGTCAAGCCAACAGACAAACAATTCCTATTCTAAGGAACAATTCCATTCTGCAGTAAAATCGATGCTCTTGCATGCTAAAAGGCATGTGTGATCTTGATCTGAAGAAAAGCAGGGCCTCCTCAATAAGTGTATAGCAATTCCAATAGCCACAGATAATTAAAGGATCCAAGAATAACCTTCCCAAACTAAAGACTGTAGACCAGGGGTGTCAAACTCAAGTGCTTAGATCCAACCCACAGGGCCTGCCTGGAAATAGCAAAGGACCTGCCTGCGGTGCCTCTGCTACCGAAAATGGGGCGGGGGCTGTGGGCGGCTCCCCATGCCCCGTTCTGGGCCTGGCTGTCCTCCTGCAGCACTCTGATAATCCAAATGGGGCATGGGGGCACGGGGGGCACGGGCCCTCTTGTGCCCCACTTTGTCTGTCAGAGTGCTGCAGGAGGCCGTCCTTGACTCAGAAGGTTATAAGAGGAAGGAAAGGTAAAATATTTTACCTTTCAGGATTGCAGGATTCTGCTACTATAGCCTATGTCAATAATTTATCGTTCTAGTCTTCCTATGGAGTCAGTTTCTTGATCTGGTCTCTCTCTCATAGGGTGATCAAGTAGATCAAGTATGTCTTAAAAAAACAAAATCACAGAAATGTACACCTCTCTATTTTTATAAGTGCATAAAACCATGTGTTCGGAGGTGCAGTACCGTGTCATGCTCACCATGGCCATGCCTACCATGGCCACGCCCACCATGCCCCCCCAGCCAGGCTCTACACCCCCCACCCAGCCCTCAGAGGTAAAACACAACCCTGATGAGGCCCTCAATGAAATCGAGTTTGACACCCCTACTGTAGACAGATAGCCCTTAATTATTTAGCTTTGCATTGCTGATCTTTGGGTCTTGCTAAAATAATGGCAGATGTGACAAATTGATAGCTGCATAAGGAAAAGTTTCCAGAGCCATGAGCTCCTCCTTTTGTTAAGCAGAAGACAGGCATATGCTTCTCAATGACCTCTCTGGAAGTCCATCTTATTTTTCTTTGAAAGGAAAATATATATTTTCCAGACTACTTTCAAAGAAAAATAAGATAGACTACCAGAGAGGTCATTGAGAAGCATAGGCCTGTCTTCTTTATATATATAATTATTCAGAACTGCAGAGAGCAACAACTAACACTGAACCTGCTCTCTCATTTGCCAGCCTTTCGCATATATTGTAGTGATTTGAAGTGGGCAGAGGCCTACAAGGGCCTTCCATTTTGTTGAACTTGCAGTATCTACAGTACATATATAAAAGCGAAAACCACTCACGCATTAATCATGAAATCTCCAGAACCATAAAGCCTACAAACTTGAAATTTCCCACGTATGTTCCTCTTGCCTTCTAGGTGCTCACTAAGAAAGGATTTTTCAAAATGACCATTGATTACTCCAGGGACAAGGTTGTTGATCTCAGACCCCGATTACCCTGTGCCTGATGCCATGCTATAAAGTGGCAGGATGGGAGTCCCGTGATATGCTGCAGTGGCGGTAAAGTCCACCTCCCTGAACCCTTACACAGCCTTTTCACCCACAAGCATCCAATGGCAAAGCACTTTCTTTCTGCTGTCAGGAAGTACAATGGATGCTTCCAAATGATGTCTTTTGGAGCCAGAGAGGTGAAGGAGAGAAATTTTATATCAACGTTCAAAGTGCAGGGGCAGGTCTACCACAGGATAGGGAGTATCATGGCGGGGCCTCAGCAGCAGCCTTCATTTCTCCAGATATACCTTGTTTGTGATGATGACAATGAGAGGGACATCCGTTGTGGAATCTACCCAGGCATTAATCCACAACTGGTTAGCCAGCTGCAGAAGTTGCTGCGTGAACACAACAAGTATATTCTGGAACTTAAGGCTGCTGTTGATTCTGTTTCTAAAGGCCACAAGGACTTCCAAGTGGTTAATGCCAATAGGAAGCTTTCTGGAGAGCACCAAGGTGGTTTCAATGCCCCCACGAGTACAGAAGTGGTTTGTTCTCATTGTCAGCCAGGATTTTGAGAACAGAGATATCGTTTTTCACAGTAGAGTCAACAGGTTGTTACAAATCAGTGATATGCACCATGCCTATGACGCTCTCCAGCACCCTTTGATGTTCTGCCATGGAGAACATGTATATATATGGTGAAAGAGCTGATTGGGAACAGAGCCTATGGCCTAGTGGTTAAGTTGCTGCCCTGCAAGGCAGCCGGCCCGGGTTCAAATCCCAGTAAGGGGTATGGCTATCTGACGAGAGCAAAATAAGCTCGAAATAGATCTATAATAGTCTCCCTTTATTTTCATTTATCAGCAAAAAATCCTACACATATAGATTAGTGTGTCGGCTATATAAAAAAACAGCCTGGATGGTCCCAGTGAGGGGCTGAAAGGCAAAAAGGAAGCTGTGATGCTTTCTCTCCCATATTTGGGTACACCAGGAGAACATGACAGAAAAACATATATAACCCTTTCCTGGTGAAAGAGCTGATTGGGAACAGAGCCTATGGCCTAGTGGTTAAGTTGCTGCCCTGCAAGGCAGCCGGCCTAGGTTCAAATCCCAGTAAGGGGTATGGCTATCTGATGAGAACAAAATAAGCTCGAAATAGATCTATAATAGTCTCCCTTTATTTTCATTTATCAGCAAAAAATCCCCCCCCCACATTATATATATATATATTTTCATTTATATATATAATTTATTTTCATTTATCAGCAAAAAAATGTTACATATATGTATATATGTATATATGTATATATGTATATATGTGTATATGTGTATATGTGTACATATGTGTATGTATATATATGTGTGTATATATACATGTATATATATATATACATGTATATATGTGTGTATATATGTGTGTATGTGTGTATATATGTGTGTATATATACAGGAAGAGATTGGACTGCCATTTGTCAGAAATGGTGTAAGGTCTCCTGCTTGAACAGGGGGTTGGACTAGATGACCTACCGTACAAGGTCCCTTCCAACTCTGTTAATCTGTTAAAGGCCTACAAACTTGAAATTTGCCACATATGTTCCTCTTGGCTTCTAGATGATCAGCCCTCTGATGCTAAGGCTTCTACTCCCCCTACCCACCTGAAAAGAAATCTGTTCCAAATGCAGAACACAAGCAGAGGAGAGGAGTTTCAGGTTCAGTTTTACTTTCACAGCAGCAAGCAGGGGATAGATAGAAGGGGCTTCTGTGGGGCAAGGCTGAGGGAGAGAAGGGGATAGGATAGGAGAGGCTTCTGTGAGGCAAGGCTGAGGGAGATAAGAGGATAGGAGAGGAGACGATTCTGTGGGGCAAGTCTGAGGGAGAGAAGGTTAGGGGAGGCTTCTGTATGGCAAGGCTGAGGTAGAGAAGGGGATAGGGGAGGCTTCTGTGGGGCAAGCCTGAGGAAAGAAGGGGACAGGAGAGGCCGATCGTAACTACTCATTAATTTTCAAGCTGTAAGTGTCAATTTATCAAGCCCAATCACATAGTTCCGTAGTGGAGCACAGGTATTTAGCTAGTATCAGCATAAAAATAAAAGGTAGCTTTCCTCTGTCCAGTCATGTCCATTTCAAGGGGTGCTGCTGCTCATCTCAAGGGAGCCAGTGTTGTCCAAAGATGCTTCATTGTCATGTGGCTGGCATGACTATATGCCAAGGTGCATGGAAAGCTGTTACCTTCTCAACAAGGTGGTACCTATTTAAATACTTGCATTTGCTGAACTCAATCCCTAGTTTTGGTGGTAAGTACAATTGAACCTCAGAAAGTAACAGTTCTTAGCTAACTTTGATTGATTTTAAAAGCTAAATAGGATAGTCATGATTGGAGTTGGATGGAAGATCACTAGGAAATTAAAAGCATTGCAGGCTATATTTGTAACATTCATAACAATCATTTAAAACAATCTGTTCTAATGAAAGATCTGAGTAGTAATTCAGCAACAGTTTACCACATGTATTTCAAAATCATATTTATTGACATAGAAAACTAATGATGCTTATACAGATTCCTCAGTGGAAGAGTGGGCACAACCATTAAAACGAGCAGTGCCATAAATAGTGAGTTTAGTTTAGTTTATTGATTAGCCCATAGAGGTTAACGAACTTCTAGTTGGCTGTTGGGCCATTTTTCGCCATCCCCAGGGTTCAGGAAAGTCTCCTGAAGCCTGGGGATGGCGAAAAACAGCCCAAAAGCCCAACTTCTGGTTGGCCCGTTGGCCCATTTTTTGCTGTCCCCAGGCTTCAGGAGGCTTTCCTGAACCCTGGGGAGAGCAAAAAACAGCCCAACAGGCCTACCGGAAGTCCGGAGGCTTCAGTGAGACCTGTGTGTATGTGCGGGGGGGGGGGCAGCATGGGGGGTTGTGCGCATGCGCAGGGGCAGCATGGGGGTTGTGTGCATGCGTAAGGGGGAGGGCATTGCATTATGGGTATGGGAACACGTGCGCATGCTATCGTGCGTGCGCGCACCCTTTTGGCACCCGAGCCGAAAAAGGTTCACCATCACTGATAGACCATATCAAAGTGCAGAGTTTCAAACACAAATTATTACTAAAATGTGATAAAAACAAATTAAAGTGTTTTTAAATTGTAATAATTTGTGTTTGAAACTCTGCTCTTTGATATGGCCTAAGGGCTAATGAATAAACTAAACTCACACATATAGTGAAATTCACATGACCATTCAAGCACATCATACTCTTGAAACTTAATGCCAATATTTCAGTTGTGAACATAGTGATAATACATGTGAAGTATCATTTTTAATTAGAATAACTACAGCCAGATAGCTAAAAGTGACTTCAGTGTACTGTATATTTTATTCCAGCATTAAATGAGCTAGAACTTTCTGTATTTGCAAGAGAGCTTCTTTTGGCTAGTGATTTAAATATTGCACCAGACTTCACTACACAAAAAAATATTTTGTTCTCAAACCTTTGTAGACATAATGAATATGTGCAAAGATATGGATAAATTACTCACATGTGCTCTCCTCCCCATTATGAATTACAACTTAGAAAATATCTTGTGCAGATATTTTAGATTTCGGCACAACATTGTAATAATACAAGTATATAACATTCTTTATAGAAGAATAAAAAAAATGTTTGTGTGTGTATAAGTGAGAGTGAGGCCAGAAATTACATGCAGTGGTATTTTTTTAGGAAAAAAATGTATATTATATTTGTCTTCAAGTAGAAATCCTAGACATGCTAATCCTAAGGTTAATTACTGACTTTATATTAAAAATATACAGCCAATAGCTTTATGATTTCTTTGGCAGCTGTTCCTAATTTTCTCTTCCTAATGTTTCTGTTTCCATACTTTCTGTCAAGTAGTTTTCACAAATGTTTTCATGTAGCTTATTTGCCTGCATCAAAACAAACCGTTTCATGTTAAATAATATAGACAAATGTGCTCTAGTGGAAGAGGCATACATTTGGGATCAGAAGTTTTTTTAGAATTTTGAAACCATATGATTTGTACATCTACAAAATTCTTCCCATAGAAGATGTTCCTATCTACAAAATGCTACCCTAATGAGCATTGCCAATGTGCTGAAACATCAATTTGCCAGAAGACAAAGTGGTACCCAATAGTTCTCTTTACTATCCTATATAACTTGGGTGGAACCAAAGACATGTGCAAGAATTTGATGGTAAACATTTTCATAGGGTGTACTATAATGAATCTCTGTAATAGCACTTAGCAATAGCACTTAGACTTATATACCACTTCATAGTGCTTTACAGCCCTCTCTAAGCTGTTTACAGAGTTCAGCATATTGCCCCCAACAATCTGGGTCCTCATTTTACCCACCTCGGAAGGATGGAAGGCTGAGTCAACCTTTAGCCTGGTGAGATTTGAACAGCTGAACTGCTGAACTAGCAATCAGCTGAAGGTTGCTGCTTTTAACCACTGTGCCACCTCAGCTCCTAATTTCCTGTAGAAATTAGTTTGTGGGTGTATAGTTGTGATGTAAGGTTGTGATCCTGCTCCTACAAGGTATACAATAGACTATTCCACTGCATGCTGAACATACGTACAATGCAGAAAGTTCTGTTGAATACATTCAAGCAAATATGCTTAGAACTGCAATGCATGGAAAAAAATTTTTCCTGATAAAAGTATGGTCTGAGTAAATTAAAAATCCAACTGAATAATATTGGAAGAAACCAAGACATTCAGGAGAAACGGTACCTTTAATTTTCACATTGGACATCTGTCTAAAAATTTAACTTGGTCCAAAACTGCTATAGAGAATGATTAAGGTTCAATGTCCTTCCCACCATAACCCAATCATTAAGTTAAACAAGACTTATTTTGGTACCAAAATCAACCCAAAATCCTGGTTAAAATGAATCCAAAATGTAGCAACCAAATTTGTATAGTGTAATATTGGCAATTATTCCATGAAATAGGGTTACCTTTATGCAGTTGTCAGCCTATTTTTATTGTATCATCTGAAAGCAATGGTCAGATGTGTCATTTACCTAATAACTAATCTTCCTTAGTTCTAAGTGCTCATACATTTTGCAATAGGGTTAGGGTTAGAGTTTTATTTTGCAGTAACTTTTTCACATTTGTTTAACTTCATCCTGCTTTCGTTGTTTAATGAAGCTGCAAGATAAATGTCAAAAGCAAAGTATCATGTGAAAGAATGAGTCCCTCTTTAATTCCTTAGAGCCTTAAAATGAGATTTATAACAAAATAACACCACTTATTATTAGAACTTCATGAAATAATCAAGTATCCTATGATGTCAAATCTGCATGTCATTAGAAATTAGAAAGAAGAAAGGTGTAATGTGTACTTGTCCTTATCCAATAGCACCTTTCAAAAGCCGTACAATATAGTTTTTGTTGTTCTCAAATAATTACTTGACACTAGACCGCATAGATTTCAGAAATACAGAAATGGCACATGAGAATATTATGTATCATTGGGTATGGCTAATAGTCTAAGCGTTTGGCCTTCATTGTTACTAAGCTGATGTGATACTCACTTTGGCATTATGCCCAGCAATGAAATCAGAAGGAATTTTCAAGCAGAAAACTGGGGAATTTCCAACGTGAACATTTTGTTATGTGGGTTGGGATTTTTTACGTATTATTTTATGTTTTATCCTTAAATCAGTTTCAGTTGAATTGTATCACATGTTATGCTTGGAGGTCTTCCCAGTGATTTGTTCAACAGAAGACTAGTAAAGGATAGTTCCAAACTCATCTAGATTCAATTCGGATGCCATAGCGATAAGTTTATTTTCTAAATAAAACAGTGACATCTCTCTATTTCCTGCAAGTTTTGTTATTTATATTCCAGGTTTTTGTTTCTTTTCTAAGCTTTTTGTGTCTGGCCACTGTGAAGAAAAAGCTCAATTATACCTGCTTCTGCTATGTTACTTTTGGATAGATAATACTAACCTCAGAATTATCTAATAAAACGTGTCAGTGTGTCACCAACAAGCCAATGAGTGAAAATATCAAGTTTGGGTTTGCTTTGAAATATATCCCAGAGACATGGCAAATATTGTGAATCAATACTTCTAGCAGTCTTATGACTTTTGCTGTTGGGCTATCATTCAACGGAGAGATGAAAAGGATTTGGTTCCTTGAAAAGGCCATAGCAGACTCTGAGAAAATTTAGCTCAGGAGCTTTGCTGCTATAATATTTCAAACTCTGTTTAAAATCTCTGATTTAGTTCTTCTTACCATGGCAATTTTCTAAACATACACAGAAACATTCTTTGTTTCTGCTATCTATAACAAAGTTAATTCACATTTAGTTTGTTTCTTTTTTCTTTCTTTCTTTCTTTTTGTTAGTTTTTTCTTTTATTTTGCACTGTTAAAAGCCTATTGTTCTGATACAACTTAAAATACTATACAGGGCAAAAGGCATTTTTTAAATGTCCTCTTATTTTGAACACTTTTTAATAGAAGATTAACCTGGCAAATACAGAATGTGTGAAATTTAATTTAGTACTATTAGTTGTGGCTTTTGCATAGAGACTCTAATTTTATAGTATATAGTATATAAAATTATATATACTATATAATTTTATAGTATATATATATATAGTCTTTTCTACATTTCCTGCTCTCCTAATGCACAGAGACAAAGATAAAAGTTAAACCATTCAAATCACTTTGATTACGGTCACAATAATTAACTTTCGCTGCTATTATATACATTTCAACAGTATACAGTCAGGAGAAACAAATGAAAATTCAGAAATGGGAAAAGAATATTCTCTCCAACAAATAATATACAGAATCATTTGAAATGAAAACATCAAACTCTACTTAGCTTACAGGAAAATCACTTTTTTAAAAAAAAAAAAGAGAGAGAAAACTTGATTGACGTTAATTGATCCCCCTTTTATCTCACATCGCAATTCTAAGACATATGCTTAGCAGTTGTTTCTTTAGCATGTTTTTACCCCATTACACCTATCATGTGCATTGTCATAGAAAAGGTCATGCTTGACTTGTAAAAAAATATCGTGTTTCATAACTTAAGTAACAAAGTTCTTGGCTAAGGAGTGCAATTTGGTTTCTCTCCGTACATAGTTAACTGGGGAAAAGACAAAGATGATAAAATTCAGTTGGAACTAGACCTAATAAAAATCTTCCTAGGAAATCTTTAATAGACCTAAGAAGATTTAGAATGCTAATGCCAGTTATAACTGGTTTTATTTTCAGATGAACATGCAAATTTAAGAGGTCTAATACTTAAACTGTTAGAGTTCATGGATTCTAAATTAAATTACAGCCTACGGTGATTGTCAATCACCACAGTTTTAACCAATAACCACAAGGATATTAGAAAAGAGAAAGATCTTTCTCTAAGATGAGAAAGAATGCTTGTAAACAAAAGACTATTGAAGATTGCATATCTACAGGAAAAACCAAGACAGGAAACCCCCAAGTCTGCAAAGCAATAGCTTAAATGAATTCACAACTCCAAGCAAGTTGGGAGCTCAACCAAAATAAAACATTCAAACAATGTATTCTGCAGAGATCAAGTTCACAGACGCAATATGTCTGGCTTTCTTCAAATGTGCAACCTGTAACCATAGTTACATAATTTGAGTCCTAAGAAACATAACAGACTTCTGGTACACATGTGTCAATTAAGTCAATATTTCCTCATCTTATTTATGCTGGGATGTTGTATGAAGTATGTTACTTTATTTTCCCATGTACATTAGTGTTGCATAAATATGCGGAACTGTTACTTCTATATCAATTAATCTTTTCAGCAGATTGTTTTTGGTGATTCATGGCTTTGGTTTTGGGAAATAATAGCAGAGATTTTTGTTGGTTTTCCAGGTCTGAAATTTTAACATTACTTCCTTTTTTAAATGAACCTTTTATTCATAATTGAAATTACTAGGTAAACGGATTTAGAGCAGTGGTTCCCAACGTGAGGCCCACGCCCCACAGGGGGGCAATTTGATTTCTAATGGGGGCAATTGGAACCTTGTTGAAACCAAGTTAATGGCCTTTTAGGCTTCCTCCGCGTGAGTTCACTTTTTGAATAGTAACAATTATGTCACCGGGGGGGCATAAGGATTTTAGAGATGCTTAGATGGGGCATGGCCAAAAAAAAAAAGGTTGGGAACCACTAGTTTAGAGATTTTTTTGTCATCTCCTGCTTTATAAGAGTGAATTGTCTTTATTTTCAAATGCCCAGTAGCTGCTTCAAACAGCCCTTAGTTAGTGGAAGTAGACACAAGAATAATCACAACCTGAGATTAGAAAACATCAAAATATTTTATCACCTGTATAATTGCCTTCAGCTGGTGAACTGAAGCATTAATGAACCAATCAACTTTAAATTCTAATTTCAGAGGGAAACAATGTAACATCAAATTAACAAGACAAATATTAGTATTTCTGCACCACACCACTTTTTTATTATTTTTAGCGAATAATCAAATGCGCTTATGCATTGACAGAACACGTATATTATTTAATTCATGGGAGTTTATTGGAGTTGGGTGGCTATAATAAAATTAAATGAATGAATGAATGAATGCACGTTTAATGTTAGTTTACTAAAACACTATACTGTATTTCTCAATTTCTGGAAAAAATATAATTGCTAATGTTAAAGGAAAAGATTAAATTTGATTCTTCATTATTCTTATGAAATACAAGATTGCGGTTATTGAAAAGGATGAAAATACCTCCATATTTTTGGGAAAGAATTAGTATTAAGGAAAATAATTATGCATCAATACTGATACATATTTGGAGAGAGATACCTACAGTATATTGATTCCACACGATATACAGATATACAGTACAGATCCGAGGTGGCGCAGTGGTTAAAAGCAGCACTGCAGGCTACTTCAGCCGACTGCTAGTTCAGCAGTCCAGCTGTTCAAATCTCACTAGGCTCAAGGTTGACTCAGCCTTCCATCCTTCCGAGGTGGGTAAAATGAGGACCCAGATTGTTGGGGGCAATATGCTGAACTCTGTAAACTGCTTAGAGAGGGCTGTAAAGCACTATGAAGCGGTATATAAGTCTAAGTGCTATTGCTATTTAAACATTTTAAATTTAAAATATTTCAACAGTTTTCTTATATAACACAAGCGGAAGATACTAACATAACAACCTGGCTTAAGACAGTGAATGGATAGAAAGAATGGAGCTGGGAAGAAGCCCAACTAGTGCAGAGTAAACCACCCAATAACATGTGCATTATCAAAAGAAAGCGCTCTGGCAAAATAACATACAGTAAACACTTTAATGATCATGATGGGAATTATACAAATGGACATAATCCGGAACAGCTGGTGATTCACAGAGTATCATGTAATCTATTGCCAGCTGAGATGGATAAGACAATGAAGATGAAAAGTGCAGGAGTTTATAAGACTACTGCAGAAGTGCATAGAACAGAGCAAATAGAATTAGAATGGAACTCAAGATACTTCAAGGAAGTACTCGATACAACATACATATTTGCATTAAATGTCCCGGGAGTTAAAAATAATTGTGTTTACAAAGGTATTAAAGGGATTTTAAATTTAATACAACAAGTAAAATGGCCAGAGGATGACTCAAAGACTTTCAAAGGAGAAAAGATCAAAGATATGTCATATTCCAACATAACAACAACTGTGCAGGGGAAATAGACAAAATAGTCACCAGATCCAAATCCAAAATGAGATTAATTAACAGAATTGACAAAAAAAAAAGAAGACATCTCCAATGAAATGTGTATCACAAATATTTTTGATTGGCGGATAAACACATAGGTGGGAAAAATGGTTTTCTATAAAACAAATGTATGCACGCAGAGGTCATCACACAAGTAGGCTAGAGGCAGGCTGAAGACAATGTAATCTGTTCCTGCCATTCAGAAATAATAGTTGGGTCATTTATGCCGCATCAAATAGGAACTGCAAATCAGCTTTCTAATTGGTTGATAGGCCAATTAAGCATGTGATTGTCATTTTATTAAGTGTTTATCATGACTTTACCATGTGCATACCCTGTGAAATTCACATCCAACACTTATCCTCCACATCTTTTTTAAATGTTCCTGCCCACTTCTGCTTTTAGATTACTTCTAGCCCTTTTTTTAAATTAATCTTTTCCCAAAGTAAGATGGGCAATCCTTGGCTTTACTATTTTCTTGATTTATTGCTCTTGTTTTCACCAATACCACTGAATCACTAAGAGTCAGAAGTGACTGAATGATTATACAATAACAATTAATATGTATGTACTTATGTAAATCAACATATTCATGGGGGATAAGTCCTTTCTTCAAAAAAATTTCCCATGCTCTCAAAAAGATGATATAGTTATTGTGTAGAAGGCAATTATTAGTGATGTGATGATATACCAGATCTGGAAAATGGAAAAATAAAAAGCAGAAAATCTTGAGTATCCAGAGTTGATGTTTATTATGCAGGAATTTGTTCGAGCATTTTAATACTCTACACTGTTATTTTTCACCTGCTGATCTTCAACTGGAAAGTATGTGAAACAAAGAATGCCAAGAGGTTTCACATTACATATGGCTTGTATTTAGAACTGGCATGGCTACAAAAATCCAAAGCTATATACATCTACAAATATTCAGCAGAAATCCTAAAGTTGTTCTCATCTGTAATGCCAATTGCTGAAATATAAAAGATGAATATTAAAACAATATGTACTAACAGTATACTTTGATGCACGAACAGTCCCAGAAGATTATTGAGATTCTTTACATTATAATGTAGAAACTAAAGAGAAAGAAATAAAAGAAATGGAAAAATAGATATTCTCCCGTCTTTCTCAAAACCTTAAAGTCTAAGATTGTGTGTTGATGTGTATTACTAAGAATGGTAGGCGAATAATTAGTCCAGTTACTTTATACCAACATCGTCCGAATATAAGTTTAAAAAAATAAATTAAAAGCAAATTATTAAATTTCAAAGCTTGTATAAAACATTATAGCCATGTTAGGAGCAAAAATAAATAGAATGTCAGAATTATGGGAAATTATCCACTTTAATAATTTAACATGCTATCTATATATATATAAGTGAAAACTACTCACGCATTAATCACGAAATCTCCAGAACCATAAAGCCTACAAACTTGAAATTTGCCACGTATGTTCCTCTTGCCTTCTAGGTGCTCACTAAGAAAGGATTTTTCAAAATGACCATTGGAGCATTAGTATTTCCTATATTATTATTAACACGCTCTGATGCTAAGGAGTTCTACTCCCCCTCCCCACCTGAAAAGAAATCTGATCCAAATGCAAAACACAAGCAGAGGAGTTTCAGTTTCGCTTTTGCTTTCACAGCAGCAAGCACCTTTACTACAGAACAGTTGAGCTAAGCCACACCCAGGCTCCTTCCTCTCTCCTTGCTCACACAGCAAATACTGTTTGAGTTTCCAAACACCCCTCAACTCTCTCACACACTGACAGAACACTAGCCACATGAATACCGATGGATGCTGGTATGCAGAGGCAGGTCTACCACAGGATAGGGAGTATCATGGCGGGGTCTCAGCAGAAGCCTTCATTTCTGCAGATATACCTTGTTGGTGATGATGACAATGAGAAGGACATACGTTGTGGAATCTACCCAGGCGTTAATCCACAACTGGATAGCCAACTGCAGAAGTTGCTGCGTGAACACAACAATTATATTCTGGAACTTAAGGCTGCTGTTGATTCTGTTCCTAAGGGCCACAAGGACTTTCAAGTGGTGATTAAAGCCAATAGGAAGCCTTCTGGAGAGCACCGAGGTCATTTCAATGCCCCCACGACTACAGAAGTGGTTTGTTTTCATTGTCGGCCAGGATTTTCAGAAGAGAGATATCGTTCTTCATAGCAGAGACAACAGGTTGTTACAAATCAGTGAGACGCACCGTGCCTATGATGCTCTCCAGTACCCTCTGATGTTCTGCTGTGGAGAAGATGGCTATCTGTATATATAAAAGCAAAAACCACTCACGCCATAATCAGGAAATCTCCAGAACCGTAAAGCCTTTCTGACAGTGAGAACAATCAACCAATGGAACAGCTTGCCTTCGGAAGTTGTGGGAGCTTCATCACTTGAGACTTTCAGGAAGAGATTGGACTGCCATTTGTCAGAAATGGTGTAGGGTCTCCTGCTTGAGCAGGGGGTTGGACTAGATGATCTACAAGGTCCCTTCCAACTCTGTTAATCTGTTAAAGGCCTACAAACTTGAAATTTGCCACATATGTTCCCCTTGGCTTCTAAGTGCTCAGCCCTCTAATGCTAAGGCGTTCTACTCCCCCTACCCACCTGAAAAGAAATCTATTCCAAATGCAAAACACAAGCAGAGGAGAGGAGTTTCAGGTTCAATTTTACTTTCACAGCAGCAAGCAGGGGATAGATAGGGGAGGCTTCTGTAAGTAATTGTAAAAGTAATTTTGAAATATATGATGTGGAAAAAATGATAATGAAATTATAAGTTGCTTTTTTATTAATGTTTAGGAACTAAGTGAAGTAAAAGATATTAATATTAGGAATATATAAGTTGGGAAATGACCACATCTTTGTTTGCTGGAATTAAAATAGGGAGAAAAAACATAAGAGGGGGAAAAGACTAAAGACAGTTATTAAGAAGAAAAGAAATGTATTGAAAATGAAATGATAATGGATTGTAATTTTGTTAAAAAAACAAGAAATATTGTTATGAATATTGTATGGATGTATAAAACTCAGAAACCAAATGCTCACGACATGAGATGTTGAAAGACAAAAACAAATAAAATGTATTGGGGGGGGGGAGAATTATTTTGCCCCAAACATACTGCCATTGACATTGAGTGAAATAAACTTATTTAATGAGTTCCTTACATTTTTTGGATAACAAACACAACCTAAAACTTTTCATTCCTAACTCCCTTGAAGAGGGTTGGTTCTTTTGGCCTTTGAGGTACAGAAATTTCTTTCTTTCAAAAAGTTAGTTTTGACTATAAAAGCATACCAGGTCTCATCCTGCTATATAATTAATAAAAGAAACAAGACATTGGAAAACCAGATTAAAAGGGTAAAATAAGCTCCACAAATTGTTATTAATACTACATTGAATTAGTTGATAATTCACATTTCACAAATGCCTATTCTAATAACTTTATCATATTTATGTCATTAACCATGAGTTCTTCCACATCATTGGTCATTCCATTTGTAAATAATTTCCTAAATTTTGTAATCCCATTCTGCAGTTCATCCAGTTTGTCCTCACCATTGGATGATCCATTGTTTAGCATGATGTATAATTTGCAACAAGCACTTTATCCCAAGATAGCCAATGATTGCTTCACAATTAGCATTCAGTTAATTTACTTCCCACCCTCATCTAGTTTAAAGTACTTTAGGAATAAAAAGAAAATCATGGAAAGTCCTGATTCAACATGATATTCTTCTCATAGGTTTTTGTAGTAATGTGTAGTGTGAAGTTCCGCTAGTAAATCTTGATAGCTAACGAGCCAGTACTGCAATGATTCAGGATTTTTGTACATTCATGGCTGAGCAAAATAAAAAAGAAACATAGAATGTTTGCCCATTCAGAAAGAAAAGGTCCAAAAATATTTAATGGAATTGAATTTCATTCATAGTCAAAGGAAACTTGGGAGGAAAGTCAAGGAAACTCAACGAAAAAGGTTCTTGTAGCATTTTCTCATTGATATATTGTCAATATCAGTAAATAATCAAGAGTATGTACAATAGTAGAAGCACGGTAAATCATGTTATTGCAGAGGTTTATTGAGAAAATCTCAATAAAATCTGTGCGTATCTGTGCTATGCTGGTGGTAAAGGTAAAGGTGGCTTGTTTCTATGCTGTTTTTGTATCGGTTGACAACTGATACAAGCTGTTTTTGTATCGGTTGACAACCACATAAGTATTTAAAATAAGTTTGAGAGAAGATTTTATGGGAGTATGGGAAGACACAACCTCCCTGGAAATTAATGGAAATGGGTGGGGGGGAAAGGACTATTGATTTAAATCAGGTCCCACAAAAGGGTCAAAACGTGGCTGTGTAGCCTTGTATGGGAGACACAGGGGCCTACAGAGCCATGAGGCTGGTTGGCTCCAGAGAAACTGCCCCCCACCTGTATTAACAACTCCTAGTTTCCCCATCTTGAATAATTTTCCTCTTCCATTCCATCAGGCAATATAACTAGGCATCTAGTTATAAAACCTGCTAAGATTATATAATTTGCCAAATTTCAATTCCATGCAAGTCATGGTTCCTGGATTTTGGGGTATTCTGTAGTTAGCCCGTTTAAAGTACTGTGGTGGAATGTAGTCTGGATTCCCAGGAGGGCAGAGTTGCACTCCAGAGGGCAAGGAGGCAGTGAAGCTTGGGAAGTTTAGTTGGCAAACAAAACCAGGAAGCCCAATTCTTGGTTCCTTTCTTTTTGCAAGAATGCTCAGAGATAATGATGACAGGTTGACTGAGTTTTGCTCAATGTTTCTTATTGTTTTCCCCCAGCTGGGTGATGAATCAACAAAGATATAATAAAAAAAGACCCCCTTGTCCTGAAACATAAAGCAAAAGCAAGAACTTTGAACCTTCTATTAAGCAATTATGCTTACTAGGTTAATACCTAGTAAGGTATTACTAAAGTATTAATTTTTAGACTGGATGGATCACCTGCTGTAGATTTAGAAAACTATGTACAATGATGCCAAATATCTTCATTACAACATATATGGCTATAGATTAGTCTGAAGCAATAATTTTTTCTAGATCATCCAGAATATATACTGGATTATCTATCTATCTATCTATCTATCTATCTATCTATCTATCTATCTATCTATCTATCTATCTATCTATCTATCTATCTATCTATCTATCTATCTATCTATCTATCTATCTATCTATCTATCTATCTATCCATCCATCCATCCATCCATCCATCTATCTATCATCTATCTATCATTTATTTTTAATATAAAGCCCTCTTAAGTTTCATCAGCAAATGCATATCAATCTGCAAGTTGAGAAAAGTTTCTTTCCAAACTTGCTAAATCAGTTATTTATTTAAATATTTTTTCTTTTCTTTTCTTCACTGCTTTGTTTCACTGTTTCTCAGCTGAATACCTATTCTTTCTCAAAGCTAAAATAATAGTTTTTTTAAAAAATCAGAATATCAACTTCAGCTTCATTAGAAGCCAGAAGGTATGTTTCAATTCAGTGGTATTTCAATTAAAAGAGAAGTTGCCATACAAAATTCTTACTCAAATTAGCTTCAGGGCTGGCCTCTAACATTGCATATTATTCTATTACAAATGTGTTGTCAATGGCAATGTAGGAGAAAACACTCAGAGAAAAGCTTTTGTGCCATTATTTATGAATACTCCAAGTTTTAATACATACCTTTTCTTCACAATAAGAAAAGAGACAGACATCAATAGTTTAACCTATCTACTAGTGCATGAATGTTGCATGGCCAGTTCTTAAGGCTCCAGTTAGCTTTCAAAAGTCTGTGCCAATAGAATAGTTTATACTTATTTTCAAAAGAGACACTAACCAGATGCTATGTGTTGCTATTTAAAATCATACATACCAAAGAAGCCAATTATAATTTGCTTGACAATATATGATAGATCATTGTTAGCCTTATTATATTAAGAGTGAAAGTAAGGAGTCAAGACAACTTGGAAATGCTTTCAAGTTATAAGCCAAATAATAACCCCCAAAGTACCCCAACACCAAATGCAAATACTTATCCAATCTGTTGATTGAATTTCATACATATATTATACACATACAAGTAAGCTTACATAGAAAAGTCAGGATGTCATGGCGGCATAATATATATTAGATGTGACATTATATAGGATGTGATGACAAAGAGATGAATGCCATGCATAAAAATAAGCATAAAATCCAGACTAATGCTCATGCCCTTATTAAGAAAATGTTATGAAAAGGCAACTCTATCTAAATGTGGTTTTGTCTCTTTAATAAAATAGGAGAATGATGTCAGTGGAATACTGGTGTTCTCTCATGTCATTTACAGCTCTTAAATAAAATGAAATGATTTCTCTTACCAATGTTTTGGTTCTCCAATATAAAGCTTTAAAATCTTTAGTCTACTGAAACAGACACAATGCTTATGTAATGGTTTTCATAAAACTCGTCTACTTTGAAATATTTCCTTGGTAAATTTAAACAGTATTAGATATCAACCCACATACAACTATATGAAGATCACATCCATTCAAATTTTATATATTTTAAATTTTATAACAATATTTAATTCATTTTCACCTTAAGAAGTCCTTTAAGACTACAGTGAAAGAAAATACTATGTTGGCATTTTAACAAAGCAAAGCATTGCAACTTTTTTCTACAGTTGTCCAAAGTCTTGTCTGTATCTTTGGTAAGATGGCAGGCTATATAAATTTGATTAATTAAATGTATTTATTTATTAAAGTTATTTGTTGCCCAACTCACCACATACGCTTCTTCCCTATCTTGGATTTATGTATATCCTATTTTCTTTTAAACAAATTATAATATTCCTATTGCAACTTGCTTACTAAAATATCAAGCAATTATCTTCACTTCTGCACATGGCTTTACTCATTCATCATTGCTTTTGGGCCCTGTTCGGTTTCCTTTCCAGCTGAATGACACATATAACATCTTGCAAACTGTCTGATGAAAAGCAATTGGTCTGAATGTCTTGATCTTATTTGGAAATAAATGGATTACTCCAGGAAAAGTGAGACTTTAATGCTACTACAACTATAGCAATGTTCTGAATGGATGGAGGGAAATATTTTTAAACTTTAAAGATGGCATTTTCTGGATGGTCCCTGTTTAAAGCATATAAGATCAGGATTCAGATGTAGAAGAATTTTGGATCCTACATGTAATATGTAATAGCTTTCAGATCAGAAGTGGGTTCCTCCCGGTTCACACCGGTTCTGTAGAACCGGTAGTAAACCGGTGTTGACGTCACAGAGCCGGTTCTGTCAGTGCCGGTCCGTGGACGCCGCCATCTTTTTGGGGGGAATTTTTTTGGAATGTTTTGCTTGTTTTTGCTTCTGCACATGTGCAGAAGCTGAGTTTTCGGCACTGCACATGCGCTGCCATCTTGTTTTTTGGGGGGGATGTTTTGCTTGTTTTTGCTTCTGTGCATGCGCAGAAGCCAAGTTTTTGGCACTGTGCATGCGCCTGCATGCGCAGCCACACGGCGCAGGAGGAAGCAAACCGGCAGCGAGGTACGTTAGAACCCACCCCTGCTTCAGATATTAGATTCTATTAGAATTAGTCCAAGGAATATTAAAAGTCTCCTGGCAGTTAATAATAGGTCTCAACTATAAACAGAACTAAACAACTGGCTTCTTTCATGAACAAATATAACCCCAAAGAATTAAAAATATAATCTAGGAAAATGAGAAAGTGTGGAAAGAAAATTAAAGAAGCTAGCACTACGTAGGCGCCATAAACTATTTGTAAACTATCTAACATTATAGAGACTTTTCATAGTGCTATAAAGTGATCTCCTATCTGCCTGGCAAAATATCAGAGAGCTAGGCATAGTAGTGGTGTCAGATTATAAAATGGCTCAATTCTACTGGGAAACAAAGCAGGAGCCACACTACTAATTCAGGAACAGCTGTTCAAGAAAAGACAAGACAAATCAACCAGCTGACTAGTGTCTATCACTTGCAATAATTCAGGACACATTATTTTTTAAAAGATTTAAGAAAGAAAATACTTGGAAAAGTTTATTAAATAGATGTATGTGAGCCACAGCTCACTGTGGCTTAGTTCTAGAACTTCATTCCAAGGTTTTGAAAAAATACTGATAATGAAGAAATGTTTCAGACACAAAGAAAGTGGTTTTCACTCATTAGTAAATAACCACAGTTCGTTTTAGAACAATTCCTAGTAATGGATAAGTATTAAGTTTTACACCAAACTAAATCCAGGCTAGCAGCTTGACTTCAGTTTGTGTCAAAGGTATTTCTAAAGCATTTCTAAAGCAAGGCCGAGGTGGCGCGGCGGTTAGAGAGCAGTACGGCAGGCTACTTTAGCTGACTGTGATCATTTGAGTTCAGCTGTTCAAATCTCACCGGCTCAAGGTTGACTCAGCCTTCCATCGTTCCGAGGTAGGTAAAACGAGGACCCAGATTGTTGGGGGCAATGTAAATATATACATTGCTTAATGGTGTAAACCGCTTAGAGAGTGCTTGCACTATGAGGCGGTATATAAATCTCACTAATAAATAAATAAATAATAATAATAAGACCTAACTTAATTCTCTGTGAAGATTGCAAGCTTAAGGGAAAACTAGGCATACCATGTTTGTTGTATTGTTCTCAATGATAACCTCTAACTCTTTGAGGTGATGACATGAGATGCCACAGAGAAAAAATGTACCCAGTATAATCGTCAGACTATTGAATATAAAACATCTGAAAGGCCAAGATCCTATTCTCCTCCTTAGTTCAAATCTTTAAAAACATAATATTACCATAATCATGGGCATTTTAAGCACTGTTCATCTGTTCTTAATCAACTGGTACTTAATAAAACTAAGATGACATAAACATAAGTAACAAAATTCATTTTAGCTGGGCTAAGTTAAAATGTCATCATTAGCTGTTGTTTACAATATGTTCTCTAGATCAGCATTCTCCAATCTTTCCTGGTTGGTGGTCTGGTGTGGGGGGAGGGGGAAGAGGGTAGTTTTGTGTGAGGGGCAGGTGCAAGTTGTGAGTGCTGGCACCTGCCGCATGCGCGAGTGGAGCTGTGCAAGCCCACAGGTTGGGGACCCCTGCTCTAGATAAGAGTAATGATGACTTTGATTGGGTCTATTGAGAGGACATTTCAAAGGCAAGGAGTGTCACTGCAAATACTCCCTCAATTAGTCACTCTCTCTGGTTGTTCTACTATATTTCAGATAGTCTTCGGATTTAAAAATCAGATTATAATCAAACTATTCACATAGATTACAATAAGAATGAAACAGCCCATTAATATTTGTAGCTCCGACATATGAAGGAAGCATGAGTTGACTTTGGAAAATTAGTAGTTTATCAGTAAAATTGTAATAGTACAAGCAAGCCTTTTTAAATCTAATCCTTTTTAGCAATCCTGCAGAAATATGAATTAACTAAAGTTTCCAATTGTCTTCTTCAGCAACCCTATGCCAAGAACATTGCAAAATAAAATCTAAGTATTGACAATGCTGTTAAAAGCTGTTTTGGTTTTCTGGGATTACCTGAGCATAAATAATAAAAATGAATCCAACAGCATCTTTAAATGCATCTGCTTCTTTGCAAAGAGTACAGTACAGTACAGTACTACTATCACAGAGCTGCATGACCACCACTTTCAATAATTACTTGAACTGACCACTGTTTCATATGAGTCTGTTTGGATAAATAAAGGAACATACAGTATTTCAATTTATTTTGCGGTAAACAGCATACTTTATTAAAACACTTTCTTTCAGAGCTCTTATTGGACTGATTGTTCTCCCTTTGTATAACGCTTCATAGTGCCTTCCATACTTTCTGTGGAGAGTTTCTTTAAAACTCTCCCTTCATGCTATAGCTAATTTTACTTTTGATTTCCAAAATATATAACCAATATGAACCTTTGCTCTGGGTGGCATTCTCCCATTGTCTCTTCTATTTATCTCTAACTCTATCCCTCCATGCCTCCATGCCTCCATCCATCCATCCTTCCATCCTTCCATCCATCCATCCATCCATTTATCATCTATCTATCTATCTATCTATCTATCTATCTATCTATCTATCTATCTATCTATCCATCCATCCATCCATCCATCCATCCATCCATCCATCCATCCATCCACCCACCCACCCACCCATCCATCCATCCATCCATCCATCCATCCATTCAGATATCCACTCATACACATGTACAATATCATCATCATCATCATCATCATCATCATCATCATCATCATCATCATCATCATCATCATTTTACCCATTGTCTATCCACTGTAGAATGAAGGCCTCTTCTGCATGTTTCCAACCAATACAGTCCTGAGCTTTTTTTTGCCATTGTGCCCGCAATACTTGCTGATATCATTGATCCATCTTGTATACCATATCATCAAGAGAGTAAAAGAATTGAAATGGAAATTGGCTGGTTACACAGCAAGAAGAACTGATGGCATGTGGACCAAGACAGTCATAGAATGGATCCCACTTGATAAAAAGCATCCATGAAAGAGGCCTAAAACATATGTGCATACTATATAGCAATAGCACTTAGATTTATATACCGCTTCATAGTGCTTTACTATAGCCCTTTCTAAGCGGTTTACAGAGTTCAGCATATTGCCCCCAACAATCTGGGTCCTCATTTTACCAACTTCAGAAGGATGGAAGACTGAGTCAACCTTGAGCCGGTGAGATTTGAACAGCTGAACTGCTGAACTAGCAGTCAGCTGAAGTAGCCTGCAGTGCTGCACTTTAACCACTGCGCCACCTTGGCTCTATATATTATATAGATAATATAATATATAGCATATAATATATTCCCTTGAGACCCAAAGTTTTCTGGTGACTAAAATGTGGTGACAGATAATTTAACCTTGATTTTGCATGTTGCCAAATGAAGTATCTGAGGTCCTTGCAACGATTCTTATTTAAATGCTTTATGTAACTGCAGTCCTTTTTCCTTGAGCTGGGAAAAGCCTTGTAAAGGCCAGAATTAAAAAGTTTTCCAATAAATTGTTAAGAAATCAGCTTTATGTGTGGAGCTTGAATTGTGTTGTTAACAGTAAGAAAGCACCACAGAATTACTTGTCTGGCTGCCAACTCTACAAAGTCTCTTTCAGGAACTTGTTCTTGGCTGACTTGAATCCTGGCTGAATCCCAAATCTTCTAAATCCAAGGCTTTGACAGCTCTTCACCTGGAGATATTCTGCTGGATAAAGATAGTTGATCCATTCAAGCCAGCTGCAAAGAATTCCCTCTCTTTTATTTCATTCCAGTCATTTATGCTTGGGATAATCATCTGAAACCTAGGTAGCCAACTTTTCAGTTTGGCCCTATAATTCATAGTTTCCAGATTACTATCACTATATCCCCATTGATGGAATATGCCATTTTTAGGGCGGATGCCATTTGACAAGTCCTTCATAAAATGTATGTAGAGTTAAAGCATCTGTAACAAGTTTTCCCCATATGAGGACTCTGCTGACGTTCCTACATTTTTCACAAAATTGCATATGGAATTAGAATAGAATAGAATAGAATTCTTTATTGAGCAAGTGAGATTGGACACACAAGGAATTTGTCTTTGGTGCTCTCAATGTTCATAAAAAGACAAGATACATTCGTCAAGAATCATAAGGTACAACACTTAATGATAGTCATAGGGTACAAATAAGCAATCAAATCATACTAGAAACAATCAATATAAATCATAAGTATATAAACAAGAAAGTTACAGTCATACAGTCATAAGATTATTAAAAACAGACATTAAAATGTCTCTGGTGACTTTAGGGGGGAAGGAAGGGTCTTATGTTTATTTTCATTAGCACACTGAGATTCCAACACAGACAAATTTGTTCAATTTTGTGAGCAAAGACCATAGAAAACAGCAACATTGAGTAGTATTAAGACTTAGGTCATAACAATATGTTACAAATTGAGAAAGCTTCCCCTTTCCAAGGCTCAAGGCAGTTTAGAAGTTTAACAAAGCAAATACAATAAATATAAACTTATAACATAACTTAATATAGTTTCAACATATTTTTAAGAAGCCAAGATAACAATAATAAAAAATATTCTAAATGACAATATGAGGAAGTACTATGACCTTATGTGAAGGAAATCATTCCACAACCTCAGAACAGTTTAGGTAAAAATCATGAAATGACAATTATTATCCTGAATAATAATTTGAAGGAGAATGTATGCATAATGAACTACAATAAGTTTGTGGAATGATATAGCAATAGGCAGTCTTACACAGGATCATGGCTATAAAGACCAATTAAACATTTAGATTTTTCTGCCTTATGTTTGGAAAACTTAAACAAAGAATAATTCATCAGATACGTCTACTTCGTTCAGGTTTATTTAGTTATTTAAAACATATCCAGTGAGTTCTAAGTTTGAGCTCAAAATATTTCCTAGGAAAAAGAGAAGTATAACATGCATCACAGTAGTAGAAGAAATACAGAGATTTAAAATTAAAAACAGCGTTAAATAAAAGCAAGCTTTGTAGATAATGCGGTGGAAAATCACATAAATAGTTGCATAGCAGAATCGTTCATTACTGGAATTAACCAGACGAATTTCAGATCCATGTAGCTGGAAATGAAATAAATTAAATCTGGGACTCGATCTGTAATGCATATGTTTGGCCACTAAGTCACCACAGCCTCTGGCTATTCTACTGGAGGCTTAACATTTTGCCATCTTACTTCATTCAACATGTAGTGTTCTACAAACAGCAGATGATAAACATTTAAGTTTGGCACAACTTTGTCAGAATTTGGAATGAACTAGCAAAAACTGTTGTTTGTAAGCACTGAAATATTTTAAAAGAACCATTTTTATGGTGTGGCAGGTTTGTTCATAGCCTCCCACACACTTCAGATTTATTACTGATAGTTCCTTGCTTGGGTAGGGAAGTGCTGAATATGGTGAAAAAAAGCAGGTCACACAAAATAAATGATAAATTTATTTCAAGTTCATAAATCCAGACATTTATAGAATACGTTTATTTAAGTAAGTGTCACAAGATACAGTCTGAAAAGCGTTTATATCAAAAGGGATCTACAAATTTTGACTGCCTGCCCTTGATGTCATTTTTTGTGGACATCCTGATCTGCTGAGTCCTATGGTACCTGCAGATGTTCTGGAGAAATTATAGACTTTTTTTTTTGCATTGTTTTGAGCCAAGAGCAAGCAGGAGTCTTGATGTTCAAGACCAAATTACATGTTAGGCAGGAGATCTGTGATTGAATCTTATTATTTTCCTCCTTTGTAGTATAGGAGAGCAAATTGATCTCATTTTCCCTCATAGATTTTGCGCTTTGATTCTCTTCCACGGAGTGCTATTTAGAAGAAATATACAATATTATGTCATATTCACATTGCATCCTTAAAGTGTTCTTACTGTATTTTGTGCTCGTGGCAGATCAGTTCTTAACTGGCTTAGGAAAATCCTGTCTGAATTGAGACACTTTGATGATAGTTTGCAAGATTTTCAGCTGAGATAAAAAAACTATCATTTTCTCCTATTAGACACACCCCTGTTGATGCTGTGCCAATTCCAAGACCTTATTTGCCAATTGTTTTACTTCCTGTGGGAAGGTCTACTAGACATACATATTTCTGTATGCACTGTGAGAGGTCTAGAGATGGATATCTTTTCCTGGCCTCCAAAAAGCTTGTCTGCCCACTCTAGTCATGGGGTAGCGAGGTAATGGGGATAAGCCCTTAGTCAGATATTTCTTTATGATCTGGTTTTGTTATTTTAAACCAGGGGTCAGCAACCTGTGGCTCTGGAGCCGCATGTGGCTCTTTCATGCCTCTGCTGCGGCTCCCTGTCACCGGTAGGCACCACAATTTTGAGAGGAGCTTCCGGTTGGGGGAGGGGGGAAGCAGGGCATGCCAGGAGGAGACTCCATGGCAAGGAGCGGGTTTTCCGGTCAGTTCCACAATTGATAGGGCTTTTGGTTAGGACCGGTAGAAGAAAAAAGGATGCCGCGCTAGGAGGAGACTCTATGGTGGGGGAACCGGACTTCCGGTCGGCTCCAGAATTGAA
The DNA here is from genome assembly GCA_023053685.1 of Diadophis punctatus similis. Classification (NCBI taxonomy): domain Eukaryota; kingdom Metazoa; phylum Chordata; class Lepidosauria; order Squamata; family Dipsadidae; genus Diadophis; species Diadophis punctatus. The sequence goes on along the minus strand of JALIGW010000038.1, from coordinate 788,461 downwards.
CGGGGGCCTTACATTTAGGACCTTTGTGGCTCTTTGAGTGTTTAAGGTTGCCGACCCCTGTTTTAAACAAAAGAAAGGAAAAATAGCAATGCAAAGAAACCTGTTATGTAAGTACTGAAATCAATATAGGGCAATTAAAAGCTTTATTCAAGGGCAGGTAAGTCTGTTTTCCAGTAATCAGTGAAATAAAGTTATAAAGATAGAGTGAAGGAATTCAATACATATTATAAAACTATGTTGCCTAAAGAAAAGAGTATTGTGTTCTACATTTTTCTCCTCAACAGGTATGTAATGGTAGTGATGGGGTGGGTGTGGAATGATGGACGAAACAATGAGAGACAGAAGCATTGTGTAAGAGATGCCCCCTTATACACCAGGAAAAGATAACATGGTCTGCAGGTAACACCGTCCTGAAACGTCCACATGGACTCCAGAGTCTCCACTTTGACCATTTTGATTTAATGGTGTAGTTCACTGTCAACTTTTGGCAGCACTTTTGACACTAAGATTTTTGGCAAACTATTTAGAAACAGTCTCTACTTATTCAAAACATTTTTAAATGATCTGTTTATTTTGGCTCCATAACTTCTAGAGTTCTGGAACACTCATAATGAGCTCCTTTTGCAATGCATCAATTGAAAGTAGGGCTATTTTTTTTCATTTCATGTGGTTTCTTACTTATGTTATTCCACAAATATCCATTCATATAAAGAGCACTTTACAATTAGATTTTATTCAGTAGAAGGGACTCTTCTGATAGCCAAGTCTGCACAACAGTTGAGGATGGGCCTAAGGCCTCGGTATGAATTGCGCCAAATATATTAAAGAAAAAAAGGGAGGGGGTTTGGAGATTCCTTGATTTTTAACTGTGAAGTGCTTATGTTATTTGAAAACAAACAAATGGGATTTTGAGGGCTACACAGAAGGAACTTGGTGATGATACATTGTCCATCCTTGCTTTAAATTAGGCCAGGAGTGAGTGCACTTTAGGGCACTTTATGCTTGATCTACCACTACAGGCCACTGATCATTCCTTGAGTGCAAGAACAGATGACAGTACCCTCCTGCCACTCACTGCCCATTGCAAATATATCCCTGCTGAACGGGAAAAAGGAAATTTTCCATCCTGGACTGTCTTTAGTCCTTTCATGTGAATGAGGCGCAATGGTATAGGGAAAGCTCAGCTCCAATCAGTGACTTTGCTCCGTCAGAATGTAGGTCCTCCAGAGCAGGGGTCTCCAACCTTGGCAACTTTAAGACTTGTGGACTTCAATTCCCAAAGCTGGCTGAGGAATTCTGGGAGTTGAAGTCCACAAGTCTTAAAGTTGCCAAGGTTGGAGACCCCTGGTATAGAGCACATGCAGCTGTTCCTTTCTAAATTATCTAGCTGCTATGAATTCTGTTGGTAAGCAGCTGGCATTGTTGTTTGTTTATTTATTTATTTATTTAGGATTCTTATATGCCGCCCTATACCCTGGGGACTCAGGGCGGCGTACAACATTTGAAGAACCACTAAACAATATTCTTGTTGTTATTACTATTATATATAATAGATACTATTATATCTAGCAGTTATCCCAATAATAGCCTATTTCTTCCATCCATGAGTTCCTATCCCGCAAGAAGTTCCACAGTTCATCCAACTCTTACGTTTCCCACTGTCATACTTTCAGTTTCTGCCCACACCAGATGAACTATGCTCCCTTTGCTTTCCCACCCATGTATTACTACAAAAGTTTTATTTCTTTTCCCCTTAAACATGTAAGTTGTGATATTAGAATAAAGCTACAAAGTTTTAGTGTATATTATAAACTATTGGCTTTCCTTTCTACATTTGAATCTGCAGTGGAGCAGAAGAACAATCTGTTTTTTTAATTGCTTTGATTATTCTAGCATCTGAACCAGATGGCTCATTTTAGAATCAAAAGGCAGGAACGTGGAGACCGGCCCACACAAGAGACAGCCAAGAGAGGCGAAGGGCAAGAAGCAAGGGAATGACCAGTCATGGTCTGTAATGTCCAGAGTAAGCACCAATCTAGCCCCATTGGTAATTCATAGCTGAGAAGTAGGCTTAGGTGAAGTATGGAATTCTTCCTTATTATTAGAGACTAAATGCATCTACCGTATTTTTTGGAGTAGAAGATGCACCTTTCCCCCCCCCCCTAAAAGTGGCTGAAAATTTGGCTGTGTCTTATACTCTGAATGTAGCTTTTTCAAAGCTTTTTTCCCAGCCCTAATGAGATGCTAACGATCTTCCCGGCTTGCAGGATTTTTTCATTCCTACTCCCTCCGAAGAAGTTTTTTTTCCAGCCCTAAGTCTTTGCAGGCTTGTTTTCATTGCTGCTCCCTCCGAAAAAGGTTTTTTCAGCTCTAACAAGGTTCTAAGGATCTTCCCGGCTTGCAGAATTTTTTAATTCCTACTCCCTCTGAAGAAGATTTTTTTCAGCCCTAACCAGGAGATAAAATAATGTGCTGAAGCTGACCAGACTAAGGACGCTAGCCAGATGAAGACCTGGTAGGTAGATTTTTTCCCTATTTTCCTCCCCCAAAATTAAGGTGCTTCTTATATTCCAGTGCGTCTTATACTCCGAAAAATATGGTACTTCCCTTCTGTAGGGTTTTTTCCCAGTGAAGATATAAAGTCATTTTAATGAATTTTGAATTACTGTTCAGTGATGGGATAATGGTTCAACTAATTTTTCTCCCAGGCCTCAGAAAGAAATATTGTCTCTTGCTAATTCAAAAGCGCTATTGTTCTTTTACCTAATTCCACTTGGAAATCTGTAAATTACTTCTTCCTTGACAAATGGCTCTGATTATTTAGTTAGTTCGTTTTAAAGAGTGGTTCTAGTTATCCTATTTTTGATTTTTGTTCTGGCATCCATAGGGTACATCCCATATTTGAAATTAGCAAAGCAAAACTTCTCATTCAGCTTTCTTGCTAACTTTATGGCCTCTTGTACAGTTAATACGGTGGTACTATTTCTTGTCTTCCACTGAAAGGATGCCACAAAGCCCCTTTAAGGCTGGCAAACTCCTTTAAGGCTGGCAAAAGCAAGAACCATGGGATCTATAGAATTAATTTCATTGTCAATAGGCTAAGTTAATGGGATCCTTAAAGCCTGCCAAAGCAATTCCTAGATCAGCTTAAAGGGTAATTTTAAAAAGCAGCATTCCTCTGAGTCCTTTTCCTCATATTCCTGCCCATAGACTGTCATTGTATTGCATCTCCCTACTGATAGTGGGCATTGGATTGTGTATTTATTTGTTAGATTTCTATACTACCATTTATTCAGGAGATCACTGTAGTGTGCTTCCTAATGCTATTTTACCCCTAGCAACAACATTGTGAGATAGGTTGGGTTCAGAGAATAACTGGCCAAAAGATACCCAATCAGTTTCTATGGCTGAGGGTGAACTCAAACTAAGTCTACTCTTACACTTTAGCACTACACAACATTGATTCTCATAAATGGTTCCCAGTTTTTAATGTATGTTTTTATTTAGCAACAACATTTTCATCCATGCTCCTAGTCCCCAATTATACCATCTTCCAGGTATATTGTGAAGCCTACATTTTCTGTGTCATAAGAACAGGGGAAGGAAATATATCTTCCTTCCCCTGTCCTTACCACTTACTATAGAGCTGTGATGGCGAACCTATGGCACATGTGCCAGAGGTGGCACACAGAGCCCTCTCTGTGGGCACGTGTGATCGCCAGCTGCTCTTCTGGTTTCTGGCGTGCAGATGCGCACAGGCCAGCTGGTCTTTATGGGTGACAGAGAGCCAGAAAATGGCCAAAAATGGCCCAAAAAAACGGCCTGAAAATGGCCCGAAAAATGGCAAAAAACCAGGCATGCATGCACTGGCCAGCTGGTCTTCGGGTTTCCGGTGCTCTGGCGCGCACAAAGACCAGTTGGTCAGCATGCATGTGTGTGCTAGAAACCCGAAGACCAGCTGGCCAGCATGCACATGTGCACCGGCCAGCTGGTCTTCAAGTTTCCAGTGCTCCGTCGCATGCGCATGCATGAACAGGCATGCTTGTTCCGGTTTGGGCACTCGGTGCCGAAAACGTTCGCCATCACTGCTATAGAGGGACGATCGAGAGCATCCTTTCATATTGCATTACTGTCTGGTTTGGAAGCATTACTGCTTCAGACAGGAAGGCGGTACAGAGAGTGGGGAAGATCTCAGAAAAGATCATTAGTAGTTCACTTCCTTCTATCCAGGACATCACACATAAGTGATGCTTGAGCAGAGTCCACATGATTGTCTGGGACACTACACAGCCTCTTCATGACCTGTTTTTCTTGTTACCTTCTGGGAAGAGGCTTCGTAGTACCCGAAGCAGAACATCTAAATTCAGTCACAGTTTTGTTCCATATAGCATCGGGCCGGTGTGCTTGCAGTTAAAAAAAATGACAATAAAGTTATCTTATTATATTGAAATAAAGATGGGATACAAATGTACTAAACAGAACTTCTGCAGCATTGTTTTGTTCATAGCTGTTTTTTCTTAACTAACTTATAATATTTCTCTTTTAAAGTAGCTGTTTCAAAATACAGTTATTTTATTGCTTTCAGCTGATATAAGAAACAAATCTTAACTTTATGATTAATCAAAAACATTAAGTAAACTTTATTTCTAAAATACTAGAAATTCTTATGAGATTCTTATGTGTAGCACAGATTATCCAAATCTAATTGAAACAGCACATTTCCTCAGATGACAAGGTAATCTAAAGGTTCTGATCTGTTTGTTCCCTGCATAAAGGACATTCTGTGTTGCTGTGTCAAAGACATGGATGAATACAATTTTGAAATGTCTGGCTTTTGTTACAAATCTATTACACTCTAATAAAAACACAAGAGCTTTTTTCCTTTCATAGAGAAATGAACATGAAAGACTATAATGAAGAAACAAACATCACTTGAAGGAAAACAATAGGATTTTTGGAATTCTTTATTTCTGAAAATTAAAAAGAAAAGCATGAACATTCTTCTCACTAAATAAGTATGTGTGTAATTTATAATCATAACTATTTTTTTCTGTTAAATGAATCATTTCCCTCCATCCCTTCTTTTTGATGTGCCTTTCGACTCTTTGTACAAATGTTTTCTTCGCATCACTTCAGTTTTGGTTGATGACATTTAAAGTTATTTCCATAATAACTCTGTGCTCTTTATGTGTAGGGATCATGTTAGATTGGTATTAAAAAAAACTGACCAGTTTTCCAGAATTATATCCCTCTCTACGTTATAACTCCCATGAGTCATCAAAAACATAAAGACACCAATAATTTAAGGAAACATATTTATTTATACATATTTATATTTATTTGTATCCTGCCCATTTTCATGGATTCAGGGGCATAAATAAATAATGCAGTTCATGTAGAGCACATTGCAGTGACCTAAGCTGAAAGTGATAAGGGTTTGAGACACAATTTAGAGATTTGCCACTGGTGCACCAGTGAAACTTGAGTGAAAGCCATCTATTGCTTGAACAAGACACAGGCTACAAGAAGATATCCAGGACAATTCAATCGGCCAAGACACAGACATATTGATTTAAAGTAAATTCAGTCTTAAAGTAAATCCAGAGCTAAAGAGATTCTTGTTTCAGGAAAAATCAATCATTATAAACTCTATCTTGCTTGGATTTATGCTGAGGTTGTTAACATTACAACTTAATGATTCCCTCACGGGCTCTAGACATGTGTCAGAAATCCCATAGCTTCTGTAGAATAGCTTGAGATGTCAATTGATTGTTAACATATTGATTATGCCTTACCCCAAATTGATGGATTACCTTCCCCAGTGGATTCACATAGATGTTAAACAACATAGGAAAAACAGCTGATATCTGTAGAACTCTACACTGGAAATCCCTCCCCCACATACACTAGTTAGAACCATCCATTTCAGAAAAAGTATAAGCATTGCAAAATGGTACTTTCAATATTAAATCCTTTTAAATGGTTCAGAAAGATCACATCATAGAAGAGGGAGGTTCTATGTTTCCATCAGAGGTTATGTACTAGAGCAATTAAGGCTGTTTATGTCCTGAACCTAGGACCAAATTTCAACTAGAAGGTATCATTTCTTTTTCTAGGATGCTCTAAAATTGGAATCCTAACCTCCTACTTTAATAACTTATTGAATGTATTGAATTCAATTTCAATAACTGTTTAAAACTTCCAATATTCTGATCAAGAAAGGGAAGATTAGAGATTAGTCATATATTAGCAGTGTTTCTTGCATCATATCAGTGTAACCATATAAAGCTTTGCTTAAGAGTTTTGTGAAAACACAGGACTGAGCTATTCATATTCAATTATCTTAATTTTTGTTACTCTTGTTGTTAATGTTAATTTTCCTGTTTATTATTTTATTGTAAACTTCTCAGAGTCAATTTGGATAGTGAGACTGAGAGCATATACATTTAATAAATAAATAACTCTTGTTTTTTTCTGTACACTAAAATTACCAAGCATTTTTAAATCCTTTGTGGGGAGAAAAAGTGACGTTTGTGCTTCTTTTTTAAAAATCCATTCAAGCATGTGAAGAGAAGAGAAAAAGCATGAAAATATAGTTGTAAATTCCTGTCATCCTACTGGATTCCTTTCCTTTATGTAAGCAACCAAAGATATAAATGCTGGACAGTGCAGTGACAGAAGAAAGGAAATGTCCTGGTAATCAGTATGATAACACAATATGTGTGACAGGGCTGTTTCTAGTCCAATCAAGACCAATCATAAATTTAAACCTATATCTTATCTGTTTGCATTTTGCCTTTCATCTATCATTTATCAATAATAACCTTTGTTTTAAAAAATCTGATACATTTTGTACTATAAAATCTGAAAGCACATTTATGCCAGGTGTCAGCAAAGAGGGATGTGTGACCTCTGGCCCAGTGGGATCATCTAAATCAGTGGTTCTCAACCTTCCTAATGCCACACCCCGCGTCCTGCCTCCTCACCCCCGCTGCTCCCCACTCCGCCACCACGCCCACCGCCATGACCCCTGCCCCGCCGCCACCATTTGGGTTCTTTTACCCTCTGCGCATGCACAGACGATAAAAGAACCCAAATGGTGGCATCCGGGCGAAATCTCCCGACCCCTATGAAAGGGTTGTTCGACCCCCAAAGGAGTCGCGACCCTCAGGTTGAGAACTGCTGATCTAAATGAACTCCCCTTGCTTCCCTGTGCAAATGTAAAGCAACCAAATTGGGACAGAAACATGCCTAGAGATATTTAATTTGGAGCCACTGAAAAATAAACCTGTATTTCAGTCTCTCCAAATTTTCCCTACTGAACAAAAGCGCCAGGACAGCATAGTTCCATGTCTTTCCTGATTATCCTCCTCTGATAATATACTGTACATTCATTGATAAGGGAAAGTTCTTCTATACAAGGCACAATCTTTTAGTCAGGTAGAGTTGGGGACCTGCTCTTTGAACAGTTGAGAATAGTAGGATGAGAATAGGTCTTGGGAGGGTAGGCTAGATAACCTGGCCAAGTGAACCAAATATCTTTGTCATTGATCTAAAGGACTGATGTAAAGTAGCAAGAGATTCTTATACTGAATTCCATTTCTTCTGCGTTGGGAGGGTAATTGTTAGAAATTCCTGTTACACATCAGTGCAAAAAATAAAAGAAAACTAAAACAAACTGCACCATCTCATAAAGCAACTTTAATAAAAAATGAAAAGATAAGGAAAATAAAATAATTATGGCATAACTTGCTGGGAAGTGTAATGTTGATGATGTTTTATTTTTATAAGTTTACCAAATCTTGAAGGCTTTGTTAGAAAACAAAAACATATCTTTGCAACAGACATATGTAAAGTCACATTATAGGTTGACATATATTTCATTTCATGTTGGTGCTTACTTAGAGGCTTCATATGATGGCTCTGAGTGGCTTACATATTCTAGGTATACAGGATGAATATAACGATACAGGACATAATACTATAGATGAATACAACTCTGTATTCATGAATCTCCAGATTACGGGAAGGAGCAGCAGCAACACCCCCAAGACATGTTGAAAAATTCAGGTTTTTTATGGCTTTTTGAAAACCCAGCAGTTCAGGTCTGTCTCTCATCCTTTTCCCAGACTATGTTGTTTCAGCTGTTTCATGTGGATTTGTCCCATAGCACCTTTACTCTTTGTACTTTACCTACAAGAATAATCAAAGCTTAGCAAAATACATACTTGATCTTTTTCATTGCATTTCTGAACATACAATAGGTAACCCCTGAAAGAGATGATATTACTTACAATGGATTTGGCAGCTTCCCACAAGGAAACTCAGTGGAGAAGCCAGGAAATTGGAAATAGCTCATGCTCCAGCTGTTTTCCCCCCCACCAGTGATGATTCTGTTTAGGTAAGGAAATATCTCTGAAATGATATTAAAGTAGGTCACGGGTTGTCTAGTAATGACTAAACCTTATGCAGATTGAAGTACAGCACATCTGCAGGGGCAGATGTTGCTGTCCCTGATTTAGAAAAAATTCTGATCCTTAAAAAAAATCATTCTTCTAGTAGTCCAGCTCTAGAAAGCAACCTGAAGCTGTATAGTATTAACTTGCCAGCTTGTGAATCGATATAATATTTCAATTCCCTCTTCTTGGTATTTTATAAGGAAAGATTAGTGTTCATAGAAAAGTGAAAAATATAAAGATAACATTAGCATACTTTAAAGTTTTGTGCAATATATATTTTTATAAGTCTAAAAAAAAACTCCAGCTCTTGAGTTCTTGGTAAATTTAATAACAGCAAATTTATAATGGAAAATATTCTACACAACTCTTCAGATGTACAAGCTTGATATTTTAAAAAGGATATAGAGCAGTGGTTCTCAACTTTCCTAATGCTGCGCACTGTGCCCCGCCCCCGTGCCCCCACCGTGACCCACCCTGCCACCGCACCCGCCGCCGCGCCCCCTGCCCTGCCGCCGCCATTTGGGTTCTTTTACCCTCTGCGCATGCGCAAAGTGTTCTGCACATGCACAGAGGGTAAAAGAACCCAAATGGCAGCATCCGGGCGAAGTCTCCCGACCCCTGTGAAAGCGTCATTTGACCCCCAAAGGGGTCACGACCCCCAGGTTGAGAACCGCTGATATAGAGGATAAGTGTTTTCTCGGAAATGACTTTCTGCTTAAGTTTAGTCTTCTTTTGTTTGACAGTCCTGCAAATTACTCTGCCTTTCAAAAGGTCTTTTTTTCATAGATTAAAAAAAAGTTTCCCAGATTTTTCAACAGAAGCATATTGTTTGCATAAAAATAAAATTTAAAGTAAATGTATACTCAGGATTCACCAACTAAGAATATCATTGCTAGACAATGTTAGCAAGCCCTACATATCTTTACATGTCTGCAAAGTGGAAGGTAAAAATTATCAAGACTGCTTGTCTCCCGCAATCCTGAGACTAACAATATTACTTCAGCTTTAATTTAATTCCCTTTAAAAAATTGAATGGATATTTCTGAGCCTAGTACACTTCTATTTGGCAATGATCTACCGCCTATTTGGCTCTCACTTCCTCAGTGAGTTTCTGTCTGCAAAATGTGACTGTTAATTTATAAATCTACTTACAGATGGTAACAGGATAATCTTTCCATCTTCTTTAACCTTATTTGCCTCTATGAGTTCTCTTCCATGATTATTCTTTATCATCCCAATGTTAACTATAAACTTTGTTGTGATTTCTCTGAACCTCTGAAAGCATTTCTCAATTCCCATTTTTGTTGTTGTTTTATATTTGTTGATTTTCTTATTTGAAATATTGTTCTTGTACTTTCTTGCTTGACAACTGAGTTCAGCTGTTGCACATTCTTGTTGCCCAATTTCCCCCGTATTATACGAGCTTGTTCAACATGTCTCTATTAAACTGTAATCGTTTTTTTTCTTCTGTTTTCTCATTATTTCTTTATGTCTTGTTTTCTTTTAACTCTTCAAGTTCACATCTCTAAAAATTAAAGGTTCAGATTTTTTTTCTTATATTTATCTGAATACATTTTTTCCAGAACAAGTCTTTAGTCATGCTTTAATTACTGCCAATTTCTTAAAAGTTCATTTATAACATATACAATTTTGCAATAAATGTTAGTTCATACGATTGGACATTAACCAGCATTTTATTTATGACCTGATACATATTTTGTTCTATAGATAGATACTCTGTATGTTTAAAATCTATATCAGCTAAGCTATCACCTATTAACTGCAATTATTACAATGGGGTGTGTTCATTTCAATTAATTTGAAATATGGAAGAACATTTTTTTTGTAAATAAATATTCTTATTTCTTTTGATCAACTGAGGTAAAACAGATGCAGCAGAAGCTCCATGTGTCAGAAAACATATCCAGCCATCAAAATTGCAGAATATAAAAATTTTGATTCAGGGAAAAATTATAAAGATTGATGTCTTATAATGATTATATATGTATGTAAATACTTTCAGACTTACCTAAGTACAGGGGTGGGTTCCACTTACCTTCACCCTCAGTTCGTATCGCAACGTTTCACACGCACGCACTCGCTCCGCTCACTCGCACGTCCCCTCGTGCAAATTGGCTTCCACGCATGCTCAGAAGCAGGAATCAGCCCGAAACACAGCTGATCAGCTGTGCTTCGGGTGAAGAAATAAAGGTCAGTATTAACCCGCGGGCGGGCGGGCGGGCCCTTTTTCAAGCAGCGGAAGGGGATAATTTGCAAAAAAAAACTGAAAAAAAGATCACGGTGCGCATGAACTGGCACTGACAGTGATCGGCACGACGGGTCACTACTGGTTCAGGCAATCCGGTCCGAACTGGGAGGAACCCACCCATGCCTGAGTACTATTTAGGCTACACAAGTCATATTCTGTGTTACATAAAACATATAAAAGTCAGCTTTTTCCTTGAGAATCAAGCTAACCATTTTTTTCCAGCAATAATGCTCCTATTAATGTACAATGTATTTCAACCACTCCTTGTCATTAGCCTGGTAGAATTCCTGGCAACTACCTCCATTCCCCATGAACATCTGTTAGAAAGGGCTTGTGATGACTGATTAATTTAGTCGCTTCATAATAGTGAAAGGGGTTTGGATGTCACATAAGGGGCATTTTCTTCTCATATCATATAACACTACGGAAGATTCATAATGTTCACAAAACAGACTATTTGTATCTTTAAAATGGTTCCCAGAAGAGTTTTTTTTATTAGTGTTTGGTGAAACATCCATATGTGATCTATGCATGATTAAACATGTTTTTTGCTGATAGATGATTGTGACATGTGTTTAATTTATAGTGTTATTTCTGCATTATATAAACTGAAGACTTCTATTTTTTAATATATTCTTTTATTTATTCTAGCTAAAAGCAACAACTTTCCAAGGCAGATTACAACTATTCATATATCTAAAGAACATAATGAAACAATCTTCCGCAACCTTCCGCAAATACATGCGGAAACGAAGGTATAGCTTTTATAAAAATATTAAATATATGTCAGAAAGGATAAACTGCTGTCCTGTGGGATATTATGGATGCATATGAAAATAAAAAGCCAGAGCATGGTGGGAAAGGGTTGGAAAAGGAATAAAAGAATATAGGAAAAGTGATTGGGCCATGGAAAGATCCCAGAATGAATGAAAATGGAGACTAGTGAGTGACTGTTTAATAAAAGAAAAACTACATCAAATATGTAGTTCACATATGTCTATTCTTATGGCAAATATAATCTAAAACCATAGCTGATTTGATTGTTTGAGATGAAAGAGGTTCTGAATATGGTAAAGAGCAGGGGTGTGTTCCAACTTACCTCGCTGCCAGTTCTCTCCCTCCCGCGTTGCGTGGGCGCGCCTGCACGCGCATGCGCAGTAATGAAAAATCCAAAATAAAGAATAAAAAAACAAAGCCACAAAAAAAGATGGCGACCACATGCACAATGCCAGAACTCGCTTTCTGAGCATGCTCAGAAGGAAATAAAAATAAAAAAATAGGAAAAAATAAAAAAATAAAAAAAAATAAAAAAAGATGGTGGCGCCCACGGACCAGCATTGACCGATCTGGTTTTGTCATGTCATCGTGACATCGCCAGTGGGTCACTACCGGTTCAGGCAAACCAGTCCGAACAGGGAGGAACCCACCCCGGTAAAGAGGATCTTGACAGTGTCAGAAGTAAATCTTGGCAAAAATAGACATGCGGGGGAGGGAGGGTGAGATGAGAAAGAAACAAAAATAAAAGTAGAATGTTTCCAGGAAGAGAAAGCATGAATCCTACACTTCAAAAGCATTAAAGACAATTTAATCTCCCAAGACAATAAATGGAAAGTAGACTTCAGAAAGAACATATGGAAACTGCGTGTGAAAGTAATTACATTATTAACTGCCAAAGACATACATGGAGTTACACTAATGGAAAATATGTAAACATACACTTAATGGAATGACAAAGCAAAAGATCTAGATGAGAAAATCGCCTGTAAAAAAATAAATGTAAAAATGAGAATGGGAAAAACTTTTAGATATTGCATATTCAGGGGGAAACAGTGAAAAGAAAAAAATGTAGTCAAAGGCAGAGAAAAGAATTCTGTGGATTAAAGCAGGGATAAAAATGTATACAACAACAAAAATTGTTTTGGAAATGGCTGAAGATTTGCTGCTTGTTGTTTAGTTTGGATAAAAGAGTGGATGTTGCTAAGAAATAGAAAATTATTGGATTTAGAAGGTCATGGTTTGATATTTGTGTGGCATGGATATCTATGGTATGATAAAGCTAAGGTAAATGTAGACTTAAAAACCATTATGTTAGATGGGTTATTCTTAGACTATGGAATAAATATAAATGCAGGTTTTGCTTTGTGGCTTTCAGTATAAGAAACATTTTATAGATGAGAAATTATGGTTAACCTATTAAGATGTATTAGAATTTTCTCAAGGGTATTATGAAGTGAAATCCGGAAAACATTTGATAATGTAAGGATATTCTTGTCAATGGTTTTCTTATGTACAATTGATAGAAAGGTTTAAAATGGATAAAAGATTTTATGGTTTTAAACAAAGTAAGACTAAATTTGAAATGATATTATGTGCTAATTATCAGCACGTTATTTCTAAAATCTGAAATATGAGACAGAAGAACAAGTAAAAGAAGAAACAAATATGTACCAGATAAATTATTTGGAATGTATAAAAGTATATTTTATCATGTTTGTTAGACATGTAAAAGAACAAATACATGTATGTGTATCCAAACATTTTGGATACTCATGCATGCAGATACAACTCAGAACTGTGTGGGTATATAAATCTGATAAAAATATGTTGAAATAATCCACTGATATCTTCTCAGTACCTTATTGCAAAACCAAAACCAAGACTTTTCTGAACAAAACCAATTCAGCAAGTATTATAATAACACTGTAAATTTAGTTTCACTCTGGTTTGGAAAAAATCTAGTACATGCTCAACATGTTCTCTAGAAAATTGTTAAACATTAGCTGTTTAGGGATTAGCTTTTCCAAAGACTGCCTTTTCAAACAAAATAGCAACTGAATTTTAACTGTGGATGTTCCAGACCTGTTAAATGTTGAAATTATATAGTTCCATATGTCTGACTTAAAAGTAACTTTTAAAGTGCCAGAATCAAGAATTAATTATTTGACCTATTATTTATCATTTTTCCTCACTGGTAGATTCATATATTTCATATATTCAGAAGATGTAAATATCTACTATCATCACTCTAGAACAGTGTTTACTTTTAGTTTCCATTTTGTTAACATAATGGAAAGATTTTCACAAGTGACCAGTATATTAATATATATCACCAGAACACATTGTGCGTGTTCCAATCTCTGCTTCTGGCTGTTATGATTTTTCTTTCCAAAAAAATCTCTTTTCTAAACCCTGTTGAATGATAATAATTGTAATGTTTTATATTTCATGTCTGGGATATAGTTGATGTCCATTTTGTACAGTAGAAATAATTCAATTTACAACACCTGTCCTGTCAGGCTTCACAGCTAATATCTCATTCCTAGTTAAAAAAAACTGGCTTTGTTCTTCCAAATCCCAAATCATCTATAGTATTACATGGTCTAATGAAAGACTGAAATTGAAATAATATTTATGCTAGAGGATGTTAACAAAAGGATGCTGTCACATTCATTTGCTTCTCCAAGCAGTAGCAATTATCCCTCATTCAATGTTGATCCAAAACACACATTTAATCATAAAGAAAAGGGTGTTCCAAACCATTTGGGTTTGATTACACAGCTGGGACCTTTAACACACACTAAAATAATATTATTTATGCCTAAAAAAAACCCTCAAAGTAAGGGGGCAAACTTTGAATTTGGTTAACATTGAATTATTTATTAATAAGATAGCTTGGCTAAGAATGAAATGACAGGGTCAAACTGAAATCTAACAAAGTATGCAAATATTTTCATAGATTCCTGTAAACAATGCCTCCTGGTCTATACTGGGTCTTCTCAAAATATTTATACAAGAATTGGGTATAAAAGATAAACTCTATATTTTCCTATATGGTCAACAGGTTTTACAAACAAGAGAAAAGATAATGTGACATTTTTTGCAATCACAGTTAAAAACAAGAATTTAAAATTTGGTAGCGAACCCTTACCTAATCTAATGCCTTTACTTGCATTGGACTTTAATTCTCCAAATCCACAAGGATGATGGCTTGACAGCCCCATGCAAGTGGAGAGCACTAGATGGTATAAGGCTGCTTTTGACGTGTTTTAAATTGTAGGATTATGTGAATCTTTGATGCAGAATTTCTATTTGAAGTGGATTCAACTGTTTGTGCAAAGCAAATTGAATTTTGAAACTGAATTGAAAATTTAAATCAAACTGTGGAGTTAAACAATTACCGTAATTAAAATTAATGCCTTTGAGTCAAAAGTTTAGAATCTCTCTCTCTCTCTTGTGTGAGAGAGAGGAATGGGCGGAAGCAAAATCGCACCAAAATCTCATGAGGGGATGCCCACGAGAGAGAGATTTCAGCAAGATTTTGCTTCTCCGCATGCACAGAGGCAAAATCTCACACGCACGCGCATCCCCTTGCGAGATTTTGGTGAGATTTTGCTTCCGCGCATGTGCAGAAGCAAAATCATGCGAGGGGGCGTGCACGCATGGCGTGCGCATGCACGAAGCATGGAGAAACGCAGAGCAGCGCACCGGTCTCGGTAAGTAAGCAACACGCCCCTGAACTTTACCATGCATAACTTGTCACATTAAAATTTTCTATTTAGCAGCAAATTTGATGCAGGACAACACATGCAATTCTTTTATGGCTGCATGAAATTCTGAGCTTTATGTTGGTTATCCCTGATAAAAGGTGATGAAATACATGCTTACATATTATTCTTGATGATGGTAATACAATATTGAGTAAGATGAATAGGATAAGTTCAACACCTGTCTTCAAATTACAATACATTCAATAGTTTTTTCTTTGCTTGTTACTAGCATTGATTTGAGCCAAGGTGGCGCAGCAGTTAGAGTGCAGTACTGCAGGCTACTTTAGCTGACTGTGATTAGCAGTTCAGCTGTTCAAATCTCACCGGCTCAGGGTTGACTCATCCTTCCATCCAGGTAGGTAAAATGAGGACCCAGATTGTTGGGGGCAATGTAAATATACATTGCTTAATGGTGTAAACCGCTTAGAGAGTGCTTGCACTATGAGGCGGTATATAAGTCTCACTAATAAATAAATAAATAAATTGAAATATCACTGCTGGAGATTCTCAACCTCCATGCACTTCAGCTATTTTATCCAGAAAAAATATTGGCAAAACATTATAAAGTTATCTCCTTCCGCTTGCTAGTTATATCAGCATGAACTGATGCAGATTATTTTTATCCAAATTTATTTGCTATTAGGAATAGAAGAAAGGAAGAATATATCATGACACTCATTACTGAAATAAAGGATGAAATATGCATATAATAGCCTACCTGGGTCTAACAGTTACAGTACCTGCATCAAAATGATGAGTTTTTGATTGAATCATTGACATAACATTCAATTCTATTCTATAGCTAAAACTTTGACCATTCAAAGCATCAGATGCAGTATCATATCCAGTGAACAAATCCAGGTTAAAATATATTTGCCAAAGTATGTCTGCCAAATGTTTATGCCTGAAGACTTCCTTCAAAAGAGATCTCATCTCTTTTTTATATTTGGTCAACTTTTCTAAGTTAAAAAAATCATTGCAGTAATATTGCTTCATCATAAAAATAATGTTAAGAGGTTTTATGACATTTTTCTCTCTATTCGTCTTAAAATTGGACTAATTTCTCACTGGAACAGCCACATGGGCAGATGTTTTCCCTTGTGCGCTATTCGTACCATAGTCAGAATAACTGAATCTGAACTATAAGTGAAAAGACAAATGTGCTCAATCCATTAGCGCATGACAAAGTCCTAAACTTTGGATGATCTTTTGGAAAGAAACATCAAATGGTATTTGTTACTGATGGTTGATACTGCTCTTTAATGAAGATTAAAGATAGGCTAAAGATGTGAAGGAGATTGACATAGATAGGCAGGCATTGCATCCTGCCATTTGTTTCTATTTTAAAAAAATCCCTACCGTACCTTTTCCCCCCTTCTGTGGGCATGTCTGAGAATATAGAGAAACACACAATGGCATATATATCTATGCATTAATTAAATGCAGTATGTTTGATTTATAAGCAGTTCTAGACAAAATGACATAAACAGTTCTTCACAAACTAAAATTTAATTTATATTGTACAAGCTAGTAGTTCCCACAAATTGGATTAGTCCTTCCATTGTTTCATTTGCTGTTATGCATAATGGAGAAATGGTTGGTGAAGAAGATGGTAAAATTGACTTTTCTGATGAGGGGAAAAACAAGAAACCCATTTATTATTGACTAGAAATGTCTTATGGACTTTTTGTTGAAGAAAAATAAAAATTTGGTTTATAAGTTTAATGCTTGATAGACTATGGAAAGAAGGAAAGGATGATGTAATATTATAGAGAGGATAGCATATAAATGCTACTATTAAGAAAATCAAAAGCTGCTTCTTTATAATTTTTCTTTTCTCCCCCCCCCTCTTTTTATTTTATATCTATTCCCTCCTACGCCGCATGGGTGTGCCTCGTGGGCACGCGCGCGCATGCACAGTAACAGAAAATCCAAAAAAATCCCCCCCCCCAAAAAAAACAAAGCCCAAAAAAAGATGGCGACCGCATGTACAGTGCTGGAAGATAAAAAAATAAAAAAATGCAAAAAAATGCAAAAAAATGCAAAAAAAGATGGCAGCGCCCACGGACCAGCACCAACCAATCCAGTTCGGTGATGTCATCATGATATCACTAGCGGGTTGCTACCGGTTCAGGCGAACTGGTCCGAACTGGGAGGAACCCACCCCTGGTTTAAATATTGTAATGTATATACTTATAGATAGTATCAACTTATATCTAGAAAATTAGTGTTCCTTTTTATAAATTTATTTATCCATTCATCACATTTCTATACCGCCCATTTCACCTAAGTAGCTTACAACAAAAATTTGAAAAAACTTATTATAGCATCAGATTATAAAAATCATTGCCCAATTATATGGGAACAGCTAAAGAACTTGCTATGGTCAAAATAAAACTTGACTATGAGATTTTTTTAAAATCATTTCTTTACTAACCTTAAGTGCATGTAGACAGAGAAGAAAGATTGCATAACTGTAAGGAATCTAGAATAGTTTCCCTCTTTGTTTGTTTTTGAGTTTGGGATGATTTAAGTTAATATTATAATAATAGTATGATTACATAAAAAAGAAAAACTGAATTCTTATTTAGCACAAATTAAGACAAAGTATAATATGTCCTTAAATCCCCTTTGCAATTATGTACACATGTTACTTACTGCACAATAATAAAAAAGAAACTTGATTTAAAAGGTTTGGCAACACAAGAACTTTCCATTCTAATCCCCAAATCCAGGAAATTCTTATTGTTTATATTATCGTGCAATATATAACATAGATGATAGACAGATATTTAGATAAGTAGGTAGGTAGGTAGGTAGGTAGGTAGGGAGAGAGAGGGGGGGAGAGAGAGGGAGAGAGAGAGAGAGGGAGAGAGAGGGGGGGGGAGAGAGAGAGAGAGAGAGAGATGATAGATAGATAGATAGATAGATAGATAGATAGATAGATAGATAGATAGATAGATAGATAGATAGATGGATGGATGGATGGATGGATGGATGGGTGGGTGGGTGGGTGGGTGGGTGGGTGGGTGGGTGGATGGATGGATGGATGGATGGATGGATGGATGGATGGATGGATGGATGGATGGATGGATGGATGGATGGATGGATGGAGCACTAGCACTATGTCCAAGTAAGGCTATAAAAGCTTCTCACAGAAATCTATCTTTCCTTTTGGGAAGTTATCTCTTAAGTCCTGAGGAGACACTATTCTACCTACCCGAAATTTTCCCATTGGCTGATATTTGACAATTCAGCCAGTGGGAAAAATAGACGCTTCCTATTGGCCGCTTGCTTTTGACAACTGCTATAAAAGCGCAGCTGTCAGAAAGACCTTTGCCAGTTTTTACTTGTTAGCTTTGTGTTGAAGTTGCCTGAATAAACGTTGCTTTTCTCAAACTACCTAGCCTCAGAAGTGCCTTCTAGCGTTCCCGTGGTTAGAAAACTGGCGACGAGGGTGGGATTCTGAGGCGACGGTACAGAGAAAGAGAGCTAGTCACAAAAAAAGAGCTGACGACACCTTGCTAAAGGCGGTTCCCGTTCCTCGCCACTGCCTTTCCTTTTAAGGATGGCCTCTCAGGCAACTTTCAAGCTCTACGAACGGGAGTTGGGCGGCATATAAGAATAACAAAATAAATAAATAAATAAATAAAATGCTTTAATTTCCTATCCAGATTCCTTTCTTCATTGTGACTGCTTGTTTCCTCTGAGGTTGAATATAAATGGCCTTATGGGAGAAGACTGAGATTAGAAATTAATTCTTTCTAATTTGTCTGAATCACCTGGCAGTCTTACTGAAGGAATGGAGCTTAAGTAGGCATATTGTGAGCCTCTTCTGCCACCTAGAGACCATTACATTTTATTTAAAAAGCACTTTCAAACCCAAGTTCATCAAAACCAAAATTACAAATCTTATTGAAATTATCATGCTTACAGCATGCATTTTTTCCCACGTTGTCAGTCACAAGGATGTAACTCACAGAATTTGTGTCCTGAAATAAAAGTGCATATTTCTTCTCTTTTCCCTACCTTTGCCTGTCTTTACATCCTTAATGATTAAACTGCTCAAATATTGTTTAAGATTAAATATGAAATCCTGACTTGGGATTCTCGAAATGGCTTTTGTTGTTGCTGTTTAATGATGTTATTGATCATGGCTGAATGTCACCATATGATTATTATTCAGTTCTATTTCTGACAAATGCCAATGGAATCAGACTGGATTAGTGAGGTAGCTGCTGACATACTGTAGAAGCAGCCTATTTTTAACCTGCTGTTGGTCATCAGAGAGGATAAAGAGTTTCATCTGACTTTGGAAACCTTATAACATATTCCCCCCCCCCCCAGATATAGGATAGAAGGCTTGGAGGAGAGACATAGAAATCCTAAGGAACAAATATATGTTTCATTTAATCCACAATTTTCATGGCAACTTGATAATTCTTCAATATCTTCTTTATTTCTTTTAAACTGAAAAGAAAGCAGAACCCCTGTCCCTTGATCTTCATTGTATTATGCTCTCTGTTTTAACAGTCACTTAATAAGAGCGTAATCTGTTTAAGCCAAAGATCAAGGATGACCTAATTGTTCAGGATACTTGGTTTGAAACCACTCTTAATAACATACACATTGATGTAAAATGACTGGGTCAGAAGGTGAGCAGAAAATACTTTTACAAGTATTTAATGAAGTCTATTATACCATACCACAATATGCCACTGAATTTAAAACCATCTGAACAAAATGAAGATATGATATTTTGAGAAACATTATACCTTTACTGACTTTACTAATTTCAGGACTAAATTGGGATCTTTTAGATGAAGAAGCTTGCAGTGATAACCAAAAGTACTAAAAACGTTTGACATCTAAGGCAGTGGTGGGTTGTAAATTATTTTGCCACTGGTTTGCGCGTGCGCTCACGTGCACGCACAACGCTTCTGCGCATGCGCAGAAGCATTCTGGGTGGGTGGGCGGAGCCTCCCACCGCCGGCACTACCGGTTCTAAGAACCGGTGCAAACCAGGAGCAACCCACCACTGATCTAAGGTGATTTGTCTGCCAAGTTGGCTGCTGGATGAATAAATAGTACTTACCAGTCCCTGATGACTGTTGCAGAAACAGTTCTGTCACATATTTGGCAATCTTCCCATACTTACTACTGCAGAGCCAGTTCAACCCCCAACCTCCTGCCCTTTTGGCCATCCTGCATAGTGGCAGTCCTTGGAAGTGATTCTGAGACTACAGTAGAAGCTCAGGACCTTCAGCATTCTCACTCAACCAATGCTGCCCCCTGCCCAGAGCATCTACCTTCAGACCAAGTGCTGCTGCTGCTGCCGCCAAGAGTGACATTGTGCAGGGCAGCCAAAAGTACAGAGAGGATGGGGGAGGTAGGCTGTTGGGGGGAGTTCAACAGTTACTTTATCAAGGCATGAGGCTGGGAGGGACCAAGACATGAATGGCTTGGATCGGGGTGGGTCTTCACCTAATTATATGATCTCATGCTTTACAATTGCATCCCTTAGCGACAGATATTCCAGTGCCAATTATTGTTGTAAGTCAAGGACAATCTGTATCAATTTATATCTTATATCCTCATTGCATTATATTAGAAAACTGCTTTTATTTGTACTCACATCATTACTCTCAGTTGGGCATACTTTATCTCACATTTGTTTTTAAAAGTATTGATTATTCCAAATTTTATTCCTTTTCCTATCAGCAAACTCCTTAATGAAAGAAATGATGGAATGTAAATTTATATATCAGTGATGAGTTAGTCAAAACAAAATCAGCTTTTCCAACGTGACATTATAATGACTTTTGCCTACTAACCCCATATTTCCTGATAGGGGACAGAAAAACAGATGGGGGAGAACCAAACATAGATACATGCACATATACACCAACCTGCATACAGAAAACTATGGTGTGATTATTCACCTCTGACCCCTTGCCCTTTTAACACAGCCCAGCCTTAATGTTAATTAATCAGATTTACAGCATGCCATATTCAATTTAAAGGCCATTGACAAATTATATGCCTATGTCTAGTTCTTCTGAAAAACAAATATTAATAAATTATCCCTTTAGAACAGGGCTGTCAAACTCGTGGCCCACGGGCCAGATGCATCATGCACTGGCCACATGACACTGCCATGATGACGTGAGTTTGATACCCCTGCTTTAGAGCACCCTTCAAATCAATTGGAGAATAAAGTAAATATAGATAATAACAGCATTAACAAGGTCATAACTGCTAAACTGAGACGAGGATCAAAGTTCTATAGAGCTTTAGAGCAGAGGTCCCCAAACTTGGCAACTTTAAGACTTGTGGACTTCAACTCCCAGAATTCTCCAGCCACCATAGCTGGCAGGAGAATTCTGGGAGTTGAAGTCCACAAGTCTTAAAGTTGCCAAGGTTGAAGACGTCTGCTTTAGAGCAATATTTTTCTTGAATGGGGAAATAGATATTGAATAATTGTTCTCCAAAACAGCAAAAATGCAATTAGTGAAAATCTGTCCTAGTAGTTTGAGCTGTTTAAACTTGACATATATATTGCTGCTGTAGCCAGCTAACCATCCTAAACTGGATGAAAAAGTGCTCTCAGTATACAACTCTAATCTCCAGTCATGTGTTTTTAATTAATCAATAAGCAGCTATAGACACTGTACTGGTGTAGGTGGATCTGAGCCAGTAATTTGGAGGGGAAAAAAGAGACTGTATGCTAATATTAATCCCTGGAATTTGTAGCATCTAATAGTACCTATTCTTCATAATTCGTTAATCCTTATATAATCTCTTATTTTTATGGACTTCATATTAATCCATATTAATCTTATGGATAACTTGTTGAAACTGCCATCAAGAAAATGTGTATACATGAAGCAACCTAATTCTCAGCCTCCCTTAGATTAAACCTCAGTCAGCCTCAACATTAAATATATATATTTGAAGGACGAGAATGAAACAACTTGTTTCAGTCTGGGCGAACAAAATTCAAATAATATGTTTCATAAAATGCAAAAGTATTTGTCATATTTGTCATATTTGTCATGCCTACCCTGAAAACCAAAATCAGTGTGAGTTAACATTAGTAAATTATATCTGCTATTTAACAAATTTAATTTAATTTAATTTTAATTAAATTAAATTAAAAGTTCTTATAGGCCACCCAATCCTGTAGGACTCAGGGCGGCGTACTGCAGGAATAAGAACAGTACAATATATAAAAAAACAATTCAAAAAAACATAACATAATATTTAGAAAAAGAAAAAGAAACCATTCATCCAGGGGGAATCCAATCTTCTTCACCCCGCCTGCCGGAAGAGCCATGTCTTTACAGCTTTGCGGAAGGCCAGAAGAGTGGGGATAGTCCGGATCTCTGGTGGGAGTAGGTTCCAGAGAGATGGGGCTCCCACAGAGAAGGGTCTCCTCCGTGGTCCCACCAACCAGCATTGTTTGGCTGATGGGACCTGGAGGAGACCAACTCTGTGGGACCTAACTGGTCGAAGGGAGGTATTCTATTGTCCAATAGTTTATAGTGGTCACTGTCAAGACTTTGATGTTTTATTGTTTTACCTCACTGATAGGATTGGCTTCACTGTCCATAGCTTGAAAGACTAAGCTAATATTCTGATATTATCAAGAATCAGACCTTATAATGCTTAATAAAGGATTCAGCTATTAAATCTTAAAGAACAATATATGTAGGGTCTTCCAGAACATGACAAAAATCATGGAGTTTTTAAATCACTGAATATATATTTATAGTTAAGATTGCCAAAATTCTTATTCGGATTTTGTGTTTTGCTTAGCATAAATGGTGTAACACCAGCCAAGGGGCTAAATGAATATGATTGAGTGCTTATAATCATGCTACTGTGTAGCGGTGAACATTGCAAATGTACCTTGTTGCTTCCGTTGGATCCTCAAGTAGTCATTCAGCGGAGTTCTTTGGTCTTAAAATCATCTGTTCCACAAAAAACTGTCAGAGTGTTCAAAGACCTGGTATGACAGATTTGTAATGCCCCTTTGATGATAAAATTGAATGTTTGTGCTGTTGTAAGGCTCCTACAGATTTATTATTCATTGACAGAACCAGTGCATCATCTAATATGAGATCATTTTCAAATTATGAGAACTGATGATATGTACTCTTGCACTTATCTGATCTACAACAGGTTTTCTTCATTTCTGTCCATCTTGGCACATTTGAGATAATCCTGGGGGATTAACTGGGTGGATTTGGGAAGTGATGAATCCATCTACAGTATGTGTAATGGAGTTGGACTGGCTGCCTTAAAAAAGACAATGATTCACTGATTTCTGAAATAATTTCTCATTGCCAACGATTACCCAGTCACAAATATCCCTTTAGGGACAATAGGCTTGGCGGAGTGATGTGTCTACAGCTATATATGTTCTTAAAAGATAACAATTATTTCAACAATTTTAGCTTGGGTCAGGCCTGTTTCTGGGACAGAATCAAGCATGAAGACTCTGAAGGATGACCTCGCATAGCAGAAAAGACACAAAGAGAAGGTGATTTTACTAAGCTTGCTTGATCTTTCAGTACTCTTTCAATTGGGAGCATCATGTTAATTGTTACTTGTTACTATTCCTTGTTAATATTAATATTCCATATTAATTCTATTCCTTTTTGCAGATGGGTGACTGTACCTCTCGCAGTGAAGTGCTACAAAGCAATTTCTATCCTTTGTATTATTTAATCTCGATATGAATTTGCTAAAGATGGACATTAGGAGTTTTGAAACTGGATGCCATCAATATCTTGATCATGCTTAGTTGTACTTTTCCATAATTTCTTAATTTAAAAATAGGTGTGTCTCTAACATCAGTATCTAAATACAGTAATGAAATGGATGAAGGCCAATTAATTGTAATTTAATCCTGACAAGATGGAAATGTTGTGAGTAATAATTCCTTGATTCAGGTATTGGGGAGTATACTCATTTTAAATGGAATAAACTTGTCTCAGAAGAAAACAAAAATCAGGCATGTTGTGAGTGGGCTGTTCGTAGAGTTAGCATTTTTATTGGAGGTCCAAGTAATCTCTATGGCTAGAAATGTAGAGATGAGGAAAAGAAAGAATCACAATAATAATTTCAGATAATTTGAATAGTATCTATCTGCTGGATCAAATACATGGAATATTTGAACCTTTAATTATGGTATATAAAATTTGTTATAAAAAAACAAGAAAAAGGTATATTGATAAAAACTATATCTCTTATTTAATCAAAAGTCCTGACAACTTAATTGTTGTCATTTACTCTTTTTTAAAGGAAAATTTTAAATGTATAGTAAACTTTATTTAAATCTGAGGCCATTTTTTTTCTATTACACATGTAGAAAACTAGTGCACACCCAATTGACAGAAAAGAATAAATTTTCAGATATTTAGTTCTATTTCTATGGATAGCTTGAAAACCAATAATAGCCCTATCTAGTGATAGATGGGGAAAGTGGTAAACATTCTTTATTTACAATATATTCATATGAATGCAAAATGAAGTGACACTGAACTTGTGGAATGTAATTCCAGAATATGCACGATGGGATATGGGACTCAAATTTGAGCAGTAATTGTTGTTGTTGTTAGTTGCGAAGTCGTGTCTGACCCATCACGACCCCATGGACATCGTTCCTCCAGGCCTTCCTGTCCTCTATCATCCTCTGGAGTCCATTTAAGCTCAAGCCTACTGCTTCAGTGACTCCATCCAGCCACCTCATTATCTGACGTCCCCTTCTTCTTTTGTCCTCAATCTTTCCCAGCATTAGGCTCTTCTCCGTTGAGTCCTTCCTTCTCATTTGGTGGCCAAAGTATTTGAGTTTCATCTTCAGGATCTAGCCTTCTAAAGAGCAGTCAGGCTTGATCTCCTCTAGGACTGACCTGTTTGATCGCCTTGCAGTCCAAGGGATTTGCAGGAGTCTTCTCCAGCACCATAGTTCAAAGGCCTCAATTCTTTGGTGCTCAGACAGTAATATCAAATAATAATAGCCATTTCTAATTTTTCCATTCAAGAAGAATTAAGGACAATAGAATCAATCCAGTAATCATTAAGATCCATACACATCATTGAAAACACCAAAAATTACTTTACAACCACGTCTGTGCCATCCCTGTAGCAACAATGTTCAGATTTATCTCCTATGACCATTGTACTGGATCCAGCTTTTAAATCAATTTCCTGAAAAAATAAAGCATTAATTGCTTAAATCCTTGGCAACACTTGTGCATCATGATCAAAAGAAGGAAAAGGAGAAAATTTGATATAAAGGAAATTTTATTAAAACTGAATCCAAATATATGTTGAGGGATATAGTGTATCTTTGTCAGAAGACAGAAATATATATAAAAAGCATAGTTACAATACATTAAACATACAGGATAATAGGGATAAATAGAACACAATACAAATTAAATAATTTAAACCAGTGAGAATTATGTACAAAGAAAATACATAGAGAGACATGGGAATGAGAATCCAGCTTATAAAGGAAATAATGTAAATCAATTAAGGGTAGCTACACAAGACAGCATTAAATGAATGATAAACAAATGGATATTGTCTAGCAAAGTGAAATTCTATGTTGCATACAAATTCATGATCACAGACTAAGTGCTGCTTGACTCTTGCACTAAAAGAAAAAAATAATGCACCCCTCCCCAAATTAAGCCTAAATTTAAAAATGCAAAAAGTGAAAAAAAAATAAAAAAAAATATGGAATGAGAATATCTGTTCCAAGTCTCACAAACAAGAAAATGAACAAAATACTGAGAATGAGAAGGCATCATGAACTGGCAAGAAGTAGTATTGTTAAAATGAGAACACAAAACTAATTTCACTCAGATTTTAAAATCATATAAAAACCATACATTCTGCATAATTAACTAAAACACAGATTATTTAAAATTCAAAAACACAATAGTATTGGAATTGGACTAGTCTAAACATAAATAAAAAGTGAAGGAATACAAAAGCAAATGTAACTTGAAATAACTACAAAATTTCAATGAAAAGAAATCAGCAATTATATTGAAAATGTGACAACATCATAAACTGGATACTGTCAAGTAATGAACATAAACTCCCACATTTGTCTATAATGTCAATAAAGTCACAATGGAAGTAGGAAAGCATAGAACTGGATTACAACAAAAGTGTCATCACCATTTTAACATTGTGTTTAGCAATTGATTCCTATGCTTTCTTGCCTTTTAAATGCTGTAAGGTTTCCGTTGTTTTTCTATTGAAAGAAAATTCATGTTCATGTTCCATAACCAACCAAGGATATTTTTCTTTTGTTACCATATTTCAGTATAATGATTCACAACAGGCTTTATTTATCTTGATACTCTATCCCAAAATGTGGTTTTATGCAAACTATACAACATTGAAATAATTTCCAGAAGAGTATTCTTCTTGAAATTGTTTCAATGTTATATAGTTTGGGCATAAAACCACAATCTGGGATAGGGTATCAAGATAAATGAAGCTTGTTGTGAATCATTATACTGAAATATGGTAACAAAAGAAAAATATCCTTTGGTTGGTTATGGAACATTAATGTCTTAACTCTTATTCCAAGAAATTCTTATAAGTAAAGCTGAAAATATTTTCTGCAATGAATATTTAAAATACCAAACATTACAATGAACCATACAGCTGTATTTTGTCCAAGATAAATGAAGCTTCCATTTCATTTCAATTTTACTTATTGGATGAATCAATAGCCATAATAAAGGTTTTCATTAATCATTTGATAATGATTAATGAATCCATTAATCCATTCTCAATGAGCAATTCAGAATGACCTTATTTTTTAAAGGATATCGCATTTTAATATTCATCATATTTAATAAGAGAGATATTTAACTGAATTTGTATTTAACATGAGAACTAATTTGGAACGAATTAAAATATAGCCAAAACTTGTAGACTAGTTCTAGACCAATATATTAAATTAATCTGAATTGTTTTAATGAAGTTCTATCAAAGATACTAAATAGCTGGCTATTGGCACTTGAAACAACCCACTGGAATGGTATGTATACAATTTCCACTGCTCACAATACTAGATGTCATATTTTGATAACTGACTGAAAGTTATTTATTCATTACCTAGATGGAGCACTAATTCATAGGATTTATTTCTGACAGCTTTCAAATTCCTATTTTAAGGGGAAACTACTAGTTGTAAATAATCAAACTGAACAGTCTTAACTGCCTGTTTGATATCTTATTCTATCTAGCCTCGAACACAGGTGTGGTGGTGAAAGCTGGATATTTATTACTCGTATTTTTCGGAGTATAAGACGCACCGGAGTATAAGACGCACCTTAGTTTTTGGGGAGGAAAATAGGGGAAAACAATCTGCCTATCAGGTATTCATCTGGCTAGCGTCCTTAGTCTGGTCAGCTTCAGAACATTATTTTATCCCCTCGTTAGGTCTTAAAAAAAACCTTCTTCTGAGAGAGTAACAATGAAAGAGCATGCAAGCCAGTAAGAGCTGGGAAGATCGTTAGCACCTGGTTAGGGCTAGAAAAAAAATTATTCGGAGCAAGTAGAGCAATGAAAAAAAATTCTGCAAAGACTTAGGGCTGGAAAAACATTCTTCTGAGAGAGTAACAATGAAAAAGCCTGCAAGGTAAGAGCTGGAAAGATAGTTAGCACCTAGTTAGGGCTGGAAAAAAAGCTTTGAAAAAGCTACAATCAGAGTATTAGACGCACCCAAATTTTCAGCCACTTTTAGGGAGGAAAAAGGTGCGTCTTATACTCAGAAAAATACGGTATATGATTTATTTTGGGGTGATTGCTTGTTATAGGTAAATGGGATTGGAGATAAAGATGGGTTGGCCTCGTGCAAGATCCCAGGGAAGGATCACAATGCGGTAGATACATGAGGACTGGAGGCATTATTCATACACTGATGACCAGAAGTGGCTATGACAGGAAACATGAGGATGGCCTGCACTCAAGGATGCCAGGAATATTCTTGGAAAGAAATACCAATATATTGCATTCACTATTTACTGTTAGGACCAGTTTAATGGATACTTGATGGTCCTGGACTCTGGCTGCCACTTCTGAATGCAAAATTGGTATGCAGTAAATCTGGCCATTATCTAACAATGGATGAGTGCTGACCTGGTGTGCATGTGCCCTGGGGGGGTGTCCTGAGGAAGGTTCACCATTTGGAATATACCTACCTGGGTTTTGTGTTTTGTATCAGCAAAGTTCCCATGGAGGGGTGCGCAACATACTTTTTCCGCCAGCCATCGTGGAACAAGCAGATGTAATCACAAAGAGGTAGTCCCTCATATAATCCAGCCTCATGCCATAAAGGGCTTTAAAGGTTAAAAACAGCACCTTGAATTGGACCAAGAAGCAAACTAGCAATCACTGCAACTTCCAAAACAGAGGTGTAACATGTGCTGTTCTGCAGCACACGTAACTGCCTGTACTACCCTATCCTGTATCATCTGAAGCTTTTCAATATTCTTCAAAGGCAGCTCCATCTAGAGGACATTACAGTAGTCCATGAATTATCATGAGCAGAGCTTCCTAATTCAGGAATGGGCACAATTGGTGCATAACACAAAGCTGTGCAAAGGCCCTCCTACTCATGATGGTCACCTGCTCTCTGAGAGGGATTCATGAGCCTAGGAAGACCCGCAAGATGCACATTGGATTTGTTTGCAGCAGTGCAACCTCATCCAGTATCAAAGATGGCAGAGTCCCAAAATTGGCAGGGCCAAAAACCCAGAGCCATTCAGTCCTGACAGGATTCAGTTGAAGCCTATTGTTCCCCATCCAGATCCCCACCACCTTGAGTCATCAGGATAAAACATCAACGACATCATGTAATTCACCAAGGGCATATATATATAAAGTGGGTAACACCAATTATGCCTCACCCTAGAGCAGGGGTGGGCAAACTATGGCTCTTTGAGGACCTGTGGACTTCAACTGACCCATGGCTGGCTCAGGAAATCTGGAGTTGAAGTCCACAGGTCCTCAAAGAACCATAGTTTGCCCACCCCTGCCCTAGAGTGATGGATGAGCTCACCCAAATGCTTTGTGTATTAAAGAGAGAAAACCATACCTTCAGCACCCCACAGAGTAGGGATCAAAGGCAAGATCTCACACACCCCCACAGACTGGTATTGACCACAGAGAAAAGAAGACAACCAGCACAACACAATGCCACCTACTCTAATTCCCACAGCCTAATCAAAAAAGATATCATGATTGATGGTATCAAAGGCCGCTGAGAGATCAAGCAGTTAGGATGGATGGACAACCATCACCCCATGCCTGCCAGAAATCATCTAAAAATGCAATCAAGACTAAATCCTGACAAAAGGGGTCCAAATAATCCACCTGAACCAGGGTCAGATGTTGTTGAGTGATGGGAAATCCCTAGGCCCATTTCTCAAAAATGTTAATTTTTTAATTTAAAATATTGGTAGCTGCTGGAATATAGTTGTATCACAAATACAAGCAGCACAACTCTACTAGCAGCTTTTTTTGTCAATATATTGGTAGCTTTTTTGTCAAAATATTGGTAGCTGCTGGAATATAGTTGTATCACAAATACAAGCAGCACAACTCTACTAGCAGCTTTTTTTGTCAATCCAACATACAGGGTCTGTTCTTTTGGCCCCCTTTCCTTTCCCTGTTTTCTTTTGCTTTTTTCTCCTTGCTGCTAAAAGTCCATTTATAATTCCCAATTCCCAATATAATAGACTTAAGTGTCCCTGCATCATCTATATGTACATTTGAATTTTCTTTCAAAATTCAAGTGATTTGACTTCTCTGAGTATTGTTTGTATAATGTCCTTGATCATTATCTTCTGATAGAACTACTACACTAGAGAAGGAATGGATATCTATAAATCCCAAGTCTCCTGTTTCTTCTCAAGAATACTTGAACTGCATCTCATTATGCCATGGCCTTATGATTATGATATCATAACAGAGATATCAACAACCATTTTTATGCCATGTCTTCTGTCGGCTTTTAATAGAATCCACTCGATTGCATTCTAAAAAATGTAAAGCATTCTAAACTGTAAAGGGTTTAATTTAAGCAAATCAGAATAACAATTGAATGAAAATAATTAAATGTAGGTGATATGGTCACATATTAAGTACTGGATATTTCTTTTTTACTTTTAACAATTACAATTCAAGAGCAATAAAGCACTGAACTCTACAATCAAACCACTGGAGAGATGAAGCACCTCTAGAATCATAAATTAACCCTGGACTAGAGAAGAAGGGGCTGCATCATATTTAGATACAACACACGGTCTCCTGCTTGGGCAGGGGGTTGGACTAGATGACCTGCAAGGTCCCTTCCAACTTGTTAATCTGTTAAACACTTGGCTTTCATTTATTTAAAAATGATAGTTTGTCTTTATTCAATTGTTATTATTAATTTTATATAACTTGCTATTTTTCTGCTCTTTCCTAAATGCTTTGGACAGTTTGGTTCCCTAGGTAACACAGAAACTAAATGAAACAAAACCCAGAAGCATAATATAAATTTAAACCATCAAAAGGCCACAGTGAAATTCAACATCAGTACATGCAGTAGACCAGAGGTGTCAAACTGGCGGCCCATGGGCTGGATGCGTCATGTGCAGGCCATGCCCACCCTAGCTCTGCGAATAGCGAAAACATCAGGAAATATCAGGTGACGGCAACATGATGCCGCGAGTTTGACACCCGTGCAGTAGACCAAGAGAGAGTATGTACAATATGATGTTTTAGCTGTTAATAAAGTAGCCAACAAACTTCAAGTAGAATGATACTCATTTCACTATGTAAAGAAATAAAATTACATTTTACATGCTTTTTTTCTGAGTCAATCATGCTGCATAATAAGCAGGTTCAAATAAAGAAATTATGGGGAGGGGGGAATACCTAAGTCACATTTGATGTCGTTTTACAAAGTCTGCAAACTGATGATCCTTGGCATAAAGTTCTATAATCCTTATTCTGTCCTGAATCTCCTGTAAAAGTAGGGGGAAAAAATCATAGCAACTGTACAATAATCCTAAATAAAGCCCTATGATTCACAGTAAGGAATTCTGTACCTATTTCAATATAAAATCACAAAACAGAAAATGCTATATGATATTCTTTTAAAATTGTTTCATCAAATTTGAATTCCACATTTTGACCTGAAAATGTGTATTCCAGGGGTGAAATGCTACCGGTTCGGACCAGTTCGGGAGAACCGGTACCGGACATGTGGCCTGGATCACCGAACTGGTAGCGACTGCTGGCTGGCCACGCCCTGCCCCATTTCTGAAAAAGCAGAGCCCCCTGCAGGGCAATCCAAAGAAGGGAAGGGTATGCTTCAGAAAAGGCCGCCTTCCACCCAGGCCCGCATGCCTCCAGTGCCAGCTCCGCGGCACTTGAGGCTCCAAAGCAGCCCACTGGCTTCCTATCCGGCCACCTGCCTGCTCTCTTTGCCCACTGCCACCACTCCAGGAAGTCGGCCCATGGAGTTCAGTGCTCAGGGAAAAGGAGGCTCGGCCGCGGCGCCGCTTCCCACCAATGAAGAAGCAGAGCGAGAGGCGTGGAAGCCACTGGTGGCTGGTGGGCCGGCGGGGAGAGGGCCAGGCCTGGCCACACCACGGCGGAGCCCACGGCACTTTCCCTTCGGCCTGGGCGGCAGTGCTTACCCAGGTGGGCCAGTGCGGGTAGCACTTCATCTTGCCAAAGACCAGGTCACTGCACTTGTAGTTGCACAGACGGACGGAGCAGGACATGATGTTGGCAGAGAGCCCAATGCAGCCTCTGCTGAGGCCACCCTTGCCCGCTTCGCCTCCATGCGCTGCACTTGGAAGGGGCTGCCACCGCTGCTCTCCCTCCCCGCCAGGCTGCACACATACACCTGCGCCAGCCTGCCCTCCTGCAGCACCATTCACTTTCTTCCTTCTCCCGCCATGAAACAAAAGTGAATGGTGGCGGGGTTGCTTCAGGAGGGCAGGCAGCTCCAGCCCAAAGCGGCAGGAAGGGAAGGCTGTCTTACGCACAAATGTGGCACAAAGGTACAGGGCTGCTTTGCTCCTGCACTAAGGCTCCGGCGACTCTCCTCCTTCCCCCCTCCTTCTCTTCTCTTGTGGGATGGACATAGCAAGGCGATGGCTGGAGCCTTAGTGCAGGAGCGAAGCCGGCGGCTCACTTAAGGAGGGTTTTAACAGGATGCAAAAGGATGCGGCTTCTCTCCTGCACTATGGCTCCAGTGAACCTCCTCTCCTCCCTCTCCTCTTTTTTTGGGGGGACACACAGCAAAGTGATGGCCGGAGCCTTAGTGCAGGAGAGAAGCTGCGTCCTTTTGCATCCTGTTAAAACCCTCCTTAAGTGAGCGGCCAGCTTTGCTCCTGCACTAAGTCTCTGCCATCACCTTGCTATGTCCCCCCCATGAGAAGAGAAGGAGGGGGGAGGTTTACCGGAGCCTTAGTGCAGGAGCGAGGCAGCCCTGTACCTGCCTTTGCTTCCTGCCGCTTCGGGCTGGAGCTCGCATCCTCCGCACTCAGCCAAAGAGCTGCAGGGGGGGAGGGATGACACAGCAAGGCGATGGCCGGAGCCTTAGTGCAGGAGAGAAGCCCCATCCTTTTGCGTCCTGTTAAAACCCTCCTTAAGCGAGCAGCTAGCTGCCCCATGCACGCACGCACGCGAGAGTGACAAACAGACACAGGTACACACACACACACACACACACACACACACACACGGGGAGAGAGAAAAGAAAAGAAAGAAAGAGACAAAGAAAGAAAGAGAAAGAAAGAGAAAGAGAGAGAAAGAAAGAAAGAGAAAGAAAGAGAAAGAGAAGGAAAGAGGAAGGGAGAGAGAGAAGAAAGAAAGAAAGAAAGAAAGAAAGAAAGAAAGAAAGAAAGAAAGAAAGAAAGAAAGAAAGAAAGAAAGAAAACTTATGACCACAATTAAGCCCAAAATTTTGGTTGCTAAGCAAGAGCGTTGGTGAGTTTCACCACATTTTACAAGTTGACTATGCCCACCCAGTTACATGACCACCAAGCATGCCCACCAAGCCACGCCCACAGAACCAGTAGGGAAAATTTTTGGATTTCACTACTGGTGTATTCAGTTAGAATTATTAAATCCTTGGATGCACAAAGTGAAAAATGAAACAAATATTAGTTGATAAGTAGTTACATACCTCCTTACTTAATTCTCTGTTATCATAAATATGTTTGATTTCTTCACTGCTATATTCAG
The DNA here is from genome assembly GCA_023053685.1 of Diadophis punctatus similis. Taxonomy (NCBI): domain Eukaryota; kingdom Metazoa; phylum Chordata; class Lepidosauria; order Squamata; family Dipsadidae; genus Diadophis; species Diadophis punctatus. The sequence goes on along the minus strand of JALIGW010000038.1, from coordinate 754,901 downwards.
TGGATGTCTCATTGCTTGTGGAGCTATATGAAGTTAGCTGTGGACATCTCCGATAATAGTGACTATATCCAGTGGTATCACTTTCATACATTGGATTGTATTTCACTGCATATTCAATGGATGAAAGACTGTCTCCTTGCCTATAAAGAAAACAAAAGGAACAAGTGTCAAATGACACTGTTTGTATAATATTTCCCATAACTGAGTTGACAAAAGCTATTCTTAGGCAGTCAGAAAAAAAATGAGTGAGGTGTTGTGGCCCGCCAGCAGCCTGTGCAGCCAGGGCCTTTGGAACCTCCAGCACCTCTTGGCAGTGATGGGAAAGGTGGGGCTACTCCTTTCCCGAATGCAAGAGCATGCAGGCCTGCCAAGAGGTAGGAAGGTTTACTCCGGAGAAGGTCTCCTCGGGAGTAAGGTTGGGGGCTAATTGGCCACTCCCCTAGTCTATTTAAGAACAATTGATGCAGCTGGCAAGCTGCAGGAAACAACTCTTCATAATCACATGTATCGGATTCAGAAAACGTCTCTTTGGCCCTGGTTTTCCTGTGTTATCTGTTTGGCTAATTGCTTCTAGGAATCTTGCCAAACCACAGTAAGAGTACTGATATCAGACAAGACTATTGCATCAAGACTTGAGTTATTTTACGTTGGACTTTTGTCAGGCTGTTAATGACTTTGAATTAACAGCTGTGGTTCCTGAAAGACTGTTTGAAAACGTATCTTTGTTTGAACAAACTACTAAGAAAGCTTATTAGTAGTCTTTATTTAATTAAAATAAGGTTTGCACGGACTTTGTGTGAGCTGCGTTCTTCGTGGTTCGTAGCTGGGGCAGAACATGAGGAGAACAGAAATGCATGCTGCTGTCCTTCACCCCAACTTCCATGTGTTGACTGGAAAATCTGAAAACAAAGTGTAGCTGAATTTGAATGAGCCACATTCCATTTTCCATCTCATAAATAAATTTCCATGGAAAGCTGTAATTGAATTCATTTGATTGCCATATCTATAAACTTGTCCCATCAACACTGAAAAACTGGAGGGTGAGAGACACGGTACAGTGCAGAGTTCCTCTGTGTGTTTTTCAAAGGAGTTATCTATCACTCTGAGCAATAAATAATATCTGTGCTGGAGATGTTTCTACAAACTAGAACTTCAAAACAAAGCAAAAAGAATAAAACAGTGCCTCCAGTATTGTTCAGGACTTTCATCTTTTCCAATAGGAGAGCCATAAAGCTGCCCAACTGTAAGACATATATTTTCTCCTTCATTTATGAACCCGCTATTTATAAACTAACCTATCTTTAAGCTTTTGTTAATATATAATTTTGTCTAGAGGAACAGTAAGATCCAATTTTAAAAAGGCACTGGTTCATAAATTTATGCAACATTTATGCTCTGTGTATTGTGTGTCCTCTCTGTGTATTGTGTGTCCTCTCTTCAGCACCAGTGAGTGAATAGCACAAAATAACCTTCAGCTGATACTTACACAAAGGAGTCTTCAATTTCACTTTTTGTGTTCTGTTCTCGAAGGGTTCTGGCCAGGAAGAAAGTTACAGTACAGGCTATGAGAAGAAAGACAGCTACTGAAGCTATTGCAATTCCCACCACAAGTGGCTCCGAGACATACTCTTCACAGCGCTCTCCTCTATACCACCAGTTTTCACCTACACGGCATCTATCATTTGTTCATGCCAACAGGATAGTGGAAAAGAAAAACAGTGATGAGTTAGTTATTCTACTGTCACCATAAATGACAGAATGTCAAGTACTAGTCTTAGCTAATGCAGGATAACAACAGAGCAATTGCTCACATGTTATAAAATTATACAATCATAACTAAAGTATTGAGAGCCAGTTTGGGCTAGTGGTTGAGGCATGTCACGATGTGAATTTTTGATTGTCAGCTGTGCTCATATGCTTGCACTCTATGATATTCAGACATTCCTAGCAAGGCAGACACGTGATGAGTGATCTGCGCATGTCTAACATTCCATTGCATTCTTCCTTCTCTTCTGCTGTTGTCCTCTGCTGAGGGAGGACGTGATTTTTAGATTGCAGAAATTTAGCTATTAGGATTATAGTTTTTTATATTCTTTTCTACTGAAATAAATATTTTATTACTTGGACTTTATTGTCGGGCTTTATTTTGACAAGGATTAGTTTTCAAGGGAAAAAGATCTTATCACCTCTAGCCGTAAATTCAAATCCTAACAAGGCATCAGATTAGAAACTAGGAAACTGTGAGTTCTAGTCCTGTCTCTCAGGCATGAAAGCTGGCTGGATAACTTTGGTCCAGTCTTTCTCTCTCAGCTCAAACCCCCTCACAGGGTTATTATAGTCAAAATAGGAGAAGGAAGAAGTATTAGGTCTGTTTTCAGCCTTCAGTTATTTATAAAAATAATACATGTGAGATAAAAATCAGTAAAATTTAAAAATATAATAGTTGTGATTTTATTCATTTGAAAGCCAGTTGAACTACTATGTACTTTGTTTATTTTGTTTATTTATTTTATTTATTTATTTTGTCAAACATGTACAGGATAGTAGTTGTTTGTATAAACATAACATAAGTAAAAAGTTCCGATAAAAGAGGACAATAGGACACAGTAGTGGTGCGCTTATGCACACCCCTTACAGACATCTTAGAAATGGGGAGAGGTCTACTGTACACAGTCTAAGGTTAAAGTTTTGGGGGTTTAGGGAAGAAACCACAGAGTCAGGTAGTCCCTTACCTACATATTGCTCCTTGTCCTGGGATTATATCACATTTGCCATCATTTTGACAAAAATTACGTTGCAGAAGACAAATGCTATTACATGGCAATCCATTAATGCTTAGATAACCAGGATAACAAACACACTCAGCTTCTCCACTCCACTGGTTTACCAAACACTCCGAAAACTCATTGCATGCCTGGAATTTGCAAGGATCAGCCTGGACTCCTGAAAATGATGAGAGAAAATGAGTGCATAGCAGAAGAGTACACAACTTTCCCTGTAGAAGTAGATTTTTTTAAATATAAAGATATTTATATAAAGATATAAAGATATATATTTTATACATATATTCCACTGTTCTATTTTGGGACAAACAACTTTATCCAAAGTGAAAATGAGATTAAATTTTTTAATTATAATAATAAATTTATAATTTTAAAAACTAAAAATCAATCTTTAAAATATAGTTATTAACTCAAGGGAACTGACACATTAAAAACTTGTTGGGAACATGTGAACAAGCTGTGAGTGAGGCAAGTACACAAGTTAGCCAGCATTCTCCTAAAAGAGATACACACAAGAGGTCTACAAACAAGGCCTCCTTTGTCATTGTAGCTTCCATGCACCAAATATATAGAAGTAGACTCTCCTGTACTTTGATGTAGCACCCAATAATCAAAGCTTCATTGCTACACTGGTTCTGTATATCAAGCCATTATTTATTCTTGTTAAATGGAACAGTATAAAATTTGCACAACAGCAGTTACAGTATATGTAGTGCTGATCTTACTTTGTATCATGGAAAGTCTGAGGTCTGAAAAAATCGACATGGAATGATAATTGGATACAAATGGAGTGAGATGAAAAGGATTTTGATAGTATTCAGTTATCTAAATGCTGTTGTGTTGTTCTTGCAATCTTAAAGTCTGTTTGGCGAGTCTTCTGCCTCACTGAAAATAAGCTAATGGAACAAAAATTCTTTTAATACCTGATTCAACATCAAGAGAGTATTTATCAATAGCCAAGTTCATAGTCTGATAGGCCGTGTTGCAAAAATCTTCCAGAATCATGTACACAGAATTAGTGACATTGCGAGGCACAGGCCGTGCAAATTTCATTCGGCTGTTAACCACAATACTACCATTCCTGAAGTTCAGAATTTCCAGATTCTGGAAGCCAGTTAGGTTTGATTGCAAATAAGGAACCAGCTATAATGCAGGAAAAACAATATATAAATGAAATATATCTACAAATATAAATTAAATATAAATATAACCCATTCATTTTGTGTTAACCCATTGCCCTAAACTATAATGGGGTTCATTGGATTTGCCTTAATATGATGCATGAGCTTAGCTTATATTGATTGTACATTATAAATTATGTTATTATTTAGTATCATGTGTGAAATAGGCTGCTCAACAAATAGGTTGGTCAACAAATCAGCAAATACTGGCTTAATACAATGTGAAGATTGATCTATGAGCTCTACATGATAACGTATGTATGCATATTCCCGGTTATATATCCTTTTTAAAATAATAGTATCACTAACTGTGCCACATGTGGAAAAAGCTATTTAACTTTATAACCGTGTGTATGAATTAATTTTTACTAGTGGCAGATGTAGTGACAAATACAAGGTACTTTTCCATTATTTCTAAATAAGACAGATCAGGATATTCTAGGATAGGGAAGTGACCAATCAGCATTTTAAAGGACCTCAAAGGGAACTAAATATCATAATTTTTTTAAGGAAAGTTAAATTCCTTTGCACAGGCAAAAAAGTAAAGTTAAACCATTTAAGGCAAAAGCATACATTAAATTGATAAGAAATAGATGCACTTATAAATACCATAACCATTCCAACCCTAGTATCTGCTTCTACAGATAGATACAACAATTTTTGCTGAATAAACTTTTCCCTTTACCTGCTAACACTTTTACTCATTGTTATTATGATTCAATGCACATGATAGGCAATGTATGTTGATAGTAAACAATAAAGCATATTCCAAAGCTTGAGTTAACTAATACAACAATTAAAATAAGAATATGTCTGTAACAATTTCAGTTAATGTTAGTTCATTGCATAGCTATAGACAAGCAATATTAAGTTGTGTATGAAGAAGTTAGATATGATTGTTTGCATTTTTCCTTTTACTTTATAACTGTCTGTGAATTGTCTGTGTCTGTGAACTGAAATGATCATAGCAAGTTAAAATGCAAATTAGCCATTGCAGATCATTAAGTTAAATGTTACTGTCTTATAAACTGTCCTACAAAAACCGAGTCAAGTATGCCCCTCCAATGATTACACATGCTAAAGCAATAGCAACCAGCAAAAATAATAACTATTTCTTACCAGTTCTAGAAATCTTTGCTCTAGGGCTTTATATTCAGGGGAATTTTTGTTAAACAAATCCTCTGAAAAAATCATGTTAGTAACTCGAAGGCTAAAGAATACAACTAAAGCACGTGCAGGGATAGTTACATTGTTGGGATTTTCGGGAGTAATCCTAGATATCCCGACCATTTCAGTAGAATGGGCATTGGTTGGTAATTCTACATGACTGTCAATCCTAATTCCTTCTTCCTGGTTCATTTCATGGGAATAATAAGTTGTGACTTCATAGGCTTGATCTATAACTTCCAGTTCTTTTGTGACCAAGTCTTCTTCAAGTTCAGGCGATTGGATCACTGGGCTTTCCACAGTAGAATATGCTGATAAAATTATTTCTGGTGTTTCTAATTCTTTTATTGTAATGGTTGTATGTGACAGATTTTTTGATGACTGTCCTGTTAATATTAGGTCATAGATGTCTGTTACTTCAGAAATGATTTCATCCTCCTGAGTGGAAGGCTCTGATTTTATTATGCTGTATATTTCAGTAGATGTCACAACTCTTTCATCTGAGGTGACTTCTGTGCCAAGAGATGATTGGGAAATAGTTGCATCTAGTATAACCTGAGTTATATCATCCTTTGGAGAACCTGGTGTAAAGTATGTTTCATTATAGTCATGCATACCAGATCCCTCAGTTTTCAACCAGGTCTCTAAATTGGCTTGTGGATGCTGTCCTGAACCAGAACCATAATAATCAATAGTATCCTTTTCTTTATTTGTAGAAGATTGCTCAGTTTCTTCTTTTAAAAAAGTTGTAGGTAATTCTTCCTCAGTGCTAGGCTCTACTGCTAAAACAGAGGCTGTTGGTGATGTAAGACTGAGAGGAATTGCAGGATCACTTGTAGGTAGAATTTCTTTTGGCACAATGTGAGGGAGAACAGTTGAAGGCACAAGCAAACCTTCCAACTCTTTTTCTTTTTCAAGTCCTGGGGGAAAAAAATCAATGCATAGTTATGAATGCATTTTATGAATGCACCTTATTGGATTTTGTTTCTTAAGAAACCCAAGATTATCCTTTGTTGCTCAGCAAATACTGCCGTTTCTTTAGGACATTTTAACCTCTTGTGTCAATGACAGAAATTCTTCCCTTTTTTTGCAAACCTTTAAGATAGTTGCATTAAAACCAAATCAAAGTAAAGGGAATAAAACTACACAAGGATTTTAAAAGTGTATATCCCTTTCATTTAAAAAATGCTTCTAATTTAATTTTAAGAATAAAATATGAAATATACATGTATCTCAATTAATTCTAAAAGCAGCAATCAATAACAAGTCATCGACGTAATACAGAGTGGGTGGGACGATAAAAAAAGCAATTGAAATTGTAATAATAAAAGAACAAAAGCAAAATTTATATGACAAAAGAATGGCAAATCTGTTAACCAACTTAATTTTAATTTAGTTAGAAACAAGCTAGTAACCTATGCAGATCAATCAAAATAGCTACAATGTGTCTTGTAAATCCTGACAACTGCAATTTGCACCAATTACATTTGCAAACTTCAGTAGGGATTCCCCTTCATGCAAGACACTTATGCAGTACATTACACTAATCTACTTGTAGGAATTTAGAACATGAATGACTGCAGAAGGTTGTTATTCTGAGCAGCTTTATACATCTAAATAAATAAATATTAGACTTTAGTGTTGGATTTCCTAACATCAGAATTTCTATTTTGTTTTGAGAAATTAAAGATTAAACCAAAGGGATTTCTGTAATTCTTAAGAAGATATATTATATTATATATTCAAGAGAGATGGGCGATGAAAAATATGAAATATAAATAAATAAATATTTCTGCACAGGACTTCTCCATCAATGCAATTAAAATATTTCCATCATGGTGACAAAATCTGACAATGTCTGTCTGATTGTGAAAAGTTGTCATTTCAATTAATTCTTGAGGATCAGTTTTGAAGTAGCCAATCAAGAACTCTGGCAAAAATGCTCTGTCCATATACACATCTGAAAAAATATATTATCCTAAGTCTTATAATTTATACAAACAAGTCAACTTACCAATGTCTAAAAAAGACAAATTAGAATGACTTTCCAAGTCTATATGGGAATCAGTTTCAAAGAACAATGGTGTTCCCGGATGTATTTTTTGTTTTTCATCCATAAAAAGCAAATCTTCTGGGGAAATGGTGATATCAGGTTTTGAATTGAGAATACTTTCAGAGTCCACAAAACCATCTGGTTTTATCCACACATTATTGTCACTATCAAAGATAAGATCTGGTCCTGGCAAGTCAAAGGGCAAGATGTTGCTTGCAGTTGACTTATCAGCAGAAGGCCATTTAGATACTATGGCATCATCCTAAAATATAGAGCCATAATGGTTACAAACATGCCTCAAATTACCTTATAGTTCCTTATAGTTCACTCCCACATCACATTATTTCCAACAATTTCCAACAAAACTATGGACAAATCAGAACTCTAAATATATCATGGGTTGTGACTTCTTAAATATGTCATCAGAGCAGTAGTGGCTTCTAAAATCCGTTACTACCAGTTTGTGCGTGCTTGTGCGCGTGACGCTTCTGCGCATGTGCAGAAGTGTCCCGGGCAGGTGGCCGGAGCCTACCGCCGCCGCCGCAGCTACCAGTTCGCAGAACCAGGCCGAACCAGGAGCAACCCACCGCTGCATCAGAGGCATCTGGGGGGATAGTGGTGGCAAATGACAAAAATAGTATCATACTGAAGTGATAGTCTTACAGGGTAGACTAGACTAAGAAACCAGTGCCACGTAAATCAGAACTACTTTTATTGTGAGAACACATGACAATATAATTTTGCAAGTATGGAGGTTGGCTGTGCTTTTCTCCCACTTACTTTATCTTTCTGTGGTCTATGAAAGGTCCTGTCTGAGATGTTAGCTTTTCTACTTTTCTACACTATTTTCAGCTTAGTGTTTAACATCTTCCTGCATCTTGTGTTACTTTTGGGAGAAACGACAAGTTGAATATGTCAAATTAAAAAAGAAAAGAAAGAAACAAAACACCCCGAAACACTTTCAGAGGATATTTTTTGTATTTAAATGCAATGTTAAGAGAGACTAATCTGGACTAAGAAGGCTTCTTTATGTATAATTGTGTTAATATATTACTACATTCCTATTCCCATAAAGCAGACAAAAGAGCTGCTTTTTTAAAAATTTAAATCCTTTTCACATGTTAAGTGATTACCCATCAATAATAAGTTTTTTTTATTCGGAATACAAGAAATAAGTAATACAATGTAGGAGAACCTAAAGAAAAAGTGCACAATTATATGCCAAAGTACCGTAACCACAAAGACTGAGATTATTTTTAATAGAAATGTTTGGACCATTTATCTACAACTGTCAAGAATTACAATTTAATTTTTATTTAAATGCAAGGACAGTATCTGATATTATTCAAAGATTTTGAAATCATTACAAAAATATATTTTGGGAATATTTTAGATTATACACACATATACACACATATACATATATTCACACACATACACACACACATACATTTAAAAGGCTATTCTGAAAAAACAAAATATTTCACAAAAACAAAAGAATTAAACATAAAATCTACCATAAATAATTAAACCTGCAGATTAAACGAGCACTTGAGAATCTTTGGAATATTGTTGAGTTTTATCTTATCTTGCATTGAAACAGTTTAGATAATTGGGTAAATGTATATAATACTAAGAACTTCTAGAGCAATGTTTTTAAACTCTTGAGATATCAAATTTGTAAATTATGTGAGTTGTAATCCAATAATCTGTTGAGCATCCAATTGGGGAACATTGTGCTGGAATAAAATGGCAATACAGGAAAATCAACTTACATCATCAATGGGTTTAGCAGTAATCCATGATGGGATTTCAGTCATGGAAACAGCCACTTCCTTTGCTAAGAGGGAAAATATTAAAAAGCAGTTATGAAACAGGTTGATGTTTAAATTGTTTGCAGTCCTATTACTAATGGGAAGGCAAAAACACCTCAGTTTTTGCGAAAAATGGCCCATTTTTCTGCCTTTTTTTTTGCAAAACAAGGCATGCAGAGGGTTTGGGAAGCCTGCAGAGCACTCCTAGGGGGTGGGGGAAGGCAAAAATGCCCCAATTTTTGCAAAAAAATGGCCCATTTTTTGAAAGAATGGGATGCAGGGGCGGGGCTTCAGAAAGCCAAAAATGGCTGTATTCGGTGTATAAGACGCACCGACATTTCCACCCTCTTTTGGGGGGCAAAAAGGTGCGTCTTATACTCTGAAAAATACGGTATATTATATCTATGATCAGAGCAAATAGAGCCACTAAAAATTGAATACACATTTTTTCTTTTTTGTGCATGTTCTCTAGAATTTCCTCTTAAAGACTTTAGAATATAAAAATTTTACAGCATTTCTTAAGCACACACAAAGAACTCAAAGAGGTAACAAATACTGGCAGAATAAGCTGCCAGAATAGGTGTAATAATCAATATAAAAAGAATAAGAAAAGTAGATATAGCATTGTTTGTATGGATTTTTTAATGATGTTTTCAAAGTTGGTTTAGTGGTTAAGGTACCAGACTAGAAAGCAGGAGACCATCAGCTTAAGTCCTTAGCCATGAAAGCCAGCTGGGTGACTTTAGGCCAGTCTGACTGCTCAACAGTAAGACTCTCCTGCTTTCCAGTCTGGTGCCTTAATCACTAGACCAGGGGTAGGCAAAGTTGGCTCTTCTATGACTCATGGACTTCAACTCCCAGAATTCCTGAGGTAGCATGATTGGCTCAGAAAGTCTGGGAGTTGAAGTCCATGAGTCATAGAAGAGCCAACTTTGCCTACCCCTGCACTAGACCAAACAAACCACTAAATACAAACAATGCTGTATCTACTTTTCTTATTCTCTCTTAGCCCAACCCACCTCACAAGAGTTGTTGTAGGGAAAATAGAGAAAGAAGGGGTGGTAGATGTGTTTGCTGCCTTGACTTATTTGTAAAAATAATAAAGGTGGGATACAAATAAAATAATAATATGTTGGTTGTGTCTGAGATGTTTTTGATGTATGGCAATCCTTTTCAGACCTTGTGTTGCTTCTGCTGCAATGGGTTGAATAGTCAGGCACTTTTTGATAAATAAATGAAAGCAGGGGAAATACTAAGAAAGTTGTGGTTGATAAACTCATCAAAATAAAGAGAAGTTTTAAGAACACCAGGCAAGTGATATATGAAAATGGTAGCTGCACGTAAAGTTATAGTGTTGATGTGAAGTTGTTTTGGCTATATTTCTCTTTCTTTTTTACCTTGTGTTTTTATATTTTGCTTATTCTTTTTCTCCTTTTCTGGTTTTTTGTTTTTGCTTAACGTTGCATTGCATCCCTGAAAGGCAAAATTGTGTAATCCAAGATTTTTCAAAGTTATAAATCCTGAATTATTATAATCTTACAGTGGAGGTTCAAATATCACTGTTGAATTCCAGAAGCAATGGCAAGAACCAGATAGCCATCCATTAAAATAAAATATACTTTTAGAAAGAGAAATGAGGTTTTTTTTGATACTATCATTTTTCAAATTCTTAAGAGAAAAATGTTTTGCCTATTTTAAGAGTGAAATCATTTGAGTGAATATTTATATACCATTAATAAGCTGGAGAGAACCAGGATCCAAAGACAATGTAGCATTTTCAAATAGAATGTTCTTATGGAGGATCTCAGCAATGTAATGTCTGAAGTCACTATCTGTATAAACAATTGTTGAGTTGTCTTCAATTTCTGAAAAGGAGTTCTGTTCCACTTTGTTTGGCTGAGGGTTAATCCAATCCCAGATAACATTGCTCATAGCTTCCCTGTCAAAAACCACAGCATACAGGACTTCCACCCTGTTAAAGGGAGAATTAGAAAGATGTATATTGTCATTTAAGCCCTACATTAGCAGTTACAGCTTATGTTTTGTTTACAAGTCATGTAATACATTTCTTTGCATCCCTTCTAATAATGATTATTTTTTTGTAATTTAAGCATCAATCTAAATGCTATTCTTATTGTCTACGGACAGCAGTTTTATTGATTATATTACTTGACGTAAGATGGTTTTTACCAAGATTTACACATGCACAGATTAGTTTTATATTAACTGTAATTTCCCTGAAAATAACAGTTTCTAAATTGCAATTAAATTCAGAAGAAAGTCCAATTGATATCAATAATTATTAATGGATTATGTCAACGTATTTAGTAATATAAACCCTTCTAATGTGAGGGTTTTTTTTAACTTTCCAACAAGTGTTAGAAACATATTTTTAAAGAACTATTTACAAATCCTTGGTTGATTAGTTGAATTCTATCTCGCAACATCTACCATAACATTGAATTTATATAGAATGCTAAAATTTATTGAAACAACTTTTTGCTTATTCAAGATAATAATTTTTCTATAAATCCTATACATTTTACCAGAAATGGACCTTATCTGATTAAAAGGAAACAAGCAACTATCATTATGAAAAAAGTATTTAAAATTTTCTTTACCTGTTATCCTGATTTGACCTAAATGTTAAGGTAAGATAGAGAATACCTGTTATAAATTAGAAATATTGCTCCCAAACTAAAATTTATAAATCAAATTCTCCCATAAAACAAGAAAAGAGAAATTGAGATTTAATTAATGGTGCATAGAATTTAAAGTTTAGTGCATTATTCTGAATGTAAAGCAGTTCTTTTGAATTGGAAACAGTGTTTTATATTCAATATTGACTGTTTCAATCACTTTGGAAGTAAAGATTGAAACAGTTCATTTCAGACACAAAACAGCAGCTTTGAACTTGAAACAGCTCATTCAAATTCAAAATCAGTGTGTTTTATATTCAAAATGATATGAATGAAACTATTGCATACTCTTTTTAATAATGATTCTGATTTCATGCTCGTTGAAGGTTTGAAAAAAAATGTAAGTACTATATTATTCAATGAACTTTTAAAAAGCATTAATAAATAAGACCCAATCATGCTTTCCTTGCTCTATGATAAGCTTAGAAAGGTTTGAGTTTAGGTTTGTCTTCTAGAACAGGGGTTTCCAACCTTGGCAACTTTAAGCAAAGCTGGCTGAGGAACTCTGGGAGTTGAAGTCCACAAGTCTTAAAGTTGCCAAGGTTGTTGACCCCTGTTCTAGAAGAGAGGAATCTATGCTGGCTCTTCAAAATGAAATCAGATCTAAACTACTTCTTTGCAACCTAGGAAAGTATGAATTGCTTGTTTTTCTACTGCTTTGATCTTGCTCCCTGTGGCTTTCAGCTCTGACCATAAGCTAAGGAGCAGTGGGATGTATATAGAGATTTGGGGATTTATTCTGGGTCTCCTCATAGCTTTCATTCTGCCTGGTCTTTATCAAGGAGGCTTCTAGTCTCGAGATCTTGCAACAAACTCTTGTTCTCTGATTCTCCTCCTAATATAATGTAGCCAGCTAGGTTCTAGTTTTGCATATTCTGTATTTTCATAAATAAGTCTGCTAAAATTATAACCTTGCTAGAGTAATCCTGCTCTTATATTCCTGCTCTTAGGAATCTTTATGCACAGGAATCTACAAACATGGCTTCAACCACAAGCAAGCCACAATCATCCCATGCACAGAAGGCTTTTATATTGCAACCAGTGATGATTGCTTACCCTTAGACTTTTTGTTAAAATATCTTATTGTAAAAATACTTTCTTATTATCCTTTCAGTTTGATACCTAGCAGAACATTTTTAACAGAACAAAAGAGATTGCACATTTAGAGCAGGTTGGCTTTCTCCCGTAGCGATTTTCATATTTTTACAATATGTTTTATAATATATTACAATAGGCATAACTTATGGGACCAAATTATGCCTATAACAGTTTTGTGGTCTGTATAATTATTTGAAAACATGTGTAAGAAACCAGTACTTAAATAAAACAAATGAGTACTGTCCAACCTATAAAGTAGCCTTTAGGGGAACAAACTAAATCAATTTTGCCTCTTTGATATATTTTTATTTCATTACTCATAATCATAGCTATATGATTAATGCAAGTATGCAAGTGTATACTGTCCATCAACAATGGAGCAAAGATACTGTTATATAGTGTTCATAACACATTTTAAGCTTATCAATTATATTGTATTCATTCTCTAATGTATTTTTCCAACAAAAAGAGAAAAGATAGCAGAAGGAAGTTTTTTAAGCAAGGTGGCAAAATATGAATTTTCATATTGACAATGTTAACAATAATTTTCATTGCTTATAAAATTTTTATACCTGAATTCAGTTACATCGATATTCTTGTATCCAGGCAGTCCTTCATACGCATTCTGAATCTACATGAAAGATAGAGACACAGATCCTCAAACCCTTTTATTTTCAGAACTCACTGTCTCATTCTCTCATTCCCCCCACCCTCTCTAATCATAATTCAGTTTACTCAATTATTGTGCAGCTTCCAGTTGTATTCCAGCTAGGAATTGCTTTGTCATTGCTTTTCCTTGATCAAAACTCCTGGAGGAATGGAATTTATGTACACAACATGCAAAGGTAGCATGAAGTGCAATTATGAAAACACCATAAACACTGGTCTGACATAATTGATAGAACATTAATTTTAGTAGTAGAAAATCCAGATCTGGAAGCTGTCAACATACCGAGAAGCTAAAGTAAGATTTATGGAGGAGGAACTGGATAAAATAATAATGTGAACAATTTTGGATTCTTTGCACTGAGAAGCACCATAGAAATATAATCAATTAATATATTGAAGTGAATACAGTATATATAATATAAATAAAGTCACAGAAATTGTCCCCCCATGCATACAATTTGCAAATTTTTGAGAACTATTAGAACATGATTTGGAGGCTGACCATTTATACTTACTAAATATTCCTCAGTAAATATTTCTTTTTTTCCCCTTCCAAAGGTAACAAATCCAATCTTTTCCACTTAATGAAAATTCCACAACTTTCATTAATTTCTTGTACGTTTTATTTAAAATTTATATTTTTTTAAGCTGAAAAGTACGGTTTCCTCCTTGTCTAAATCGCTTGTTTAACTACCATGTGGTTATTCTTACTCTGAATCCAGCCCTCATTATAGTTACATAAATAAAAATGAAGTAATTATGTAATCCCCATACCACATCAAGAATGCTTCGTCGGCAGAAAAACAATTTGACTATCTCAATATTCCTTCTTTCTCAATAAAAATCTTTGATGTATTTATACTCTAGCCATAATCAAAACATTCTGCAGTAGAGAAAGATTATCTAAGCACTGTGAGAACATGGCAAGAGATGAAGGGGAAAACTGTAGCCAAGTTGCCTATCTGATCAGGCATTTATATTATGGCATGGCTACTTGGCTGTACAGTTAGAAAAATGATGCTGTCTAGCTTAATCGAGCCCTATAACAGTTACAGTTATTTTCTGTGACTACACTATAGATATTCTTCTCCATATGAAATGCTGTCAGAATACTAAATATGTATATTCATAAGCTTGTAGAAATATTGTAACCATTATTTCATAGATCACTCAACCCATGTTCTATTAAATTGAACAATGGCATGTATAAAAAAATACAGATTAAAAAGTATATCTGACCTTCAGATTCAGGCCTGGTATAAAAATCTGTTTACATCAATTTTTCTAAAGAGGGAAAGCAAGATCTAAAACAGTGCCTTCCCCTTAAGCAGGTTATAATATAAATAGTTGCAGCATAAAGACCAAGGCCAGAAAATATGAGGAGTCAAGGATTATTTATAGTTACAGCAAGAATAACAAATAGAGAGGGGAAATGCTCTTTCTCAAATAACTGCTAAACACGTGTGACCATTATTAATTCAAGTCCAGTTTAGGAACGCTGGAAAAGCTGGATAAAACATATAGTTAATGTTTCTCTTTTTACTTTTTAAAAACCAAAATATGATAAATACGGTTGGTTACCCTGTTGGTATTTAGCATGCTTATTCAGGATAGGAATAAAACAGAAATCCTTTCATTTCCAAGATATCTTTCACAGAGCACTTGAAGCAGATATTATGAAACTTGAACAGCAACAATGAGCACTGATTGACTAATATTCTTAGATATGTTGGGCTGCCGTTTTCAGTGTTCAACTATTAGCTAACTTCAATTGAATTATCATTTTCTGATTAAGACCTGGGAAAGAGATTGCTTAGACAAGCTATTTATTCTTGCATATTATGAGATAACAAATTTCCTGCTCTAATCCCAATTAGATAATGAGTTCCAATGTTTGTCTTAGCAAGGGCCCAATACCTTAATCTTCACTAATATATAACCTTTTCTTGCTTTTGCCTAAACTAAGCAATTCTGGGGTTAAATGGGAAAGAGAGGTTGAAGGGCTACAGTATAAAACTTGCCCACCAAATGCAACTCTTTCTGAGTCATATCCATTGCCCACCTCACCATAATCCAAACTAATTGTTGTCCTCTGAGGAGGATGAATCTCTGAAGCTGTAAGTATAGGGACCATTTTAATAAAACTTTATTAATGTTAAGCATCCTGGCTCCTTTCCTAGTGTTCATCTTTCTTGATCTCCAACCCACAAAAGCAACTCGTAAAGTGTACAGCAAAAATGTATAGGTAGTATAATTACTTCAGAAATAAATTGTTGAGAGAGTTGTTGGTATTCTTCAGTGGAAGGGTCTCTTAGCTCATTGATGTATTTCTCTTCAGGAAGAAGAATACTGAATACAACCAACTGCTCATGACCAGGCTTCATTAGTTTTGTATAATCTCTTGTTATCTCATTACTGACCTGGCAAAGCAAACAAGCAAAAGAACAATTAGATTTAATGAATTCTAGTCATAAACAATATCCCCAGACTATATTTCTATACCAAATAAATCTGTATGCTAGTTTCCTTCACGTATTACACATGGTACTGAAGTTCTCTGCTGGTTATTGGGCAGAATTAATTTTTCTCCTAAATTGTTTTTAATTAATGGGTTTATAGCAATAGCACTTAGACTTATATACCGCTTCATAGTGCTTTACAGCCCTCTCTAAGCGGTTTACAGAGTTCAGCATATTGCCCCCAACAATTTGGGTCCTCATTTTACCCACCTCGGAAGGATGGAAGGCTGAGTCAACCTTGAGCCGGTGAGATTTGAACAGCTGAACTGCTGAACTGCAGTGCTGCATTTTAACCACTGTGCCACCTCGGCTCACCTCGGTTTATTCTATACCATTGTATATAAAGTTGGATTTTAAATTCCTTTTAAGAATTTTCTAGCTTACTATTAAATGCAGAAGAAATAAATTCATTTTAAACAAAACTTGATGAATTTTGAATAAAAAACATGTTGAACTACTAGGCAGAGATTTTCAACATTCTTCTAATCTGGGTTAGCCTTTGAAGTAAAAAAAAATAAAGAACTTTTTAAAAAAACTTGGATGAAGTTATTATTGCTCCAATACCTCCAATGTCTATCAGGCAACATCTATAAAAATTAAAGCAACCTTATAAAGCACTTTAGCTTACTTCATGATCTTCTGTCTTTTCAGTTCTGTCCAAATGATTATCAGTTGAGACCACATCAGGAGAAGGAATACTGGCAACTATATCTAAAGAAAATAATAAATGTTATCTTATTTTTAAATTAACTATTTTGTTAAATAGAGAACAATCCAAGCATGAAAAGATTATCAAGTCAAAACAAAATAAATCTGACTAAAGTTTTAGTCACATTTAA
Organism: Diadophis punctatus similis; assembly: GCA_023053685.1. Taxonomy (NCBI): domain Eukaryota; kingdom Metazoa; phylum Chordata; class Lepidosauria; order Squamata; family Dipsadidae; genus Diadophis; species Diadophis punctatus. Next base: position 738,079 of record JALIGW010000038.1, on the reverse strand, counting down.
CATTGACCCATTGAAAAATTGGAAACTAAGTTATTGCAGAGAAATAAATATTGACTTGGCCCAACACAACTACAGCATTTCTCTACCTAGAAAATGTCATTCCCTTCTATAGCTAGGGACCCTGACCCACTTCCATGTACTCTATTCCCGTGCAAAACCGTAATCATCTTGCATTCTTTTCACTAATTCACAAATCAGACAACAGACAAATTAAGGAGAACAGACCTCTCAGAGTGGTAGTATCACCAACTGGAGATGGAGTTGACATCCTAAAACTGAAAAATAAGAAAAACGAAGGGATGAAGTGTGTCTATGTGTGAGCAACAAAAAAATAGATTACCGTAAATATTTTCTTTCAAAACTAACAGTCTTTATCCCCATGGATCTTTCAGAAAAGAGAGATAAGTGGATAAATAATCCAATGCTATTTGTAGAATGCTTTTACAACAGATCATGAGTGTGCATGTTTGTGTGTGTCACAGTTTTACTGAGATAATCTCAGTATTATTGGGAAAAACATGATCATGTGGAGATCATTAAATCCAGAAAATTATCAATTATATTTTTATTACAATTGGACTAGCAGTGGGTTGCTCCCGGTTTGGGCTCTGCCCACCCGCCCGGGACGCTTCTGCACATGCGCAGAAGTGACACGCGCAAACGCGAGCACGTGCATGCGCACGAACCAGTAGCAAACTAATTCAGAACCCATTACTGATTTGGAAGCAACTTTTTGTATTTTCTTATCTCAAATCTTGCAACTAGTTTAAAATGTATATCATTTTCCAATAATAAGAATAATAACAGCAGAATATAAAGAGAAAGAACTGAAGATAATAAAATACAAAGAAATGCAAACAGAAGCAGAAAAAAGAAGAAAACAAAGATAGTATTAATAATTATAGGAGTCTTGGATGCAATCCAAAAACATCTTAGCATCATTTAAAACTTAAAGCAAAAAGCATAGCCTGTCAGGTCCCCACTTTGATGGACCTGCATGGGAATAAGGGCGGAGGGAGGGATGAGCCTAGAGCCAACTGTGTTATCTCATCTCCGGAGGAACAACCTGGGAACGATTCCTTATCAGCTTCTCAGCTCGAGGTTCTCACAACATCTTCACACCTTGGGATTGGCTAGCACTACCCCGGACAGTTGGGAGGGTTTCCACAGAACAATGTTTTAACCTAATAGTTATGTGTGGGGAATTTAGATCCTGCCTAGCTTCTCTGCTATCACTATCTCTCAATAAAAGTTCCTTTTGAAATGCGGCCTGCTTTTAAGAGTTCTGCTTTCTTGAATGGATAGCTGAGGCAAGACCTTACATAGCCAGTATTTGATACTACAGCATTTAACAATTTGTTGTATTTAATGTCAAAATTCTTAGAAGAAATGTTACAGAAATTGAGATAACTAAATGTTATCTATTTATAAATAGTTGATTCATTCTAAAATCAATGATGGTACCTCAGAACACAAGCTGAGTTATTTAACTGCCTCCATTTTTCCCTTAAGAGTTAACACACATTACAATTATAAACCTGAGTAACCTTTGTTTATGGTGATTCTCAGTCATCCATAGTTGTCTCAAATGTGCTTTTTCAAAAGGCAACTAGACTGTTTTTCCCCTGAGGAAAAAGAAGATTATCTTTTCTTCTTCTTCCTCAAGGAAAAACAGTCCAGTTGCATTTGAAAAATCACCTTTGAGACTGAGAATCCTTTAACTTCTTTGCAGATTGGATATTTTTATGAAACCCAAGTCAAAACATAGAGACTTGAATATTCCTGATAATATCCATGCAGAAATACATTATGCAGAAATATTCCTGTTTGTTTCAATTTATTTGACCTTTGATCTGAACCATTCAGTTACAATTTAACAACAGCAACAACAACAACAAAACCTCTGCGGAATGGTGGATATGATGTGCAGTTACATCTGTGAAAGTCAATGATTTAGGAGACTAAGATTAATTAATTCAGTCAAGATTTAAGTCTAAGCAAACCAAGTGGAATAAAATAAAGCTCTAATATTCATCATAATTGAAAGATCAAGTGTGACAAATAGTAGATATAAGATACTGTAAACCTTGGTTTGGAATATATTCTTTGACTGAAGAGGAAGAAACTCAAATCACTGGAGGAAGAAGAATTTATACAGAAAACCTGCCATTTTAAATTTCCTTTGTATACTGGTTTTCTTTTTAGTAATTTCCCTACTTACTATCCCAGTTCATTTTGTTCAAGAAAAACAAAGTTGGTTTTTAAAATGAATGTGAAATGAACTGAAAAGTTCCCATATGATCAAAGGCATTTTCTCTGAAACAAATAAAACTCTACATGACATTCTAAGAGGCAGTTCAAGGCTTTAGGAATTATAATGGTTAGTTTGGCATTAACACATAATGTTGGCCAATAACTCTTATTATATATAGCTGCTACAACACTATTCTTTATGAAGTCTTTATGAAGGCATGTTTTAGCCTGTGCACTAAAAGAGTAGTTGACATAATAGCTGCATATATCTTCATTTTTTACTGTGTGCATGTAGATAGTATGAAACAATTCTGGTTCAGTGTAAATAAGCTGCAATCCCATATATCTAAATGAGAAAAAAGGATGTAGAAATGGAAACAAGTGGCGTAACAGTTATTTTTTTCTTTTACTGTTTAAATTTTATAACTGCTCTTTGGAAAAAAAGAACAGCTTTTCCTGTCATGTTTAATAGAAAGTAGTACAGTATCTTGACATATAAATAAATTCTGAGTTCCCTAATTACTATTCCAGTTCAGTGTTTCTCAGTATGTCTCAACTTGGAAAGAACCCTTGCCATTCTTCCATTACTTTGGGAAGGTAGCATTCAATTTCAGTACTTGGGGATATATATTTCCTGCTTCAAAAAACTTTATATTATAAAAACCTGTTCTGAAATTACTTGAAATCGTTTGTGGCATATGAACAGTGATCATTTTCAACAAATCCTTGAAATGGTCTTATACTTAAGAGACAGGCCACAATTAGTTCCAATTTTTATGATCAAGACTTAAAACACTGCAGAATTGTTAAGTAAATGATGCCAAAAAATAGCAAATTTGTTTTTAAAACAATAAATGCTAGAGTAAAACTGGAATTATTTTGCAAATATTTGCATTTCGAAACGTGAAATTTGTCATATTTAAACCTCAGTTAGATTACAATTGTTATTTTGCATGTAGTTTATATTATAGGCCTGCATATTCTCAAAATTGTGATTGAACAATATTTTTCCCATTAATTTAAGTTTAGCCCATCCCTGGTCATTAATATACAAAGTATATTTAAAAAATCTTTCCCCTTTCTTTACTTGCAAAAGCCATTTATATATGTGTAAACTAAAGCAGGAATCTCCCAAAGCTGCCAATAAAGAAAGAAAATATTTTTTTATTTCTCAATGGATTTTACTGAGTAAGATGAGATGGAAGAAATTATGAAAACACTTGAATGAATTACAATAAAAAACAGAAACCTAAAAAAATCAGAGATTATAATTTTGTTGATGGTAATACATCAAGGGTGTTCCTTTCAGAGTTATGAGTTCCATATGAATGCAAGGAGTTTATTTTACTTATTTTCAATAATATCATTGTACATTTGATAATTGTAATGAAATGAAAGCGATTTTGATTATGTAATATAATACAGTAGGATAGTCATTATGATATCTGTGATAACATGGCAAGTGCTTTGTTCTAAATATAGTAGAACCTCTATTACATTTTTAGCATTGAAAGCAGGGGTGGGTTCCTCCCGATTCGGACTGGTTCGCCTGGTGATGTCCATCTTTTTTTTTGAATTTTTTAAAATATTTTTCGATTTTTTCCCCTATTTTTAAAAATTTCTTTTTTCCTTCTGAGCATGCGCAGAAGCTGAGTTCTGGCACTGTGCATGCGGTTGCCATCGTTTTTTCCCCTCCGGATTTTTGGTTACTGCGCATGCGTGCCCACGAGGTGCGCCCATGCGGTGCAGGAGGGAGTGAACCGGCAGCGAGGTAAGTTGGAACCCACCCCTGATTGAAAGCATATAGAAATATTTTATTGGCATTATAAATATGGGCCAAAATGGGTTCTCAAGTTATTAATGATAATACCATATAAAAATTACAAAAGGAATATAATTTACTAAAAAACAACATCATTGTTACATCTTTTATTTTGGCTTTTGGTGAATTTGTTAAAAGATGTTTGAAAGTGTAATAAATGCTGCAAATTTCTATCTCAAGGACTTGGAAAAGATGAAATTATGGTTATTTGTATTTATTACAAGTTTGTTTTCCCAATGAAAATCACTTAATCATAACATCAAGTTAACAGAAAGCTAAATTAATGTTTATATCTGCAATCTGCAGATTAACTTTCTTTTATGGCTCCAAAATGATGAATAGACATTAATTGTGATTTTTTTTAAAATAAAAAACTAAATGCATAACCATGAAATAGCCAAGGACTTTTCCAAACCTCAAGGTAGATAAAAATGCTTTGTATTTTGCATGTTTGACCAACGCTGTAGGTTGAAAATTTTGGAAATGCTTTCAGTGCTTATAAAATATGCATTAAATTCTTAAATTCTTAAAAATCTTGAATTCTAACTGACATAGGAAGGAAGGATGCTGGGAAACTTTAACTTATTACAAAAACTGACAAGAAATCTAAATAGCAGAATAAAGATAAATCGTGGAAGCAAGGTTTCTTACTTCTGAACATAGAGGTAATCCTCAACTTACAACCATATGTTTAGCAACTGTTCAAAGTTACAACAGCACTGAAAAAAGTGACTTGCAACTGGTCCTTGCATTTATGACTGTCGCAGCATTCCCATGGTCACATGTTCAAAATTCAGGCGCTTGGCAACCAGCATGTATTTCCAGTAGTTGCAACATCCCAAGGTCATGCCATCACCAGTTGTGACCTTCCCAGGTGACTTCCCTCAACAAAATCAATGGAGGAAATTGGATTTGCTTAATGACCACATGATTCACTTAACAACTGCAGTAAGTCACTTAACACAGCAAAAAAGTTCATAAAATCTGGAACAACTTACTTAACAACTGCTTTGTTTATCAATGGGAATTGTGGTTCCCAATTGTAATTGTAATTTGAGGAAAACCTGTACTGTAAAATATAGAACAATATAGATACTCACCCATCCATTGCTTCTTTAGTATAGGACAATTTCTAGAAAAATAGAAAACCATATTTTAAATGTGGAACTGCATTTTGTAAATTTATGTTATATTTTATGTTTCATATTTTTATTATTACTTTTATTATGTGTCCCAAGCATTCCAAATAGCCAACCCCGTTCATTCTTATTTATTCATAAAAACATTCAAAGGAAAGCCCCCAGTAGGTTGAAAGCATATATGTTTACAGAAATAAATACATCAATTCAATAGATGCTTACATTTAATAGCCACATTATTGGGGAATAGGGCTATGTAAGACTTCAGATGAAAGGTCTAACTCTAACACAGTGGTTCCCAACCTTTTTGTGATCGAGTACCACTTGGAGGTCCCGTACAGTCGCTGCGTACCACCTGGTTCCAGAGAAACTAAATTCGATCAGATATCACTTTATTTCCATAATTGTACCGTTCCTTTTTTGGCCCCGCGCATCCAGCAACTGGATTCTCGGGCAGCTGGGACCAGGTGGGTGGCATGTGGCAACAGTTGCAAATCGTTGCCAGATTATCTTGTGTTAGGCAGTAAACATTTTTGTGAAGTAAAAAATAACTAACTAAAAATCGTTCATGATCCCGAAAGTGTTCGTGTACCACCTGGAAGGCCCTCGCGTACCACTAGTGGTACATGTACCACAGGTTGGGAACCACTGCTCTAACAAATAAAAAAGGGTGGAGCTTCAATTGCATTATCATCGCAAGATCTTGACTTGTGTTGACACGCCCCCTCATTCACAGATGTCCAGTCCCAGGATTCAAACAAAGTTAAAGTTTTACAAAGTAAAAAAAGTTAAAACGTTTCAGACAGAAGTTTATTTTCTAATTATGCAGGGCACATATACTATAATGTGTTTATTTGAAAATGAATTGCTTTGTTGATAATTGCCTTAGTTGCTTTACTAAACTGGAATATAAAGCAAATATATGTAAATATACAGGGTGCCGATTCAGATTAATTTGTACATTTAATTAAAGTAAAATCCATATATGTTATTAGTGTTAAGGTAGACAATCATTAGGCAAACCATTCTTTTTTTATCCCAGTTGTTGAAAAATAAGCACTGGACACTCTGAATAGGTATTATGATTTCTAAGGGAAATTAGAGAAGGGAGGGAAATTTGAAATATTTAGTATTCGATAAGATTAAGAGTTATTTCTGTTTGCTTGTATTATGTGTCCCAAGCATTCAAAATACAACAATCAAACTAATTAAAGATATTAGGCATAAGCATTGCAATAAAAGATCATAAAACAACATTCACATGCATGTTTGGAAGATAGAATGTTAGACTTAGCACTTATTAGATTATATATACAATGGGTATGTGTGTGTGTGTGTGTGTGTGTGTGTGTGTGTATGTATATAGCTGATGAGAGATAAATAGCTTGAAATAGATCTATACTAGTCTCCCTTTATTTCTTTATCAGTAAAATGTAATATATATATAGAAAAATGGTTTGTCATGAAAGCAACTGCCTGCATGGCCCCTGGATTGGGGCCGAAAGACAAAAGGAGGCAGTATGCTCCCTCCCATATTTGGGTATGCCAGGTGATTTGACAGAATAATAGCTTCTGAATGACTGCACTAATGAAAAATCAGTTAGAAAGGATCTGGATAGGGAAAAGAACAAGCCCCCAAATCTGCCAAAATATTAGTCACTGACCAGAATATTTATTTATTTAGAACATTTACATGGCCTCCTTCTTCACTCTAGGTGACTCTGAGTGGCTTACAAATCTCGCTTCCAGATACAGAAACCCTTATATTATAGGTAGATTCATACAATGGGATGTAGATCAGTGGAGGGTTCCCAAAATTTTTACTACCACTCTGTGGGTGTGGCTTATTTTGTGGGTGTGGCTTGATGGTCATGTGACCGGGTGGGAGTGGCTTGCCGGCCATGTGACTGGGTGGGAGTGGCTTTGCAGTCATGTGACTGGGTGGGGGTTGCTTGGTGACCATGTGACTGGGTGGTCATGTGACTGGGTGGGTGTGGCCAACTTGACATCACTCACGTCAAGGGTTAGGGTGCCTGGCCTCTCCTCACCTCAAAGGCCTCAATGAGATACAATTGCCCTATCTATTTACTACTACTGAACATCCAAAATATACTATTTAATCCTATGTAATGTGTACATACATATTACACACAAGCACACAAAAATATACATTAATAGTACTGTATGTGTGTGTACACACACACCTCTTCTAAAACTATACACATTCAACCTCACCTACTGCATTTGGAAAAACACACCCAGAGTCCACTTTAACTTTTTAAAAATCAAGGAAATTTCTTTCAAAGTTTAGCTACACTTTGATTTATGAAGGATCTGGATATTTTTGTTGCATTTTCTGTACCATTTCCTGGAATTCTTTTATTTAAAAATCCAGATTTTCATCAAATGTTTATCTCTGTGGAAAACTGTAACTTATGCTACACAATGTTGATAGATTCTTGGAGAGGAGGCATCACCCTCCCATTCTCTATGGATGGTATGGATATGACAGGATTTTGGAGAACCTTCCTGCTAGCAAATGTGCTGCTTTTTGCAATGAGAGCAGAGATCATAATGTATCAGAAAACAAGTTAGTATTTCTCTGCCCTGCAGATTCCCGATGTCCAGGAAGTATTGTTTCACTTGTATGTTGGATGGGGATCTTTGAGACCAGAGATATAGGAATAGGAATTATATGCTTCTTTTTGCAAGATGCATTATTTACAAAAAAATAAAGCTATAACAATAACAAGTATGCGTCTAGAGTAATTCCTTAGTTTAACAGACCCTTAGTTTAGTGACTTCAGATGCAGCAGACAAAATCTGCCTATGGAATTTATGCTTTTGCATAAAAATCCTTTATACCATTGGCTAAAAATGAAAAATTAACTTAAGAAAAATCCCACTTACCATTTGAATTTAACAGACATTTTGTTTTAACAGACACCTCTTCTCCCCATTAGTCCATGAGCTGAAGTGGTGCAGTGGTTAAATGCTGCGACTGCAGGCTGACTGCTAGTTCAGCAGTTCAGCAGTTCAAATCTCACCAGGCTCAAGGTTGACTCAGCCTTCCATCCTTCTGAGGTGGGTAAAATGAGGACCCAGATTGTTGGGGGCAATATGCTGAACTCTGTAAACCGCTTAGAGAGGGCTGTAAGGCACTATGAAGCGGTATATAAGTAAAATGCTATTAAACTGATATTTTACTACAACTTCCAGCCAGTTGTGCTTCCTAAAAGAAACAATTGCACCCCCATTGCCTGCCTGCCTGCCTGCCTGCCTTTCTTGTCTCTATCTCCCTTCCTCTTTCTTTTTCTTTCTTTCTTTTTCTTTCTTTCTTTCTTTCTGTCTTCCTTCCTTCCTAACTTCTTTCTTTTTTCTTTCTTTCTTTCTTTCTTTCTTTCCTTTCTCTCCCTCCCTCCCTTTCTTTCTTTCTCTCTCCCCCTTCCTTCCTCCCTCCCTTCTTTCCTCTTCCTTCCTTCCTTCTTCTTCCTTCTTCTTCCTTCCTCTTCCTTCCTTCCTTCCTTCCTTCCTTCCTTCCTTCCTTCCTTCCTTCCTTCCTTCCTTCCTTCCTTTTCTTTTCTTTTCAAAAAAAAAAGGAATATACCAGGGAGGGAGAATCCCATCAGCCTATTTTAAAAGGACATTCTTTCTCACCCCCCCCCAAAAAAAATAAAAGCAACCCATCAGGTCTGGTTTGTGGGATTCTGTTTCAGAAAAAGTAAGATTTTACTTATTCCTGTGGACTTTGTGTTTGCCGGGTAGAACTAGTGGGGTGCCTTGGAGATATATTTGTGTGAGAGAGAAAGACACACAGAGAGAGAGAAAATGTGTGTGTGTGTGTGTGTGTGTGTGTGTGTGTGAGAGAGAGAGAGAGAGAGAGAGAGAGAGAGATGGCGGAGGACACGGAGAGAACATTGCTGCAAGCCCTGGATAACTCTCCTAGGTTGGATGGATCACTCTCTTTCTCTCTCACACACACAGTTCTTTCTTTGGGATCTCAACACAGACGATCGCAGGAGAAAGGGGTGGGGGATTTTCCTGCAGCCTGTATTTTCCTTGGGATCTCAGCACAGACGATCGCAGGAAAAAGGGGTGGGGGATTTTCCTGCAGCCTGTATTTTCCTTGGGATCTCAGCACAGACGATCGCAGGAAAAAGGGGTGGGGGATTTTCCTGCAGCCTGTATTTTCCTTGGGATCTCAGCACAGACGATCGCAGGAAAAAGGGGTGGGGGATTTTCCTGCAGCCTGTATTTTCCTTGGGATCTCAGCACAGACGATCGCAGGAAAAAGGGGTGGGGGATTTTCCTGCAGCCTGTATTTTCTTTGGGATCTCTGTCATTCTTCGAATTTGGTGCTTGGATTTTTTCTCTTCCCTCTGCTGAGGGAACGGGCAGGAGACACTTCTGGCATTCCCGCGCCTCTCGCCCCACTCGCCGGGTGCCTCTGCTCCGCGGTCCCTCCCGCACGTGCCCACCTACGTCGCTTGGTGAGGTTACCCACACGTGGCGTCTTGGAAGAGGGCTGGGCAAGGGAGAAAAGATTGGTTTGCAGGACCGCGGAGCAGAGGCGCCCGGCGAGCGGGGCGAGAGGCGCGGGGATGCCAGAAGTGTCGGCGTCGGCTGCAGGCTCCTGCCTGCGTCTCCCGCCCGCCTCTTGCCTTAAGCCGCCGGGCGCCTTTGCTCCGCGGTCCCTCCGGCGTGCGCCCACGAGGAGGAGAACAAGAGAAAAGATGAGGAAGGTTAGAAATTGAAGGTCCTGTCGTCGTCCCCCAGCGCGGCAAAGTTTCCCTGGCCTCTCCACAATCCCGAAACCATGCTGCGCACGGGAAAGTTTTCCACCGCAGCGGAGTTTCGGGATGGGATTGGTGGCAGCGGCGGCGGAGTTTTGGGATGGGCTTGGTGGCGGTGGCAAAGTTTCCCTGGCCTCTCCACAATCCCGGAAGTTTTTTGCTGCGGCGGAGTTTTGGGATGGGCTTGGGAGAGCCGCCAGCGGCGGCAGCAGCCATTCTTGGAGAGGCAAAGGAAGCACGCGGGAGATCTTAGCTACAGTTTACTCATCGATCTCCCGCATGCTCCCCTCTTTCCCCCATCACTCTCCGCACACATCAGTCCACCCGCTGCTTGTATCACCCCTCCAGCTCTCCCTCCCCCGCCCACCCGCCAGCCCATGCCCTTCTGCCTTACCTTTGCCAGCAGCGATGCGGCTAGATTCTGCAAGTAGCTGCTGGGCGGGGTGAGTGAACATCGGGTGGGCTGGGCATGCGCAGTGGAGAAAAATCCAGAAAAATTAGAAAATAAAGGAAATAAGCCAAAAATAAGATGGTGACATATGCGCAGTGCCGGAAATCTGGCCTCTGGGCATGCGCAGAAGAATTTTTTTAAAAAATTTAAAAAAATTTTTTTAATGGTGGCGCGCAGGGACCGGCAACGGCAACCGACTGACGTCACCAGCCGGTTACTACCGGTGCGGTAGAGTGGACCGCACCGGTAGGAACCCACTACTGATGTAGATGCACATTTAAGGGATAGTATACAAACATCACAAAAATTGCAATGGGAATACTCAATGTCAGAAACACGTTGTCTATTTATTGCACATTTTAAATAAACAAATAAGTAAAATGCATAAACTTAGAAGTGTTCCCAAATACAATTCTGTGTTTTATCATTTTGTAAGCTAACTTCTGAATTCATATTCACCAAATATTATATATCCACTGGTTTTGCAGCAGTGATTATCTATCTCCACTGTGGCCTTGACTTCTTTGGATTATAACAGTGTTTCTCTTGACAACTTTAAGAGGTGTGGCCTTAATTATCCAAACAGCCATGTTGAAGTCTTCACCTCTTAAATTTGCCAAGGTTGAGAAATATTGGATTACAAGGTGTAAAGTTGAAAAGAGTGGGGAGGGTGAGGGAGGACTCAGTTAGCCCAGGACACATCTCTCACTCTAAATCACTTAGGCAGCTGGTCCGATGAAAACCAGCACGTTTAAAATAACACTTACTGGAAGTGTTTGGGTTAGATGGTAAACATAAGTATGATGTCATCTTGGATACCGTGGGATTAGGCACTCACTCCTGGTGTCTGGTTTTAGGATTTGAGCAGATGATTTTTACAGCGATCACAAAACAACTCAAAACAATATTGATACTCTATTCTGGGCTTGGAAGTTTTACTACTGCATAGTAAGACTGTAAGACTAAACGCAAATTTAGTCTATTATGGCAGAAAAATATAACATTAACTTCAACAGCTTGTTATGGTTCTGATATGTTGGAACCATTCCACCTTAACAAATTCAGATTGCAGAAATGGATTGTAATTTATAACATTTGCAGTATGTCATACCTTTGTGTTTCTTTAAAATGTGTGAGTGGATGATTTTTTAAAAAAACTAAAGTAGTTGGCTTCATTAAATAGGTAAATGTTGATTAAATTCTCCCATATGCTTCTGAACAAAAACTTTAAATGACATTATTTAAATGGTTTATTTTTTCTGATTTCATTAAAATATAATATCAAAACTCATTTAGAAGCCTTTATTAAAGACTGTCTTTATTTTAAAAAAATCAGATGCTACTAGAAGCATATATTATACAGTCATTATATGTGCCTTAGCAAAGACATTACATTTTTCCAGCTTTCATTTAAATTTTTTACTTGTAGCTATCACTGCAGCCTTCACAGAAGGTTATCATAAATACTTCTACATAGTTATAATAAGTTGCTTAAAATAACTAATTCCTTAATTAGGTTTTTAGCAGTGGTGAAATCCAATTTTTTTTACTACCGGTTCTGTGGGCATGGTATGGCTTGGTGGGTGTGGTTTGGTGGGTATGGCAGGGGAAGGACACTGCAAAATCCCCATTCCCACCCCACTCCAGGGGAAGGATACTGCAAAATCCTCATTCCCTGCCCACTCCTGGGGCCAGCCAGAGGTGGTATTTGCAAGTTCTCCGAACTACTCCAAATTTCCGCTACCAGTTCTCCAGAACCTGTCAGAACCTGCTGGATTTCACCCCTGGTTTTTAGGTTTCTACATTGGGGGGGGGGAGTTTACATAGGTATATATTTAACATCACTTTACAAATGTAGTGGATTTCATTTGATATCATACAGTTTATGATAAGAGTAATTAATTTATTGAGTTCCACCTTTTGTACATTTCCTTGCCAGAAAGGAGTTAGAAAAAAATGACTCTAATATTTATGAACAAGAAAAAAATCAAAGAAATGTCAATATCGGACATTGAATCGGTTTTGCAAAATGCAGAAAATAACATTAAAATGCAACACTCAATTCAAAGACTAGAATCAGCAATCCATAATTCATTTAGCCCCAATTGCCCATTGATTAAATCAAATATACTAGAATATCACAGCAGATTTATTATTGAAAACTACAGTACTTAAAAAGCTACTAACATTAGATGATACCAAGCTAACTTCAATTATTTATACTTTCTGAACATTCAGCTAAATCAAGAATCATTCTAGCTGGCTTGACAATCAATTGCTAAGGGTATACAACAAGTCTGAATATATTAGCATCTCTTTGATTCAATTTCTATATAAATCAGGAGTCACCAACCTTTCGGACCTCAGGGACCATTAAATTCATAATTTTAAATCCCACGGACCACTAATATGATCTGCCTAATGACCGGCTGGGTGGGCGTGGGTAGGTGGGCATGTTACTGGGTGGGCATGGCCAATTTGATGTCACTCGTGTCAAGGGGCACCTCGCCAGCCTCTACTTGCCCCTCCCCTCCCAGCCACTCCTCGCCTGCCCGCCCGGGCTCCTTAGGGCCCCAACAGGAAGCAGTTGTTGGAGCTAAGCAGCCACCATGAGAAAGAGTTGGCCAAACAGTTGGCTCAGTTCAAATTGGATCTGACCAAGAAGGAGGCTCAGCAGAAGCAGCTCACTGAGGACTATGAGCATAGGCTTTCCAAGCAGTGAGAATACAAGTGGGAATGCAAGGCCAGGTACCAGTGCCTGGAGGCTCAACAAGCTGAGATGGTCAGCCAGTTCCAGGCCATAATGTAGTCCCACTGGAATAAGGCCCTCTGGCTCTTTGCCACCAGCGGCGCTTCCCTCCAGCCTTTGCCTAAGCCCCACACCAGGAGGCTGAAGCAGACCCCAAGTTAGAATTTCTGTCCTCCACCGACCCACACAAAAAAGCCCCCAAAGGGGGAGACACTCTGCAGCAACACAAATGTTCATTGCAGGTATCCGGCCCAGGGGCCGTAGTTTGAGGATCTCTGATATAGGGTAATATAAAAAATGCAAAAAAAAATTCTGCGGACCACCAAAATGTTCTCACGTACCACCAATGGTCCACAGACCACCAGTTGGTGACCACTGCTATAAATGGTAAGGCAGTAGTGGTGGGTTGCTGCTGGTTCGGACCGGTTCACCCGAACCGGTAGTGGAAATTTTCACCCGCTCACCGAACCGGCAGCGATGGCTGGCTGTCCACGCCCCCAAACCGGTCCTCCGGTCGCCATGGCTACACATGCACAGAGGGTCATTTCCGCGAAGTGACATAGGCACGCACTTCCATCGCGATGCAAACCAGTAGGGAAGGTAAGTGGAACCCAAATCTGTATGGCAGACAAGCTGTGTTTAGTTTTACGCAAAACTGATAACAGATGATATAATATATGTGGGTATGTGGGCATTATTTATTTATTTGTTTGTTTGTTTGTTTGTTTGTTTATGTTTATGTAGGGTACATTGGAGGTGGTGACCCTTTGAAAGGACCGTAACGGCATACATTAAAATTTCATTTTAATGTATGCCGCTTAGTGTACCTTTAAAGTGTACATTAGTGTACATTTAAAGTGACAATAAAGTTATTCCAAGTCTAAGTCTAAGGTCAAGAAGGCACATTATGGACAGAGCAGGGCAAACAAACATTCTGCAGTTGGCAAAGGAATGAGACAAGGGTTTATACTCTTCCTTTATTTATTCAATCTATATGTTGAATATATTTATACCATGGAAATCTGGATTGGAAGAAGATGAGCATGTTTTCTTTACAACTAGAGGAGGAAACATCAATCACCTGCCCTATGGTAATGATATTTTTCTGATAGCAAAAATGCAAAGGGTCTGCATGTGCCAGTAATAAAATTCTAGGAGCATGATGAAAAAAATGGGACAAAGATTAAGTACAAAGTCCAAAAATAATGACAGCAGGTACAATAGCCAGCCTTATGAAATGAAAACATTGAAGTGTTAGATAGTTTCTGCCTTTCAGACTCAATCGTCCACTGTAAAGAAGTAAGCAGCCAAGAAATACACTGCAGAAAAGCACTTGGTACTGTAGCCATTTAAAAATATTCAAATATCTAGTAGCAAAGTGGATAGGCTCAGTTCCAATGGTAACAGGTAAAATATTGGAAGACTCAAAGGACCTGGGTAGGGACAGACCATTATTAAGAAACATCTATCTGGTTGAATAGATGCTGACCTGAAGATACATAGTCAATCAGTTAGATCCACTTATAAACCTGATTTGCCATAAACTAAATTGGCCCAAAGGTTTGCCTTGGTCTATCAACAGCAATGTTATTAAGCAAGTATTATGCTTTAAATACCTGGGCATGGTCCTCCAGCTGATGGAATCAAAAGAATTCATTCTAGCCATTAGACAAAATGTGAGTAAGAGTGCAGCAGTTATTCTACTACTCTAGGGGAGGTCAATATATGCCTGCAACTATCACATTTTTTAGCCTCTAGCTAGCACAATTACTATATAGAAACATGCAATGCTTTAATTAACATAACAGGATATACTAATGCAAAATATGTGCAATTTCTGCTTTCTAACATTAATCCTGAAATTACATACTATGTAGCTAGGTTCTGTAGAGCAGCATATAAAATAAGACAGAAGGTAAACATGTAGGTCAGGGGTGTCAAACTCGTGGCCTGCGGGCCCGAAGCATCATGTGCTGGCCACGCCCACCTCCATTTTAGCAAAAGGGGGGAGTTGCAATATGTCACGTAACGAAAACGTGACACCGTGAGTTTGACACCCTGGTGTAGGTTAATCCAATTGAGCATGGTTAACTGATATGATTTATTCTTAGCATTACATTTAAAAAAACATTTCCTTTTGTTCTTTTAAGTGGAATGTGGGCTTTGTTTCATACTTATCTTGTTAGTTACTGTACTTACTATCTTGCTGGGTTTGTCAAAAATTTATTCATAATTACAATTCTGACATTCTTTTTAACTGATTTTATGAAATAGCTTTATTTAGATGCTTTATTTAGTGGCATTTACCTTAAAGTTTTAGTTTCATTATGACTTTATTTTTATTATTATTCTGATGCATTAGTCTTATCTTTCTCTATTCCTAATGTTCTTTGTATTTACCCTTGCTATTCAGTTTAATATCAAGGGTACATATATGCTACATGCCTAGCCTATGTATTTATACCTATAAAAGAGAATATACACATTGATGCTGGTGCTCTCTGAGTTTGATTGCTTGCTGATGTTTCATTACCCAACTAGGCAACATTATCACTGTGACTGAGTATAGGTTTTCTATCTATTTATATACAGTAGTGCTATTGTAAATAAATAGTGAGCACCCCACACTCACTCACACTAACATTGTACTACAAACCAGGGCATACAAAACCTTTGCCAGACCAATTCTCGAATACAGCTCATCTGCCTGGAATCCACACTGTATAACGGACATTAATACAATTGAGCGAGTCCAGAGGTATTTCACGAGAAGAGTAGCAATAGCAATAGCAATAGCACTTAGACTTATATACCGCTTCATAGTGCTTTACAGCCCTCTCTAAGCGGTTTACAGAGTTCAGCATATTGCCCCCAACAATCTGGGTCCTCATTTTACCAACCTCAGAAGGATGGAAGGCTGAGTCAACCTTGAGCCTGGTGAGATTTGAACAGCTGAAGTGCTGAACTAGCAATCAACTGAAGTAGGTTGCAGTGCTGCTTTTAACCACTGCACCACCTCGGCTCTATGTACTCCACTGCTCTGCTCACAATAGAATACCTTATGCCACCAGGCTTGAAATTTTGGACCTGGACAACCTAGAACTACGCCGCCTACAGTCTGACGTAAGCTTAGTACACAAAATTGTCCGCTACAATATCCTACCCATTAATGACTACTTCAGCTTCAACCACAATAATACACGGGCAAACAATAGATACAAACTCAAAGTAAACCGCTCCAAACTCGATCGCAGAAAATACGACTTCAGCAACAGAGTGGCCAATGCCTGGAATACACTACCTGACTCTGTTGTTACATCCTCAAACCCCCAAAACTTTAACCTAAAACTGTCTACCGTGGACCTCACTCCATTCCTAAGAGGTCTGTAAGGGGGCATGCATAAGCGCACCAGCGTGTCTACCGTCCCTGTCCTACTGTTCCCATTATTCGTACTCATTTCTTATGCATATACTTTACCTGTTTATACTTATATGTTCATATGTTATGTTCATACTTATAATTGTTTTCTCATACATGCTTGACAAACTAAATAAAAACAAATAAACAAACAAACACACAAACAAATAAATAAATGTTACCTTATTGGGTAATGAAATATCTGCAAACAAACAACCAAGCTCAGAAAGCACTAAAATGTTCTCTATGTTTAGTAATATTTGCTTTGTGTTGGTTAATGACTATAATAAAAATTAATAAAGATTTCTCAGCTTTCGTGTGATCAAAGCTGAAATATATTTAAAACTTTCTTTCTTCACAATTTATTTTCCAACATTTGTTATTTGATATTTGCAAAATGACATTCAAAGTAATTTTAGGCACATCAAATAAATACTAAAAATATAAAAATGAAAAAGAAGAAATTTTAAGAGAATCTTCGCATTAGCTGTCAGGTGCTAATTTCCCAGAGCCTGAGAACTCTGAAATTATTTCTATCATGTCCACTATGACATAGTAAACGGTAACTGTTTTAATAGAATAAGAAATAAGAAATAGAATAAAATAACAGAATAATTGAAAAGGCAGTTTCAAAAATGTACATTCTTTTCCCATCATATAGCAATAGTCTTATCTTCACTATAATTGAAACTACGTCCAACTGATATTCTCTTAAACTCCGTATCTCTTACCTTTGCTATGAGACTTTGATACTCTTCAGATTGACTAAAATTGGTGCCCATTTCAAATATATTCACAGTTCCTGCTTCACATTCATTTAGCCACTTTTGGTATTCTTCTTGTCCTGGGAGTCTGTCCAAGAAAATTTTGAAGGCTTCCCAAATAGCTTCTTGGCAGACTTAAAAGAAAGAAAGAAAGAAAAATCCATTACTGTAAAAGTACAAGTATCACTATTGTGTAACAACTACCTTGTTGTATTAGCACATAAAGAGAGAGATGCACAAACACATTGCTAGATACTGTTGTTGCTACTACACGTGAACAATCCTGCTGGATTAGAATTTAAAAAGAGATACTATATTCAACTGAATGTTAAAATGTACAAAATTTCTAGACATCTACTAGAGACCATGAAATAGCTTTTACTGTTCATATGGTAGAAGGCTATCTGGTCTACAGAAATCTGGATGGTCATCGCATGGAAGTGAAAAGAGTGGCTTTACTTAAGAATGTAAAAAGGCACAATTCTTTGTGAGTATAGAGTTTCTGAGAGTGTACATCAGAAGAAGTACAGAGACAAATTGGTATGTTAATATTATTTGAAAAGCTATCAAGATTAAAAGTTTAAAAACAATGACAGAAGAATGTTGGAAAAGAATAGTAAGAAAAGAGAAATAGGGAAATTAAAAAATCACTAATTATTTTCAATTATTTCAAATTATTCTATGTGGCAATTGTTAATTTAATTTAATTTAATTTAAAGTTCTTATAGGCCGCCCAATCCCGTAGGACTCAGTTAATCCCATTAATCCAAATGTGGCTTAAATTGCACTAAGTTTATTGAGTGTATATAGTATTTATAGTTAATTGTTCTATTAGCATCTTCATGGATGTATCACAAGGTAATTTTGTCAAAATTTGACAAAATGTAGGCAACAATCTTGTTCAGAAGAATCCCACAGAAGTGATGCCAAGAGCAGATTGAGGCTTTCTTCAACTAAAGTTGAATGCAGAGATAAAAGGCATGATAAGAACATTATTTTCTTCAATCAGCTGGAGAACATGATTCATTGTCAATTGTTTTTGTTAGATTTTTGTCTGAAATAAATTTCTAGAAATTATCCAATTGTGGTATAAACTTTTAACATTCCACTTAGAAAAACCTTCTTTTTTGTATAATTACATACACCATGTTTTCCTTCCACTTTCCAAATGATAAAATAACTATAAAAATGTATTAAATAAGTTTAAAAAATAGAAAATTATATTACAGTCTACTTCAA
Organism: Diadophis punctatus similis; assembly: GCA_023053685.1. Lineage (NCBI taxonomy): Eukaryota > Metazoa > Chordata > Lepidosauria > Squamata > Dipsadidae > Diadophis > Diadophis punctatus. Next base: position 719,451 of record JALIGW010000038.1, on the reverse strand, counting down.
GTAGGCATTTTTTTCCTACAACAAATTGTTGCTCATGTAGCAACTGTATCTGAACAGAATGAATAATAAGATAAATTTGGTCTATCCTAGAAATCAGAATTCCTAAACAATTAATCACCATGAATTTTTCAAATGCTAACACTTGAAACTTGTTGTGTAATTCTCCAGAATATTGCATAATTGGATTGTTTGTTTATTTGTTTCAAATGTCCACCCATCTCATATAGATGATTCCTAAAAAAGAATAAAAACTCAATGAATAATTACAAACATAAATAATCTAAAAATAATACCTGAGAAACTCACAATGTTCTATAAAGAGCCTTCTGCAATCTATTATCTTCCAGATTTACATTTCACAATTTACATTATTCCTAATTTTTACAGCTTAGATGATCAAATTGGCAATGGCTGAGTTATTGGCTTGTGTCACTGACACTTGACAATAAGTGAATGATTTAATAAGTAGGACTTCAGTTCCATAAGGGTAGCCACCATCATTATTTATTTGTTTCTTAAATGTATGTGCCGCCTCTCTAGCCATGGGGATACTCTAGGTCTGTGGTGGCGAACCTATGGCACGCGTGCCACAGGTGGCACGCGGAGCCATAGCGGCCGGCACGAGAGGGTTCCCACCGGCAAACCGGAAGTGCGGAAAAACGCACTTCCGGTTTGCCGGTGAGCTGTTTTTTGCACTCCGGAGGGTTCAGGGAAGGCACTTTTTCGCACTTCCGGTTTGTCCGTTTTGTAGTTTTTTGCATTCCGGAGCTTCAGGGAGCTTCCCTGAACCCTCCGGAGTGCAAAAAACAGCACACCGGCAAACCGGAAGTGTGTTTTTTTCGCACTTCCGGTTTGCCGGTTTTGTCGTCCCAGGCTCCGGTAAGCCTTTGCGTGGGGTGTGGGGGTGTGTGCGCATGCGCAGGGGGCAGCATGGGGGGGTGTTGTGCGCATGCGTGGGAGGGAGGAAATGGGTGTGGGCATGCGAGCGCGGGCAAGCGCGCCCCCCCCTTTTTGGCACGCGAGCCTAAAAAGGTTCGCCACCACTGCTCTAGGTGGTTTACAACAATAACATTAAAATAAATTTGTGTCTTAGGAGTATTCAGTGTGAGAACAGTTTTCTTTGGAAATTGTATGATCCATTTAAACTTTTAAATAAACAGTCTAACATATAGTATAAATCCTCATAAGACTCTCTATACAATGAGTCTTCCTCACAAAAAGCTTTAGTCTTTCCGGGAAGTGCCAGTTAACATTGCTATTATTGTCCAATGCCTTTTTATCAGTAAGATGCTTTAGTCTATTACTTGTCATTCTACAGAAAGGGATTTGCTGGGGATCAGCGCCTGACTAGTCCTGCTTATTTATTTGGAGGTTGGAGAGCTTGCTCGATCATTTATGTAAATGAGCAGTTCTTCAGTTTAATCCAATTATAATCCCATTTGTGTTTCTTAAACATTGAACCATGTACAGTATATTGGCTCAGGCAAACTAAACCTTAAAACTCAACTCCCATATGTCCAACAGTTTATTACTCAACATGAAAAAATTGAGAGGCCTCAAAGAAGCGTCTCTCAGAGAATTTTATACTACTAGCAGTATTATTACTAAGTGTATAGCTAAATGAGCACTTTTAATCAAGAAAGGTCAATCTTATTCTAGATATCATTTCATTCTCCTGTTGGTAGGTAGCCTAGGAGGAGAAAAAGAGAAATGTCATGCCAGTTCACAGCTACTTTGACCATCTGGGCTAGAGAATCCTTGTCCTTCCTCACAGAGGCCTTTGGGTGTGACAGTCCTTATCAGGGGATCAAACAACCATCTGTTATAGGACTTCCTGAGCAGAATGGAGCAGTTCTGCAAAATGCAGGATCACATCAAATGGATAACAAATAGGCACAGTAGAAAAATGAAATATTAATATAGATTTAATTATATAGTAAATTGCTATTTGGAGTTGAGGAAAGAAATGAAGGGATGACAAACACAAGAAAGAAAGAGTATGTGAGAATGTATGTTGCAGAAATGGCATGTTACTCAAATGAAACAGAAGAGATGAAACATAACCCGGAGAAAGAGAAGGACATTTAATGGGAAGATATGTTATTGGTGAATGGTAAATTGGTAGGATGTAGGAGATATTTGTTTAGGTTTCTGTGGTGTTAATTTGTGTAAGCCATTTAACATCAGATGTGATGTTAAAATATTACCTAACTTCAATCAACATATACAGCACTGCATCTACCACTTCAAACCTCTGCAGGAATGGACCATGTTCTGGTTTCTAATTTATTTTAAGACAGCATTTAATTGTCCTAAATATAGCACCCACAAATCCCTTTTATTAAGCTTGCAATTCTTAAAGAGAGCATGGCAAATATAATTAATTGATTATAAGTGTCAAGAAATTTAGAGAGAAGTAGTGAACTCTATCCGTAGAGTTAAGGAGAACATTTTGTGGGAAAGGGCTGTACAAGTTCGTAGGAATCTGTTTGGATGTTGAGACTTGGAAACTATGGTCAAATTATATAAATTATACAGGCAAAATGTATAATGCAAATGGACATAAAAGGAAGAGAAGGAATGAAGCATTTTCTTCATCTCAGAATCACAAGCATTTTTAAATACTAGAGTCTAGAAGTCTAGAGATACTATACTGCCCATTGTAGGAAAATGTAATGCCTCGGATCTGATTCCAAAGAAGATGTTTTGAATCTACCAGTCTGCATCTTCTTATGGCAAGCATGCCTTTTTCTGATCCTGCATAAACCTCAGGATCTCTGGAAAATTTCTGTCTTTGTGGAATTGAATTTGGAGCACTACACTACAAGCCTTATGTTATTCTCATTTGCAATATCCACATAGTCAAGTAAATGATACATGTGTATATGTGTTTCCCCCAAACTCTTACTCTGACTGAGCTGACATATTTTTTCACATATCACATAATTTTTAAGCCTGCCTGTGCTGTGAGGCAACATAACTTCTCCAAGCAAAATTTACACTGCCTTCTTCCATCTCCCATATGTTAGGCTATTCTTTGAGGTAAAACAAGTAACCTAAGTACCAGTCCTAATACAGTGAGAAGAGAATTTGCTTTGTTAATATTTAGTGAAAAAGTAGCATAATAATTAAAATACTGGATTAAGATGGAACAACCTAGGTTCTGGTATCCGTGAAGTTTTGAAGCTTTAAGCCAATTGCTGTAATTTAGTTAGCATATCAGACAGGGCTGTAGGAGTACTATGCATATTGTCTTTAAGTTATTGCAGGAAATTCATGATTTAATGTAATAAACAAGTGAAGCAAAGCAAACATGCCAAATAGACAGCTGTCCTTGATTGTCCTATTATTTTCTGTAATGGTTCCTTCTGTTGCAGTTATCTCTGTTCAGCCTATATCCTTCATTGCTACAACTTCCTGATGAGTAACAGGAAGACAAAGGGGGAAAATGGCAATATACCCAACATCAGCCCAACGGGGTTGCTTTTCTGAGGGTTTCTAACATTCACATAAATCTAGATGTTGACACTCTCAAGAAGTTGCCTTGGACTGCTCTCTTACCTCTAAGTTTGAAATATTTCAGATGATTGGCAGTAGCCTTTTCAATAGACTCTTCTGGGCATACTTTAATTCCAGTAGGAAAGAAAATGGATCTCTTCATTCGAAATAAATGCCTGCTGAACTTCTGTGATTCCTTGAAATCAAGAAGAGGCTTAGAATCCAGAAACTGAGAATGATTTCTATTTGTTTGCCAGGTATCAGATGAAAGATCCAAAGAAATATCCTTAGGTGCTGTGTCCTCTGTTGGTAAATAGGTTTCATTACAAAGAAATATCTTTAAGGAGCTATGGATATAATGCTATAGTACCACACTATCTTATAAGCTTCATTAAGAAATACAATCTTTCAAATGTTTCCAATCTACTTTTGTTACATTCGTCTGGTAATATGGATGTTAACTAAGCAGTGTAAGAGTTAAAATGTTGGACTGATGCTAAGGAGATCAATATCCTGGTCCACCATTAGTCACCAAAGGTCACTAGGTGACTTTGGGCCAGTCATTCTCTTTCAATCCAACCCAACTCACAGAGTTGTTGATATGAAGAAAAATAAGGAAAGCAAGTCTTATAGACACTGCCTTCAGTTCCTGAACAAAAATAGCAGGATATGACTCTAATAAAAAACAGTGTGTCATAATAATTATAATACCTTTTCCACTAGATACTTATACTTTCTTTGTTGTTATAGTATTGCAAATGTCTTAAATATAAATCTTTTTTTAATTTAAAAGAAGTCATCATGGGATTTTGTTTGTTTGTGCGATTAAGGTAGATAATAATCAAGATTTCAAAGTAAAAAATGTTTATTATATAGATTTTGTGCCCCAAAATAAGAAAATTAAACTTGTTTTACAATTGAAGAATAAGAAGAGCTAGCATTTCTGTTTCTATAGATGTCAAGAAACTCCTACACTATTGTTAAAACATATTTCTGCCTAGGTGATGAGACTAATTTCTATATAGTCTGAATAATCCTTTCTCATATACAGAGACTATATAGAGTTTCTCATGTGTGTTCTGCACACATCTTACAGAATTTTCCTACCAGATTAGAGGGTTTACAGTGACTCACTTCTTAAACATTTTCTAGTTGTATCATCCTAACTTTGACAAACAGCATAAAACTTTCAAGCACAATTTATGCATCTAATATGAATGGGCTAATCTAAATCCCATAAGGATGGCTACTTTTTAAAGATGGAGATGAGATTAGCTCCTGCTTTATATTTTTAATATGGAAACTAATCAGACTTAGTTCACATATTTTCCATTTGTATACTGTAAAAACTAACCAGGAGAAAAATGATAAAGCTGAACAATTGACTGACTATATAAATGATAAAGTATTAGCAATGTTTAAAAATGTTATTTGAAATGAAAACTAAATATAACCATTACAAGAAGAGTTACAACATGATATACTTGCCACTGGCTTGAGGACAAATATTAACAATATTAAGATTTTGTTTTCTGAGAAAAGCTACTAATGCGTCTACTCTGTAAATATAAAACAGACATATGCTTAGTATTTATTCTCATTATATACATATTTCAGTAAAATCAAGCCTTAGGTGATGCTTATTCTTATGTTAGGGATAGGGACATCGTAGCCTACAATTAACTTATCCTGTCAATTTTAAGAATTGCAGATAAACACATTGGATTCCAGTACAGAAAGACTGATTCTAGCTCCATATAAATATACGGTAAGCTATTGCTTTTTTCTCATTCTGATAAAATGAATTTTCATTAAATACAAAACAATGGAATAACTGTTTAACTAGTAAAATGGTTTATAAATGAATATTAACACACACACAAGCACACAAATTATTAGGTATACTTTCTTACCTGCAAATGTTGGAAAATCCCTTTTAGCCAAAACAAATATGCATATTCCTAAATATATTTTCCAAGGAAAGTCACACATATTTATTTATCTTTTATTCTGTTTTATATTTAAAGTGAAAAAGGAAATAATCAAGTCCCTTTTCCACCGGACCAGCAATCCTGAACGTATTAAGCATCCAATAAGATTCTCTTCCAGGAAAACCACTGGTGTCGTATATTATTCCTTCTGATCATTAAAAAAAATAGTACAGTTTCTTTAACAAAAGCCCAACAAAATATCTAAGATTATTTTCTCTAAAATAAATTATTTCATTTTTCATTTTGGGAGTTACAGAAGTGCTAAAGGAGAAGCTTCTTGATATTAGTCATTCGAGTGCAGACAGTTTTTTTTTTTTTTTTAAATTAAGCTGGTCAGCTGAGCCAGCTTTACTGAAGCTTATCATGCCCTTAACTGGCATTCCATACAAGGACAGCACCATTCTCTCTTAACAAAATACAATTTTAATTAACTTCTTGGGGAAAAAGTAGTATTTAAGCAATATCTTGTGTTAATATAAGAAAAAGGTGATTTTCATCCTTGAGTGATTTTGCTGCAACTCTGGATGGTAACAACAACACATGCATGATTTAATTTATCACTATGATTCTCCAGGCAAGGTTAAAACAGGGAAATATTTAGGAAATAGACTAAGAAGAATGTTGTTGAATAACATTGCACTTTTTTAATAGTTTTATAGTTTGTATAATGGTATTGCTAATCCATTTACAAAGAAAATAAACAAAAAACTATGGACTTTTATACATACAAAATTACATATACATGAAAACAATAATTTTAAATTTGACCTACCTGGAAGGTACCAGTTCACATTAATGTCATCTTTGACCTTGATCCCAAAAAGCTACAGTTTTAGACCTAGTTAATATCTGGATGTGAGCTGATAAGGTAAGAACACTAAATAAATAAGAACACTAAATAAATCTTAGGATTTCTGACTAAAAGAAGGAACTGAAAAATATTTCCCCAAAGAGGCCAATCCTTTCTGTATTCTTACAAAGTAAAATATATGGAAGTGTTCATATACTACACACAGTTGGTTCCAAAGTTTTACTCTTTATTTACCCAAAGAGGTGTTTTGCATAACTGGAGTAAGGAATAAAGTATAATAAATGATACATAACAAACATGTGACTTGCATTTGCCTGTTTATTATATTTTAATCTGGTTTTAATGGAATTTTATTGATATCAGTGTTTTGTTTTGTTTTGTGTGTGGTTGTTTTAACTAGGTGAGCTGCTCAAAGTCATGAATGTGAGATGGCTGTTCTACAATCAAATCAATCAATAAAAATGGCACAATAAGAGTACTGGACAAGTAGTGATTAAAGGCTAAATACATCTAAATATCTACTGGAATTTTATTCTGGGACACATTACACCATTGTCCCACAAGGCTGACTGCCGTCATATCATTATCTGCAGGAAGCTGTCTCAACCTTTCTGGTAAACCTCACCCACAGGGCCTTTTGGTAGGCCAGATGCACCTTACATGGTCTTCTACATGGATTTTTCGGTGGCTTCAAACACTGCCCCATTTACAGCTCCAGGGCCTCTTTCTAGGTTTTGACTGCTAAATTATTTGTGATCTTCCAAGCCAAGTCCATTGATGAACTTCTTCAAAGTATTCCTGTTGATAATTTACCTCAGATCTTTTCCATCGGAACACACTTGGGTCTCTTCCAGCTCTTGATGATATATACATGTATCTGCTCCAGTCTTTCTGGCTGAAGCTATTCATCTCAGAGGAAAAAGCCTTTTCACAAGAAATATAAATGTGTCCTTCAGCAGCTTCAAACTCTAGGCACCACTCCCACAAGTTTCATACATATACACATGAACATAAATACTTACATACACATATGGACATATACATATGTATACCTACATACCTAGTTACATGTACTTTCTATATCTACCTATATACACATACATATGTACATACAGATATACAGTACATACCAATATTGTAAATTCCTACTTTTACCTGCATATCTCTATCAGTATAAACAGATGGAGTCATACAAATAGGGTGGGGAAAGAAAGGGCTTGAAAGCATTTCTCTTCTATCAAGTCACTCTTTCCTTCCACAAGCCATGAAAGTGGAGTTTGCTACTGCTGTGTACTAAAAGCTATTGGATAGTATACTAACAAAGAGCAGGCTGTTTTGTGAACCGAATTTGAGAGTACTGGCCACAAAGCAGCTTAAACCACAGTTTGTGTAAGCTAATCATCAGCTTACAACCTTTAGAAAGCTGGAATGCTTGAGGAATACAAAAAGTGCCAAACACAATTAAATCAAGAGGTTCACCAAGTAAGACTATTTGGACAGCTACTGCCAATGAGTGTAGGTAATAGAAATACTGTATGTAAATCTTTGCTCTGTGAAATGGCCTGTTGTTCCCCTTTGCCCTGATTCAGTCCCATGAAAGATGAAGAGATAAGTAGGATCAGTTTCTACAGTAAAATATATATACTTCTTTCTGGATCCATTAAAATGAAAATGTGTGTTGACGTAGTTTAATTATCATGGGCATAATGCAACCTACCGCAAGTGAAAGAGAATTTTTTTCTTCCCTCCTGGTTGACATATGAAGAAAAAATTGGATGGAACAAAAAGGCTGTGAGTTCTCCATCTAAGTCATTTGTGCATTGCGCAAAGAATCTATGACTTTAAAAAAACATAATTCAAAATTATTTTAGAAGAAGCAATTTCAAAGAAGTAACAAGCTTTATGCAGTTATAAGAAATATAAAACAATTATTCAAATTGGACCAGGCACAGGTTATATATCCAACTTCATGATTTCTGGTGTGTGATCACTAGGATATGGGCTAGTTGGTGGTCTCCAGCAAGATTGACGAAGTGAAAATATTTCTTTAAAAAGCCAACATGCCCATATTCCAATATTTGGGGCATTTTATTTTTCAAATACAACGTTGGAACACTGTGGACATCCGAGACAAATACATAACATGTTGCTAGGGTGGTTGCCAATCTGTATCTTACTTTGATCTTCAAAAACTTTTGATTATAGAGTAGTCCTCTTAAGTAAAGGTTGAGAACTGTGCTGTCCCGCTCACTCACACCTACATGTAACAGTGATTTAGTGGGTTTATTAATATTGCCCAGCAATTCCCTTCAACAAAAATCCAGAACTGTCTCAATTAAGTCCAGCCAAAAGTAGACCAATGCTAGTCCACAGAGTAATTGCTAATGAGTCCATAAGGCACTTGAAAGTTTCCCAAACAAGATAAATTCACTGGGCAAAATTAAATCCACAATACAAGGGTCACGAGGCAAGAAAAGTCCAGAGTTTACCAGGCATGATCCAATGCAAGGCAAGGCAGAAATCAAAACAATCAAGAAACAGAGAGTTAGGAAATGAACATATTGTTCCCAGCATGGTCTCAATCTATCTGCTGGCTAAATAGTTAGCTTCTGGTGCAGCCTTTAAAAAAGGGACAAAGTTACCTCCTCACTCAGAAGCTGACCTTCGCTACTCCTGCCTTTTCTCTTCCCTATGTGTTCTTGGATAAGGTACAGAAGACAGTTCTTCATCATTGACTGGCTGCCGCTTGGGGCTTTCCCACCTGAAACCTCAGGGCTGTCCTGCTGTAGCTGTGCTTCAGCCAAATCATTCTCAGCTGGCTGCTCGTCCAGTTTCTCTTCATTCATCCACTCCCCTTCACTTACTCGCAGCCCCTGCCTTGGAGCCATTGACCAATTCCTCTTCTGACGTTTCAGGGTCTGTCTCACCCTTCTCCGAACAGATATCTGGAAAGGCATCTGGGGAAACATCTGGGGGAGTCATCACAGGAACATTGATTTATCTTATCTTTGATGAGATGGATTAGATTTATCTCAGTATGTTTTACACCGTGGAGGTGGCAAGCTTTACTTTGTAAAGTTTAAAAAAAATCATTTTCTTTAATGAAGCACTATATTGCCTTAAAACATTACGGAAAATTTGGGAAATACTGCTCAAAGAGAGTGTACTTTCTTTTTCACATGACTGTATCATTTTTCCTACACAGAGATAACTGATATGCAAAAGGAAAGTATATATCCAGGTCAATGTTCCCTCTAACATTGAAAATCACTGCGCGGCAGTTGGAAACTGCTGCGCTGCGTTTTCTTTTCTGGAGGGACCGAACCGGCCTCCCTGGATGAAGAGCCTGACTCAGCCTTCCATCCTTCTGAGGTAGGTAAAATGAGGACCCAGATTGTTGGGGGCAATATAAATATACATTGCTTACTGGTGTAAACCACTTAGAGAGTGCTTGCACTGTGAGGTGGTATATAAATCTCACAAATAAATAAATAAATAAAGAGTAAGCTGGTGGGCAGCAGCCTTTGATGTCGCTCTCCTCCTCTCCCTAGCAGCGGTGCCTGCCTGGAGAGGCAAGAGTTAAAGCCTCCGCTTCTCTTCGTTGAAGGCTCCTTTCCCCCACCCCCCACCCGGATCGGCTGGTGATCAATATTCCCTGCGCAGCATTTTTTTATCACATGCGCGGCCACGCAGCCGCGCAGCTTAGAGGGACCATTGATCCAGGTAAACATTATATATATATATATTGATGTGATTAAAATCACAAAAAATACCCTGTTTCCCCCCAAATAAGACATCCCCTGATAATAAACCCAATTGGGCTTTTGAGTGCATGGCAATAAGGCCAAGCACTTATTTCAGGATTAACAAAAAATTAGGACAGGGTCTTATTTTCGGGGAAACACGGTATGTAATTAAAATATATTAATTACAACTAGTCAAATAAGTAGCATTTGTTTCTTCTCTGTGCAGTATTTATTTCATGTAAGAAAAAATTCATTTGAACTGAATATTTAAAATAATTCTTGATTACAAGGATTCCAGCATCTTCCAAAGAAACAGCACTGACTTGTCAAGTCAACTGTCAAGTCAACTGTCAACTGTCAACAACTGTCAAGTCAAACTTAATATCAACAGAGTAATTGTGAGACTCTTATGAAAGAAAAAGAACTCATCAAACACCGTAATAAAATAATAATTTATTCAATAGCAAAATTCCTTCTTTAACATTTAACAGCTCCCTTATTCTTTAGGGTTCTTTAGTCAAGTAGAAATTATTCTAGTAACAGCTTCAATCTCAAATGTAAATACTTGGGCAAATCATATATATTCAATTTTTCAATATGTATTTTCAAAAGCGTATCTCTTTTGGCTAAGAAATGTTTGTTTTATGTCACTTTTAAAAATTATAACAGTAGTTTACTTGGTAGTAGAATTTAATGGGGCTTACTCCTAGCTGCTAGTATAGGATTTCAATCAAAGTGCCTATTAGACACACTTCCACTGACTCCACCCCCAAAATAAATAATTGAAATATTAATAAAATTCTCACCAGTATGATACCTTGCCAGATATAAGCTCCAGCTGTACCCAGTACAGTGAAAACCATACAGTCTTGTGTTAAATGTCTTATCAAATACATAGTATTCATATGCAATTTCTGAGCAACAGAAACAGATTAGGTACGAATCTGGGCTATGTAACCAAGTTAACAGGGAAACAAATGACACTTCCATTTTATAATAACTTTGAAGCATGACTTTACATTGTGTTCAGGCATTTTAAAAATACAATGTAGAAAATGATTGTGCACATGAATAAGAAAACCCAAAATATAGCCAAAATCCAATGGATCAATACCATATCTAGTATGCAGCTATATATTCAGTTTAAATATTGAAGTGCTATTTTCAAAAATATTAAAAATACCTTTTAAAATGTATCCATTTTGTGAAGACTTACTTTCTAGCTTTTGAAATAAAATTATTTACATTTCTTAGGATTAAAGTATTTTTCCACCTTTACTGTTTGTAATTTTGCTTCTATTTTTCCCATTGAAACAAAATTAGGCAATGTAATGACATTTACTTTAAATTACATAATTATAATTTATATGCTTTCATTTTCTGCAAATATAGTTCAAATGTAATCCTTAAAATAAATACAGAAATGCAGCTCTTGACAACATTAAAGGAACAAACATTGCAGATTAGATTTCTCATATTTCTGGATCTATGCTTTTTATTTTCAAGATCCAGAAGAAAAATCTGCTAGCTTTTGCTGCCACTCTGCTGTTGAAAATGTAGTTGCAAGATCAAGTCTCTAATCTGTTCTCGCTTTCTTCTCACCAGGTGAGGAGGGAACCATTGCTCCAAGTGTACCGGAAGCTCAAAGTTAACAATAGGATTCTGATGATTTAAAGAAAAAGGATTCCATGTAAGTAATTTTTTTAAAAAGTATTGTTTATCTTGCTAGAAATATTTTTGTTACTAGTGATCATAAAATAAATATATAATTCAAATAATAACATCCTATCAATGAGTTACAGCCAAAAACATAAGCACAAGTACAAACATGAATTCTATTCAGGCTACAAACCAGGAGACAGGCACAAAGTCAGTTGTTAACTTTGGGCCAGAGGTGGTTTCCTCCCGGTTCGGACTGGTTCACCCGAACTGGTAGCAAACCGCTGGTGATGTCACGATGACATCACAGAACCGGATCGGTCGGTGCCAGTCCATGAAGGCCATCATCTTTTTTTGAATTTTTGGGAGTTTGGGGGGGGGGGAGTTTCCAGGTTTTTTTCCTTCTGCATATGCGCAGAAGCCGAGTTTCCGGCACTGCGCATGAGTCGTCATCTTGTTTTCAGTTTTTTTGGGGAATTCTTTTGGATTTTTTTGCCACTGCGCATGTGTGTGCATGCAAAGTGCACGCACTCACGAGGCACGGCCACGCGGAGTGGGAGGAAGCGAACCGGCAGCGAGGTAAGTTAGAACCCACCCCTGCCTTTGGCCAGCCATTTTCTCTCAACTCTACAAAGAAAATATTGGGTAAACCACAAAAGCACCAAGAAAACTGCAGAAGTCAACACTGATTCACAGGCAGAAAAATAACTAACTAATGAACTAAGTTAGCTAAATAAATAAATAAATATTGGATCAGCATTGGAAGATCAGAGGATCATAGAATATGTTGTATCCATATTGATAAACCCCAGAGCTATTAGTTTGTTAAAAGCCTTTACATGAAATTGAAGATCTGAAAGAGCATTTACTACCTCAACTTGGGCACTCTTAAGACGTGTGAACATCACTTCCCCGAATATCCCAGCCAGTGTTGTTGTTATTGGGAGTTATGGGAATTGAAATCCACACAAACAGATAGGGGCTTGATTGAGAAAGGTTGAGGTAGAATATTTTTAGTCATCAGCCATTCATTGGAAACCATCTCAGGGTTTATCCAGAAAAAATAAAAGTGCATTGAAATTATTTGTACCTGAAAAAAAGTTTCCACATACTGCAATAAGTATATTCCACAATCACTATTATTATTTTGTTTGGGAACTCTTGGACAAAAATCTACCATAGTCGATTTGCTGAACTCACGACAGGTTTTGCGTTTAGCTTCCCATTCTACTTCTAGATATCTGAAATTGAAAAAGAGAAATATATTAAGATGGGTTCAAACTATGTGTTCTGCTTTACAACTTGAAAAATTAATTGCTGTTTATTTAAGTCTCAATAACCAAATATTGATTTACATGGTTTGAATTCAAACCAACCCTCTGTGGATATATGAAAACTAATAATCACTATTAAAGTGATCATTGTACACTAGGTGTAGTATTAGGTGAAGAGGAAGTTTTCTACACTTGTCCCCTCAAATATTTCAGCTGCTTTTGACTTGATTTGTATACTGCATAGATGTATACAGTAAGGCCTCTGACAGAGAAAACTGATGTTTATAAAGAAGATAAAGTATGTTTCTAACAACATCACTATATTATGTTACACATCCTAACCGCAGCAAGAATAACTATTGCACAACACTGGAAACAGAATGATGTTCCAAATGAAAACACTGTAATTAGGAAAATTCTGGAATGTGCAGAATCAGACAAACTGACAATGGAACTAAAAAGAAAGGAGGACTCTGAGTATTACGTTTTTATGTTTTTATGTTTGTTGTGTTTTTGTTGTTTTTTTGGTTGTTGTTCTTTTAATGTAAATAACTTAATAAAAATTATTTTTTTTTAAAAAAAGTATGTTTCTAGCAAGATGAGAAGTAACCGAGGTTCAGCTGAATCCCAATTTGTTCTCTTTGTCAAGTTAAGTCCAAGAATGATGTGGAACAATTCACCCACAGTTCAGTTCTTTATTTGCTTACATGTAGCAAAAGAATCTTGGCAGACTAAACCCTTACTCCTTCCAGCCTACAGATATACCCTGGGAAATTCTATGGAGTGGTTATCTTCACTTTCTTCTTCTATCTTCTATCCAGATCTGGGTTGGGCTGCCTCTTCTCCCCCTTCCCTTTTGGGAATGTGCTTCCTTCTTGCGAAACTGCCATTTCACTCTAGTTTATCACTCCAGCTTCCTGCTTTGTGTGTACCATCTTTCACAATCTTGAACATGGTTTAACCAAAATGGGAACAATGGAAACATTTATCAATTGTTTAGGGTTAGATTTAAGTACTCATTGTTTGGTATATGACAAATGGAACAATGCTATTATGGCACCCATAATCTAGAGCAGATAAGGAGAGTGTGTGCAAATCAGATTTTGCTTTTCAGCTGGTCACTGATCTGTTGTTTAGCTGAAATTTAGGAAAAGCAACTAGGCTCTTATTATGGAATTATTTGTGAGAATATGAATTTAAAGCTGATTGCTGAATGCAATAAAAGAGGTACCTGATGAAAGTATAATATGCATGAGAATAAATGGAATGCTTATTGAATTGTTCATCACTGAGCAGAAAGAAAGTTAAGGAGGTATCATGACACTTCAGAAATTTAATGTATTTATGGCTAAATGTATAAGAAATGCTTATGGTGACATGTATTTATTTAATTTTGTTTACATTCCACCTTTATTATTTTTACTAGCTGATACCCATGCTTCACGAAACTATGTGATGGGACTTGATAAATTGATACTTAAAGCTTGAAAATTAATGAGTATTTAAAAAAGGGACTGTATTATTTTGTTAGAGATGGTAAGCTAAGTTTCTTTACAGATGAATTGTTTATTTGCATAGCATAGACTTTCAATTCGTCCCTCAGATGAATTGCTCAGGACCTCCCTGTAAACAACATTCCTAGTTTTGCTCTCTGGCTGGAGGATGAACCAGCTGTCAGGTGAACTGACTCTGGAGCATGCCACATAGAACTGGTCATGGGAGAAACAGGCAGCTTCCCTTACTTGTGTTTTCCTAATCGCATCTGTAAATCTTTTCCTGCGTTTTTTTTGGCTCTTTTCTCTTTAACTGATGTTACAATAGAAAAAACAGATTCGTCTGAACTGAGGAGGAAAATAAGGGAAAAAATATATCTCTGCCTACCAGCATCCATTGGTATTCATCTGGCTAGCGTCCTGTTAGTGTGTGAGACTTGAGGGGTGTTTGGAAACTCAAACAGTATTTGCTGTGTGAGCAAGGAGACAGGAAGGAGTCTGTGCATGGGTTAGCTCAACTGTTCTGTAGTAAAGCTGCTTGCTGCTGTGAAAGCAAAAGCGAAACTGAAACTCCTCTGCTTGTGTTTTGCATTTGGATCAGATTTCTTTCATGTGGGGAGGGGGGAGTAGAACTCCTTAGCATCAGAGCTTGTTAATAATAATATAAGAAATACTCATGGTACATACTATCATATGTGGTGGTCCTCTCCAGAGGCAAAAAGATACTGGAGTAAGATAAGAACATGGATTCAAGAAATAACAAAATTGCAAATCGAATTTAAACCAGAGATGTATTTACTAGGGATCATTAGAGGATAGTGGACTAAAGAAATTCAATAACTCATAATACATATTCTGACGGCAGCCAGAATAGCTTTTGCACAGGTATGGAAATCTGAAAGCTGTCCCCCGGAAAATTTGATAATAAAAAAAATAATGGATTGCGCAGAAATGGTGAAATTGACGTTAGAACTACAAAATTGTGAAGAAAAAGAATACTATATGGTATAGAAAATGCTGTATAACTGGTTGGAAACTAGGAAAAATAAGTAACTATATATACAAATATTACATAAATGTAAATGCAAATGTAAATATAACTCACAATGTAAATGCAATGGAATAATACACTGAAACAACCAAATCATTGTCGATGTCACAGAAATGAAGAATATGAATGTGTATATATGTTTTTAAAGTTAAAATTTAATAAACAAATCTAAAAAAAAAAAGAAATATTCATGCTTCGATGGTCATTTTGAAAAATCCTTTCTTAGTGAGCACCTAGAAGCCAAGAGGAACATACGTGGCAAATTTCAAGTTTGTAGGCTTTACGGTTCTGGAGATTTCGTGATTAATGTGTGAGTGGTTTTTGCTTTTATATATATAGATAAGTAACTCAGGGTGGGAAATACAGACATTACTCCTGCCTCCTCCTAGATTTCAGCTGTTTCAGGACATGAAGATGCTTGAATTATATTTTAGAAAGATTAGAAATATTAGAAAGACTATGAGGCAGTATGGATGTAAGCAATGTATCAAATTGGAAACTAGCAGCTGACTTGGAAAGGCAGGAAGAAGGTGCTCAGAATTTTAACTTGGAAATTAGAATAGTTAAAGGGTATACACTGTATATTTATTGTTTCCTAGGTCTGTGCATGATTTACAGTACATAAACTCCTTGAACCTTGTTGGGGATATGAAGTGGAAACAGCTTAGGGTTGGTATGAAGCCTTGATACTCTAATTCAGGGGTGGCCAAACCGTGGCGCATGCGCCAAATGTGGCGCATTGGATGATTACAAGTGGCGCACTCAGCGGTAAAATGCTCCCAGTTCGCTTTTACCTGTCGGTCATTTGAGAGTCGATCGCGAAGGCAGCACGACACTCCGCCCATCCGCCAGGACACCGCCATTTGAGTTCTTTTACCCTCTGCGCATGCACAAAGCGTTTTGTGCATGCGCAGAGGGTAAAAGAACTCAAATGGCAGTGTCCCGGTGGGTAAGTGGAGCGTCGCGCTGCCTTCGTGATCGGCTCTCCGAAGACCGACAGGTAAAAGCGAACCGGGAGCATTTCACCCGACCTTGCACCTACTTATTTTTGAAATAAATCTTTTGAAATGGCGTAAATTAATTAATTGAATTGTGTGCTTGAGTTATTCCTTTTCCTCCCTTAAGCAAAGCAGATCCTACCCCTATCCCTATTTTACAACCCCAAACGTGAAAGTAAGAAGGTAAAAAAGTGCTTGAGTTGTATGGCACATCTGAACTTGTCTGTGAAAAAATTGGCGCATGGTGTGCTTAAGGTTGGCCACCACTGCTCTAATTACATGGAAGTGAATAAATCAGGGATCCCCAACCCCAGCCCATTACTGGGCCTTGAGCCTTTTAGAACTGCTGCAAAAGTGGCAGGGGAGCGTGCACACATACACATACCCCCACTCGCTCAAGCAGCAAGGGAGTACATGTGCATGCACTCCATTTGTATGACCGGCAGGCATGATTGTCCACTGTGCACACAGAACCATCCCCTTCCGCCTCCCGCTAGTTCGCAAAGCCAAAAAGGTATAAATACCTTTATACTAAAATTAAATTAGGTGAACTAAATGGTTGGAATGTCAAAATCATATGTTGTTAAATAAGAAGAGATAGGCTCAAGAATAAATTGGTGCTCAATGAATTTGCATTGAATACACAAGGAAACAACTTATATGAATGAAGTATGTTAAATTAATTTAATCCCAGGAGGTCACTGAACGAGAATTGAATTGTATGAAGGCAGTGAATGAGTTGATAGGAAAGATGAATATGAAGAAAGTCACAATTAGATAGAGTTGGCAAGATCCTCAAAAAGAGTGGTGAGAAGCAACAGAAAGTCATTTATAAACAGTGGAAGACATGAATGGGCATTGTGGAAGCAAGGATGGTTTGAAAATAAGGGTAGTATATAGATGTACTATTTTAATTTACTACTCTACCTAAAATATATACATATAGTACATATATATATATATATATATATATATATATATATATATATATATATATATATATATATATATATATATATATATACATACACACACACACACACACACATATATATACATAAAGATATATACATATACATATACATACATACATTTACAAACTTACAAAGAACTGATAAAGAAATAAAGGGAGACTAGTATAGATCTATTTCAAGCTATTTAGCTCTCATCAGCTAGCCATACCCTTACTCGGCAGAAACACACCCACCCACACCCACCCACACCCACAAATTGTCTCATGTCTTGAATTTCTTAGATTCATTACTTCTTTTCTGTGTTTTACATACTTCAAACAGGAATAGCATATGTGTGGATACAACTATGCCCCTATATAGCCTTTTTATTTTTATTTTATAATGTTACATTTCATTTATGTTATTAAATATAGATGTTTACAGATTTAGCAAAATAAATATAGGATGTGACAGAAATCTATCAGTGACATTTGACGCCACACTGAATTTTAAATTGTATAGAAACAAAAAAAATCTGATATTTAAATTTGATATATGTATCTTCTGATATATGTATTATGAAATGTAAAAAAACAGAATTGAAATGCAATAATACTCACTCTCTCAGGACCTGAACAGTATTTTGTACTGAGCTTGCCTTCAGAGAATCTAAGATAAGAATACATGGCCTATATAAAAGGGAAAAAAGGGGTTCAATTATACAAAACATCTGTCTTGATTTTGAGCATTTCAGGGTAAAATTCAATGAAATAAGTTTGTACTTAATTTATGACTGTGGAAACAGGATAATAGCTAAATTATACATTACAGTATGGTTTATTCTAGTGGTTAAGCCACCAGGATAATAACCATGAGACTGTGAATTATATAGTACCACCTTAGGCATGAAAGCCGGCTGGGTAACTTTGGGTTACTCAATCTCTTACAAGGTTTTAGTGTGAGAAAAACAGGAGGTGAAAGCAGTATAAGGTCTGTTCGCTGCCTTGCAAACACACAGAATATATGTATGTATGTGTGTGCATGTACGCATATGTGTATATATATATTTTAAATAATGAAAATAAATGGACTTGCCTACCTTTTACAAATTTTCTTGTTTTTTAAAGTGTCTGAGAATTTCTGAAAAACATTCACAATATTATCAGAAAAAGCAAACCAGAAAGGATAAACCATCTTATAAAATGTTAAATAAACCTGGATTTATACAATGAACAGTACAGCAACTTGGCCAAATGCTTAAAACTAAATTTAAAAGTCAGTTAATTAATACATAACTTATGGATTCGAGGCTTCAAGGATTGTATTGAAAGAACCCAGGCTGTTTTCTTAGGAAATTTCTGGGTCTTCCTCCTTGTGTTGTTTGCTTCAATGTACCTGGAAATGGGCATTTGTTCAGTCGAATGCATGGCATGGATTAACACCTTTAAATGGTGGTTTCAGGTGCTCTTTTCGGCAGTCCCTGGTAGCTACCTTTCCCTGGTGTTTGCTGACTCTCATACTTCTCGTTGGGAGAGGGAGCTGATGAAGAAACTCCACTTGCTAGGTTTCACGGGATATGCTCTGGGAGATTATGGTCTCAAGGACGCCCAGTTTAGGGTAGTCCAACGGCTTGTGGACATAGATTTACAATATTTAAGATCCAGAGCCAATAAAACCTTCTCCCCTTTGATTTTCAGCCATTCTAATAATTATGGATTGAGGATGGCTTCATATTTCTATACTCTAACCATCCCCAAGTATAGAAGAGTCTTTTCCCTAGCCCGTTTTAATGTTTTGCTCTCAGCACTACTCGACGGGTGATTCAAGAGGCTCCTGATTAGTGAGCGACTATGCCCCTGTGATAGGGCTGAGGTTGAAACTGGGAGCATGTCTTATCATACTGCCCTATGTATAACACAGCCAGAATTAAATTATTGTCTCTTCTTGGAACTGATCCCTCTGGTTCTAATGCTAGTAATTTTGCCTTATATTGTCTAGGGGATGACTCCTCCTATATTACTTCTCAGGTTTCAAAATTTTTCTTAAGAGCTGTAACTATTAGAGGAGAACATTGTAATTCTCTTTAGCCAAGGCTTCTGGTGTTAATTGTTTGTGATTGTATTGTTTTCTTTTTGTTTTTTGTTGCACTTGTGACTGTAAAATAACTTATTATTATTATTATTATACATAATTGATAGTCTGAGATTTTGTTTTTATAACTTATTTACAAACCTTGGCTAACAAGAATGTAGATGGTACCATTTTAGCTCCTGCCTCAGTATGTGTAACCTTTTATTCAAAGGATTCCCATATAATGGTAAACAAGACTGCCACCAATCTTAGATGGTACATATTTGTTGTAGATTTTGTAATTCAATTCAAAATTAGTTTACCAATACTTTCTTATTATTCACCCAGGATTGGCAAATATGCAACTTTTTATGACTTTGTGATACACTGTTTTAATAGCAATAAATTCCTTTTGCTTTAATGTAATTGTTTTTTAAAAATGATATAGTCCAAGTCAAAAACAAATGTACTTCCCATTATTATAGTTACATTACAAAACTATGAAGAAATGCGTAGAATGTATGATTTTCTTTCTTTCCTTTAATCGTGTCCGATTCTTGAGGCTCTCTAGAAAAGTTCCTACAATTTTCTTGACAAGGTTTTTCAGAAATGGTTTGCCATTGACTCTTCCTAGGACTAAGAGAAAGTGACTGGCCTAAATCTGCACAGATGGCTTTGTGCCTATGGTGGGACTGAAACACATGGTCTCTTGATTTCTAGCCTGATGTCTTAAATACTACACCAAACTGGCTCTCTAGAATGTATCAATATTTATTTATTATTGTATGAAATTGTATTTATCATAATTTCTATGTGTATTTTGCAGAATCTTACTGTATATGGATTATATATAGAAAGGTAATTACAATTCATATTCATATGTTTTCTAACATATCACATCTTTTCATTAGTCCATAATCACCGTTTGATAGGAGTAAGATTGATTAAAGTCAAATATATATATACCATAGACTTTCTATGGAACATACTCTCTCCCCTTTTTGATGGAATACAGGTGGTCCTTGGATTTTGAAGGCAATTTGGACCAGAATTGCTACCACTAAGGGACACGATTGTAAACTATAATGTTCGTGACCTCATTGCTTAGTGACAGCAACCAGTTGCCATCATAACACCAAGACACATGGGTTGTTAAGATTTACCACACTGATTTGCAACCTTCCCTGCTGGCTTTCCCATTAATTTTGCTTATGGGAAGTTGGCAGGGAATATTGCAAATGGTGACCATGTGATCGTGAGATGCTGCCACCATCATTAAGCACAAGCCAGTTTCCAAGTGCCCAAATCACAATCATGTAAACACAAGGGTGTTGTGATGGATGGAACTTTGGTGGACCAGTTGTAAATACCACTTGTTTAGCATTGTCACAATTCTGAACAGTAGATTTTATTTTTATTTATTTATTTATTACATTTGTATGCCACCCATCTCCCTAATAAGGCAACTCAACAGTAAACCATTTCCCCCCATTTGGATAAAATACTATAAATAGCTGTTTTGGAACAAGTTAGGATATTAACATTTTGAAATTAGTTAATATCTTGGCATCTTCTAAATAAATTTCTCATTCACAGAATGAAAAATATTTCCTGGTTTGATTACTAATTCCAAGGAGAAGGAGCATGCACATATAAAAACCGTCTTCCCACTGCAAAACCTATAAGCAGAGATACAATCGTACAAATGCAATCAAAATACTTACTTTGGAAACTTTGGAACTGAATTCTGAAGCTATGGTGCCTGGTTGACTATCTAAGATAAAATAAAATAGGTTTAAAGAAAAATAATACTGGAAGATGGCTTTGTACTGAAAATGTTATTTATACATTGTATTGATTTTATCTAGTCTTTTCAATATGGTTCAACTACACACACACACACACAGAGAGAGAGAGAGAGAGAGAGAGAGAGAGAGAGAGAGAGAGAGAGAGAGAGAGAGAGAGAGAGAGAGAGAGAGAGAGAGAGAGAGAGAACATGCTTTCAGAGTTTGTCATAATTGAAGAGCACTTCAATTAGAGACTGAGAGAGGCACATTTATAGGGGTATAGGCCTGGCTGAGTGTAAAGTTATGGTATCACATTAATAGTTCAAAGTTGGCAACCTAAGATCCCAGGGTGGCATTACCTTCCCATTTTTCTTCTTTTCCATCAACAGAAAGTTGGGAATAAATCATATAAAAATGTGAAATAAGGCCCAGGGTTACCAAAAGGTTGCCCATACTTACTCCAGATATCCCTACAGATAGCACGTAGACATAATCATTGGTTATGGGGTACACTGCCCCCGGTGATGTAGGAATACGTAACCCATGAAATCCTGGAAATCACCCTTAATTTTTGCAATAGGATAATCCAGGACTTTCTAAATAGATTTCTCTGAAATGTTATCTGCTCCATGAAAATGTCTCAACTGAAAAGGCAAAGCCTGGATTTGTGAGTGGTAGTTTATGAAGGAGCTTTCGTATGTTGAGACACTGACTAATACTGGGACAATTTAGGCTTGTATGCATGGGACAACTGTGACTAGACTATAAGCATGAAACCTAAAACAAAATGACAAGGTAATTTTACTGTAACTGATGGGAAAAAAATCAACAGGAGCTATGAAACTTTTGCTTGCCACTAGATCATCCCTAATAAGATGCTTGTATTATAATGAGGAGATAGCAAACATGCACTAAACCTTATAGCCGGTTAAGCAGGCCACAGAGGGAAAAGCACACCAGAAAGATATATAAGACCAGTATTCATTCATTGATCTCCAAAAGCTTTATATATAGGTCTTTTTAAAAAAAGAAATCCAATACATATTCTTAAATTATTACCTTCATGATTCAGGTTGCTCTTTGTATCTTGCTCTTCAGTATCACACCAGATATCTCTAAGGACCAAAACACTTTCTTTTCTAATGGTTCCACTGTTACTTTCTGACTGATGTGGAAATTGCTGGAAGTCAGATTGTGGCAAATGTTGACTTTCACAATCCTTATATATAACTTTTTCTAACCAAGGGAAGCAAATTACTGCAATATACCAATGAGACCTGGACAAGAAAAGGCAGAGGAAAATCATATCTGCTTCTCTGAGAGGAATGAACGAAATTTTTTGGACTATGAATGCCTTTCTCTTTTATTTTTATTTCCACTAAGTGTGGTGTTTATTTGATATAAAACCTCCACTAAGCGAGGTGTTTATTTGATATTACCACACCATTTTCCCTATCAATGTTTATTTCTTTAGATAGCATCTAAATTACAAGTTATGACTATAAGTTTCATATAAATTTCTAATTTTATTTCTTGCATTTATTAAAGATGGCTTCATGCCCTTTTCAAGAACATCTAAAGTTTAAACTCTACATATACCAAAACAGCCACACTGAATATAAGCTGACACAGAGGTGGATATTATAGCAGAAAACATTGTGTTCCAAAGTATATAGCAAACTTACTCTTCATTTACGGGTACAAAAATGTAATCTTTATTAAAAATGTTTATATATCGAGTCCACCTTTTTACTCTTCGGTGTCTTCTTTGTGCTATTCTGTGTGAATATAAAATAATAATTAATAGTTTGTCAGAATAACAATAAATATTGATTTTCCTATCTCAAAAGAACCTACAAGCTACTTTATATTAGTCTTTACCTGACAATAGGAAATTCACTTTTTGTGAATCAGCTGGCCAAGGATAGTTGGCCCATCACTACAATTATTATGTAGTAATGCCCATCAGTACAATTATTCAAGCTCCTATCTCCTTCTGTATGGAAGGAGTCTGAACTGACAGAGTGATCAATTGAACTATAGCTCCCTTCTCCATTCTGTGCTACGCATGTAAGAAATTGAGACCTAGAATCTTCATAAGCTTCACAGAGAGACCTTGGAAATTTAAATGAGTACTTGAACATTTATAAAAAGGTTATTTCTTCTGCACTGATATCTTCCAGATGTTTTATGTTTGCCCTTATCCTTGGCTGCGCATGTTATCCAAAAATGGTGGGAATTATAAATAACAATAGTTGCTACTACGGTATTATTATTCTAAAATGTAAAGGAACTATGTTAGGAAAAAGTATCATGGTCGAAAGAGCATCATCAACAAGAAAAACCAATTAACTTAAGGTTTTTGGAGAAATATTGTAGATTTTGTTTACATATATATATATTTACAATTTTTTAATTAAAATGCACTACCAAAAATTATTGCAATCTTGTGATACTAATATAGTTTCCGGGATTACAGTTCCTTTACCAAATGTTTACAATATTTTTTTTATCATACTTAGAATGCAAAAGATTAGTTGCACCTGTTCAAGCCTAACTCTAAAAAAAAAATGCACTGGTAAATCAACTAAACCTTACTAGGGAAAAGTGCCATATTTTTATCAAAATCCATAGCATTAGATCAGGAATAATTCTTTGAAATGGTTCTATTTCGTTTGTTTTAAGAAATACAAATGTTACTTATTTAAAATCAGCTTACGATAGTTTTGGATTTTCTTCAGAGTTCTTCTCCGTCCTGGTCAAGCACTTGTAGAAGAAACTGCTAAATATGTGTGACCGATCTGCAAGTTCCTTGGGAGCTTTTTCTAATTGCAGATATCTACCAAACAGACAAAAGAAAAAATGCTGTTCTATTTCTCACATGAAAATGTTTTCTGTTACTCATTTATATGCATTTTAGCAAAATGTAATTCTCGTGATTTTTGTTCTTCAGTTTGCCCGGAGAAGATGTCAAAAGCAATAAAGTGACTGGATATTTATACAACTGATTTCTTTTACACTAAACATTTGAAAGCCATGTTTTTGACATTCTAAAATAATTAGGAGTGAACTTAAATAATTTAATTTCCAACAAGCTGATATTTAATCAGTACAAATACAGAAAAATCACTTAACAGGTTGATTTAGAGAAAGGGGAAACTTCTTCCAAATTGTCTCCTATCAAGCAATAATTCTGTCAACTGCAAAGGAACTTTTCATCAATTTTTACTTACTTAAGATAAAAATCAATGATCACATCATTAAGGAATTCTCCATATTCTAAACACTCCAAATCCTCTTTTGTGACACCAAGCCCTCCTTTTGCAGGTGAAGGAGGATAAACAATCAAGCTGAGAAACAAAAACAAAATGAAATAATTATTGTTCAATCCTACTAATGTTAGGATTGAACAATTTGATGTTTATTTCTTGCTATAAAGGTAGTTTATTTTCATAAACATAAAATCCAAATGTTTATTCTATCTAGGGTTTGGTTTTTTTTTTTTTAAAAAAAGCTTTGATTTGAAAGTGTACAACATATATGCATATACATATGTGATTACTGAAAAATAGGAAACCCAGTGAAAACTTTAAAAAAGGTATGCTTATTAAACATTTTAATTGCAATTGCAATTAATTGCACTTTTCCATTAAATGTGATATCGTATTTCAGGAAGGTATATGACTACATTAAGCATTATACCCAATTATTTAAGACTGCCTCTAAATTTCTAGTCCTGGCCCAGTTCTGCTGTCTAATCACATATCAAGTTATTGCCCAGCAAATATGTTGAATGAATGTCGACGTGGACGGCCTGTGTTAGTAGAACTGAAGTCAGTTGTTCTCCTTCCCCTGATCGAGGAAAACTCTTCAGAAGATAATTTAAAGCTCAATGACTTAGAAAATATTGTAATGCTTAGGATTTCTGAAGCATAATTGATGGCTTTTATTCATATAAGTAAAAATTGCTCATATCCTTTCCTCAGGTTGTAGCCAGCTCATCTGATACTGAATTTCCTGATGAGCCACTTCCACTTTGAGGAAGGAGAAGCAGTAAATGATACAAGCTAAGTAAGGAATATCTCATATTGCTGCTAATGGCTTATCCCAATGGCATATTGCATTATTCTGGACGATCATTTGATCTTGACAAGCAACTTCAGGGAAAAGGCTGCAATGGGATGGAATACTGATAAATCCTGATTTTGCAAGAATAACTTCATTTTTTCATACTTTGCATATAAGCTTCCATTTTGGCTGAAATATTACTGAGAATAAAATGTTAAACAACAGAAGCAAAATGATCCTATTGTGAAGGATGGTAGCCAGAACATAAGTGCCATATGAATGTAGTATGTTCCTAGAGGGAAACAAATTGAGATACGATGGACCAAAATGTACCATATTTTTCGGCGTATAAGACACACCTTTTTGCCCCCAAAAAGAGGGTGAAAACTTGGGTGCGTCTTATACACCAAATGCAGCCCCACCCACCCATCCACCCCCACCCTTTGGCCTCTGTCTTCAACAATTTACCTGTTTGCAGCAAAGAGGGAAGAGCCTGTAAAGCCAAGCAAGTCAGTAGAAGCTTCCCGACCTACAGCTGATTATGTTTGCCACGTGGGGAAATGAAAGTGAAACTAACTGCAAAGAGGCAAATAGCTGGGAGAGACATGCAGATTTTTATTTTTTGCTGAACTGGATGGAAGGGGGTAAGTGAATAACTATAAATGTCTGTAGAATGTTCAAATTATTAGACTTATTTTTTAAAGACTGCTTTATTATTGTTCTAGAGCCAGGGGTCTCCAACCTTGGCAACTTTAAGACTTGTGGACTTCAACTCCCAGAATTCAACAGCCAGCTTTGTTAGCTTTGCTGGCTGTGCAATTCTGGGAGTTGAAGTCCGCAAGTCTTAAAGTTGCCAAGGTTGGAGATCCCTGTAAATCTAGACAACTTAATAAAATAAAGAAGCTTTTTAAAATAAATGCTTGCTCTGAAGAGGCCCAGTGCTATTGTATCTTCTTTTAAATAATAGAGAATAATGTATACTTCCAGAAATTTTAATTAATTTTAACAGCTCTGTACAAGTATAGTATGAAATGTAACAGTGTCCTGTTTAGTATTAGAGTTTAGTTACCTTGGAGTAGATCTATTTAGATAATTGGGAAGAGTTAGTGTGACTACATTTAAGAAATCTTTCTGGCATAATGTACATTTCTCCAATTCTTTGCTATTTCTATGGGTCAGGCACACATGCACAGAAATACACAGCAAACAGTGTATATCATCTATGCTGTTTGCTGTTTGCCAAATTGCTTGGAGGCGGAGGCCTTTTTCCCTTGTTTTCCTCCCCCAAAACTAAGGTGCGTCTTATACTCCGAAAAATGCGGTATTCCTACTTTGACTTCTTTGAACAACAACGCTTTATGGATCTAAAAGGTAGACACCTAAGAATGAAATAACACATTTTAAACTGTAATTTTATTTTTAAATATCATGGTATATTCATTTATCAATTTAGTACACAAAAAGTAAAGTTGTTAGTACAGTAAGTAGAAGCCTATATCATTAATTGGATGTTTCACTATTACATAAAACTGTCATACATACTTCTTCATAGGTCCAGTCTCCTGCAACTCCTTCCATCCATTTCCTTTCCCAGAAGAAATAGAAAAGGAGTATTGTCCACTATGTTGTTTCTGCAGCAAGGTATAATTGGGCTTGATGAGATTTGATTTGCATTCCTGGCAAAAAGAAAGTTCTATATTAGAGCAGATTAAGTGTTTGATGGGAAGGCAATACCCAAACATTTAAATTGGCTGCCAAAAAAAAAAAAAAAGCACATAGTATTGCTTTCAGAATTAAAAGCCATTTAATGTTCCTCACTAAACCTATCATCTGGACAGCAATAAAATATGACAAAATCATGTTTACCATTCAGCTGTTCTTAGATCCTGATAGATCATTTAAATTTTCTTTTATAAATTTTCGTCCCATCAGGGATGTGTAAATTTAAGTATTGCAACTAGGAGGAAACAACTTAATTTAGAATAAATTCTGACAAGAAAATATATTTTTATTCTGTACTTATGCTTCCATGTTGAAATTATATAAATACCGTAGCAAAATTATGAAAGTACTGAAGCAATAATAAATATTGCAATATTCTATATTGGGTTTAGGCACCTCTAATTTTATGAGCTTCGGGGGGGGGGATTAATTGTTTTGCTTTAAAATTTACAGAGGAATTCAAATTCTACAAATTATTTTGGAGCAATGTATTTACCTCCAGGGGTTGCTCTACTGAAACTGAAGTTCTGTTCCTTTCTAAGTGCTTCTGAAATGTTTCATAGCAATAGTACATGAAAGAATTTTCTTCACACGAGATTTCGTCAATGGCTTGCTGCCAAGGTAAAAAGTTGGTAAGATCTGCAGAATGAATCTTTGTACTTATTTCTGCAATTATCCTATTCAGCATTACCTGCTCCTTTTCTGTGAGCATCTGAGATAGCTGAATAAAAATGAATTTGCTTCCTTTAACTGTAAGAAATAATGAAAACAAAAACTGTTTGGACCACAAAATGAGCAGCACCACCACCAATTAATGTTAACTTTAGAAACTGAATTAACCATTTAGATTGCAATGTTAAAAAATGTATTGAAATATCAATAATATGAAAATCACAACAGCACCAGCTGGTGAAAAAAAATCATTTTAAAAAGCTGCATAAATCAGAACAACTGGTAGATGGCAGGAAAGAGTGTTTTATTTTATAGGTATGCAGCAGAGGTGGGTTCCTGCCGGAGCTGCCTGGTGCACAGCTCTGGTAGGGAGCGACCGATTGCGCAATTTGCACGCGACCGCTCCGGAGCCCTCTCTGCCGGTCCATCGCACGCGTCGCCATTTTTTTCCCGTGAATTTTTGGCCGATTTTGCTTCTGCGCATGCACGGAAGCAAAATCGCACCGAAATCTCACAAGGGGACGCGTGCGAGAGATTTTGGCGAGATTTTGCTTCTGCGTATAAGCAAAACTCTGCCAAAATCTCGCGCGTGCTTGCGTCCCCTCGTGAGATTTTGGTATGATTTTGCTTCTGTGCATGCGCAAAGCAAAATCGCGCGAGGGGGTGCGCGTGCCTGAAGCGAGCGCCCCCCCGAAGCGTGGAGATGCGCGAGCAGCGCACCGGCACCGGTAAGGGAGCAACCCACTGCTGGTTTGCAGCCACATTTTTGCTACCCAGAAATCCACAAGGAGGATTTGTTGATTATGCCTGAATCTAGTTAAGATTGCATTTGCTTTATGACTTCTCTATATTTTCTTGAATTTCTGGTTTACAAGTTTTACATACCATGGAATTAAAATATTTACATCTTCCAAAGCTGCATGAAAACCAAAAATTCAAGACTACAAACATATGTAAAATGCTCATCAGCAGTATTCAGAATTGATTGGAAATGGCTCTTATGTCAGAGCAGTATCCAGGAAGTTCAGGAATGCAACTATTTTTATAAATTAAATTTAATGCATTCAATTAGACACTGCCCAACTTCAAAGTGATTCTGGGCAATCAGAACAAAAAAGACAATGCAATAATTATAAAAGAAATAATAAACCACACCCACACTCTCAACAACTGCACTCCTTAGAATTTCCAAGCCATATTTATTTTATTAATCACATTTATATAGCAACCCATATCTACACATACCTTGCTTATTTAATATAACTCTTCCTAGTTGATTTTCAACTTGTTCCATATAATCTAATGAGAGCCAAAGAAAAATGATAGCACTATTCCCAAAATCGGATGAATCTTTATTCGTCCAAAGTCCAAATCTTTTTAAGTGCAGGGAATCTATTGAGAGTACAATTTTCTTGTTCAATGCAACTGTGGAGAAAATAATGTAACACACATCAATGAGAGAGCAGATATGCTCTGGACCTGAAAGATATATTTATGCTTAGCTCACTTTTTGACAATCATGTTTATAACTGTTTTAAAATGAAAACAGCATTGGCAAAATAATAATTCTTCTGCTTCATATTTGGTCAACCGAAGTCAGAAGGTTTTTTAAAATCCCGTTATCTGTTACTTTAGTACTGTAATATTTAGAACTATTCTGATAATAGGAATCAGAACCATGATTTCAATGAAAAGGTACATATATTACATTTTTAGAAGTGATCAAACAGCTCTTGTTATTGTATAGGAGAGTAATAATTTATTTATTTATTTATTTATTTTGGTATTCTTATATGCCGCCCAACTCCCGAAGGACTCAGGGCGGCGTACAACAGAGAAAAATACAAGAATGACCAAATATTAAATATTAATTAAAAACAAATTTAAAAATTTAAAAAACACAATATAAAAAAACATCGAACAACCATTCAAATAATACCAAAAAGAAAGGAATTAAATGGGTACTAATTTAATTATGAAGTCAAATTTAAGTAAGGTTCTTGTAAAGTTTAGTCAATCATTTTGCTTAGGAAATACAAGCAAGCAATATAGAATCTTACCTTCAAATGGGATTGTAAAGCAATTGATGGTAAACTTTAAATTAAAAAGAAATAGAAAATTAGACTTTCTTAGTACAAGATATTAGAAATATAGTCTTAGATTAGAATTTGTATGGTAAGAAAATAGGTCACAATATTTCAAACAATATTTTAACTATCTAATGTGTTTCCAGAAAGTCCTATTGCAGTTTTAAAACTTTAAAATGCTAAATACACCTAGGAATTTTATGACAACTTGTATTCTTTGTTTAAATTCATGTCAGTCGCAAGGCATCCCCTCAATTATAAAATTTAATAAAATTATTTTCAAGTAAACAGTCAATTTTCCTTTCATAAAGTTCCAAAGAGACATTTAAATAAATGTATGTAAGTGGAAATCAAATTAATTTATTGGTTTATATGGCTAACTACTCAATATATGACTGTAGGTGGCAAGTTTATTTTATTAATCACAAAGGGGGTTGGAGAGCATACCAGTAGGAACTAAATAGAGGATTTAGGAGAATTTGGTGAAAACTGTTGAATAACACTTGATTGTTAAAGGGGTAACAGTTATAATGAGGAACAAATTGAAACATTCATTCAAACTGATAACAATATTATATATAATAGAAAGTTTTAATAGATATAATATAAAATTAAAAAGAAGTAACTGCTCACACATTACTTTTTAAAAGGCTTTTTTTCTTTGAACACTGTATCTGAAGTTTATTTTTCTCTTTTTCTAGTTCTCTAGAGCAAGAGGAAAGATGGATCCTTTGTTTGAAAGTGCGTTTCTATTCTCGGTTAATCAAAGAATACGTTAGGAGAATGGGATTTCTGAAGGAAATTCAGTCCCAAACTAATAATTGATACCATTTTTTCATGTTCACCAATTCTTCCAAACTATTTCTTTTAACAATTCCTTGAACATTCAGCTGTATATCCAATGCACATAACAAACCCACGCCAAAATCTTGCATACTTTAACTGTGCCTACATGCCAGTTATTTCAGTAATTTGAAGTTACGAGCAAGATTATGGCCCTAAAACAAAATATGTTAATCGTTCTCTACTCTTTGCGATTCTGCAGAGGAAATCTGGATTCAAAGGCCAAACTAATTATGAGCAAGTGTAGGCACACACTTAGCACCTATTGGGCTGCTTTCTGCAGATGATGCACAGTCCTTGAAAATATATTATCAGATTTAATGGGCTCTGTGCACCCCTACGTTCATTGTGAATCACTGTGAATCACAGTCTGTTTTGATCTGAATCTCTGCAGAGCCGAACTATTCTTCCAATGTTACGATCACAAATTTATTTAGGGTTTTTTTTTTAAAATTCAGTTTTAAAAGTAGATTTCTGCAGAGGAAGATTCCTGGCTTCAATTAATGACACAAACTTACTCTAGCGCATCCTGCTGCTGCTCTTTTATATTTTCCAAAATACAGTCTTTCAAACTTTATATCTAAGGCAAGGGGCACGTGTTCATTGATGGTGCTGTGATCTGCAGAGGAATCAAGAACAAGTGGATCAGCTGATACCTATGAAAAAAAAAATGCACAAATTAATTAACCATTCTAACAAACCATTCAGCTAGCTACTTTAAAAATAGCTTCTCCAAATTCCAAAAGCTTATGATTTCAGAATTTTTACTAGCAACCATAAACAGAAACAAAAATGTATTTTACTCATGTACTGAATACCTGATATACAAGAATCACATGAAGAAGCCATATATATACAATCACATGAAGAAGCCATATACATACAATCACATACAATCACTAAACATTTAGTAGCTTTCTGACTCTCTCTCTCTCTCTCTTTCTCTCTCTCTTCCCCCCTCCCTCCCTCTTCCATACACACTAAAAGCAGATTGTGTAAATGTGATTACAATTAATGTGCTTGTTCTTTGCTATCTACATGATTGATGAGAGAATAAATATGTAAGGTTATTATTTCTGCACAGTGCAAAGGTGTGAATTCTAACATATATAATAGAGCAAACATTTATTACTTCTTTTGCTTTACTTTTAGTCTCATACTGAGACGTATCTTCTGATAAATGTAGAACGTTTGTCTGTTCTTTATCACTTTTCTCCATCACTTCATGGTCTTTCTCAGTCTGGAAATATGTCTCAGGATCCTGTAGCTCAGAAAGTTCTTCTTCATCACTAGAAAGGATGACTGAAATAAAATAAAATAAAAGCAAAATAAATATGATGCAAAGACTGAATGTTCCTATTAACTCAGCGGGCCCCCAACCTTTTGGGCAACAGGAATCGGTTCCGGGAAGACAAGTTTTTCTATGGACCGGAGGGAGGGTGATTTCGTGTGCTTACATCCTGCAAATGGGGCTTCGCTTATTTGCACGGTCCAGTTTCTGGCATGCCACGACCCAATGCCAGTCCACAGACTGGGGGGTGGGGGACCCCTGCTATAACTGATGAAATTAGTATAGCTTATTTATTTAAACTCATTTGTGCCTACCCCAGGGGTAGGCAAAGTTGGCTCTTCTATGACTCATGGACTTCAACTCCCAGACTTTCTGAGCCAATCATGCTAGCTCAGGAATTCTGGGAGTTGAAGTCCATGAGTCATAGAAGAGCCAACTTTGCCTACCCCTGGCCTACCCAATCCAAGTTTTAAAAAGTTATAAAATACTTACTTGGCTCTGATGACTCAGTCGTCTCCTTATTCATTTCAGATTTATTCAATGGATTTTTCAGTGGCGAAGTTGTATTCACTTCCTCCTTCACAGAAGAGCTGACTACAGACAAAACAGATTTATCCTCATCAGTGAAAGAACATAGCTTTCTATCGGGAGAAGAGTTTGAATTATTTTTACTTGGACAGCATCCAGAAGTGCCTAGATCAGTGGTATTTAATGTTTCATTAACATCTGATTCCAAAGGCTGCTGAATATTTTCCTCCTGTAGACTGGGTGTAAGATTCTGGTGGTTCTCACTTGAATCTTGGTCGCCAGGTGATTGAACTGATTCTGTCTTGTGTTCTTTCTGTAACAATATTAAAAATTTAAATTTATACTCCACCAGCTGCATTGGTTGCCCATTGGTCTCCGGGTGCAATTCAAGGTGTTGATCATCATCTTTAAAGCCCTACATGACTTAGGACCAGGTTACCTCTGGGACCGCATCCTACCTCATACTTCCCTTCGACCGGTTAGGTCCCACAGAGTGGATCTCCTCCGGGTCCCATCAGCCAAACAATGCCGACTGGAGGGGCCTAGGGGGAGGGCCTTCTCTGTAGGGGCCTCTGTTCTCTGGAACCAACTTCCCCCAGAGATCCGAATCATCCCCACCTTGCTGGCCTTCCAAAAAGCCATTAAGACATGGCTCTTCCTGCAGGCGGGGTGATTTTGATACAACCTTACATCTGAGGTCTCCCCCATGTATGCACGATGTTGTATGTTTCTTTTAACTTTTTAAATTGTTTTTAATGATTTTATTGTTTGGTGTTCTTTAAAATGCTGTACGTCGCCCTGAGCCCTTAGGGAGTAGGCGGCATAGAAGAATTCCCAAATAGATAAATAAATAAAGTTCTTTCAAGCCTTAGAATAGCAATGGCAATAGCACTTCGACTTATATACCGCTTCACAGTGCTTTACAGACCTCTCTAAGCAGTTTACAGAGTCAGCATATTGCTCCCAACAATCTGGGTCCTCATTTCATTGACCTCGGAAGGATGGAAGGCTGAGTCATTTCATCCTGACTCTAAATGCCTATGTTTTGGGAGGTCTGTAGATCAGTTATGTTCTCTCTCACACTTCACAGAAAATGTTTGCTGTTGTGAATAATACGAGTATCGTCACCAATCACATGATTAGTAGCCTGTGTCTGCGTTCTCTTTCCTTCCTCAGGTGAACAATTAAGAGTGATATACTAACAGAAGGTACAAAGACTTATATATACTTGCCAGTAGTGATTTTTTGGGAGAAGCTTCATTCCAGTGGCTACGGAAAACGCCTCTTCTTTTTCTGCTTTCATTATTCTGACAGCTTGACTTCCTCAAAGGAGGAGAAACAGTTTTGAAGTCCTCTTGTCTTTTCTCTGCCTTGTGTCCACCTTTATTATTGATGCTGCAGTCTTTATTTAAAATAATGAAATATTGAAGAGTCAAATGGAAATACATTTGCATTCATACTTCCATTTCAAGCTCATTTAATTCCAGAAAACAACCACTCTATCTCTGCTTCCCCTCTTTGTACATGCTGGTCATGGTATGCAACAAGAAACTGAAAGCTAATATGGCAATAGCAGGAAACCAATGGGTGCTGGATGTCTTGGCAAAACTACAATCCTCAACTGCTTGGCTGATGGTATATGAAGTTTAAAATAGCAAGTTTGGCAATCTCTACATTAACGGTTGGAAGATTATATGAAAGATAACATTTTAAAATCTTAACAATCTGAAACGATTAGTTTTGATAGTTCTAGATCAGGGGTGGCCAAACTATGGTTCTTTGAGGACCTGTGGACTTCAACTCCCAGAATTCCTGAGCCAGCCATGCATGCATGGCTAGCTCAGGAATTCTGGGAGTTGAAGTCCACAGGTCCTCAAAGAACCATAGTTTGCCCACCCCTGTTCTAGATGCACAACCACTACAACAGGAAATAATTTCATTCCAAATATAACGCACTACAAATATTCTTCTTTGTGACCAATTTTCAGATACCTCTAAGAGGGTTGCAAAATTTTTATCAATAGTTTACTGAAGCTGTCTGATGCCTCTTACATATTACTCATAGTTTCAAGTCTGTCCTGTATTCGCTCACTGTGTGTGTGTGTATGTATGTGTGTGTGTTTAATCTGCTTATTTAATGTATTTTTAATTATTTAATTATCATTTCAATTATTAGACAATGAAGAAAATATCCATTCTGTTTCATCCTAAACTATGTTAAAAATGAAGGTAGTTCTTGATGTCTGACATTATTATCTTTGCATTAAGTCCTATAGCAGTGATGGCGAACCTTTTAGGGACCGAGTGCCCAAACTGCAACCCAAAACTCACTTATTTATCACAAAGTGCCAACATGGCAATTTAACCTGAATAATGAGGTTTTGTGAGGAATTTCAATCACTCTTTCACAACTTGACTTCTCCCTGGTGGCACTGGATTTCTTTAACAGCACAACTCAGGAATGATGGGAGTGTAGTGCAGTAGCCTCTGGAGGGCCATCACATCCTTATTCCTTCCTTCCTTCCTACCTCCTCCTCTGATTTCACCCTTCCTTCCCCCCTTCTCTGATTTCACCTTCCTTCCTTTAATCCTGTATATTATGGTTCATTATTATTAGTATTTATTAAAGAATGCTGTGTAGCTTAGAAGGTCTCAGCAAAAATAACAGCAGCTGTTGTTTGTGGCTGAAGCTATCCTGGGCTGTTATTTACACACACACACACACACACACACACACACACACACACACACACACACACACACACACACTCTTTTATTCCATTTTCCCTGGGTCCTTGGGAAAGGAATGGCATCTTTTCCCCATCCCTGTCTTTAATAAACCCTAACCCCCATCGCAGCCTTTTAGCTACTATTGTCCCACCTTGCTTCCCCCTTCCCTTAAAATGAGGCTAGGGAAGAAGCCGGGAGGGAGGAATCTAAGGGGGAGGGAAGAAGAGACCCAGGCAGATCCCTCTTTGAATAGCCTCCCACCCATATCTGAACTGATTTTCTCTCCGATCCTCCGACGAACAGACCCTACCCCACTTTTTGGACTCTGGAAGACCGGGCCTTTATTTTCCCCATTTATTGGGGGAAATTGGATTTTTATTGGGTCTTCCCCCCACCCAATGCCAAAAGGAAAACCAGCCAGACTTATCCTCCTAGAAGCCCCCCTATCCTTCTCCCTGCTCCCTCCCCCCCCTTGCTCCCCCCCACTCAATCCCACTTCAGGACAAAGGAGTGGGCACTGGAAATGCATGTTGAGGCGACGTGGCAGCGCGCCTTCTGACCCTCCGGCACTCAGCCCGCAACTCTCCGTGCTCCTCCAGGCCCGGCTTACTGAGGAGGAGGGAAGCAGCCTGGACACCTCTGCTGCCCCCCCATGGCCCCAGCCATCGCTGCCCGGCTTCCTCAAAGGCGAGGCACATTTCAAATCAGCAGCTCACGTCTGGAGGTGCTGAACAGTGTCCTGCTGTGAGAGCCAGGCCAGGCCTCTCCACCGTCCAACTCACCAATGGGGGCGCTTCTGTTGGGCCAGCCACCCCTCCTTTTGTGCTCAGCACTCGGCCGGGGGAGGGGAGTATTCCCCACGCTGCCCCCTTCTTTCTCTTGGCCCCGCCGTTGAGGGAGGAGGAAGGCCAGGCTTGGGGGATGACCCCCACCCCGTAAGATCTGCCCCCGCTGTTTTCTTCCAGCCCTCTTTGCTGGCAGCAATAGCAAATGTACAGTGATGAAGGCGGAATGCTGTTGCCACGCAAAGGCAAGTGCAGGGGCACTTCGCTCCCATACTAAGGCTCCGCCCATTGCCACCGCCACGACAGGGTGACAGCTCTTTCATCCCTCTGCCGCGACAGGAAGCTGCAGCAGAGGGGTGAAAGAGCCGCATGGGTCGCATTATGGCTCCAGTCGTAATGTGCTTCAGGAGGACGGGACCCCGCCTCCCCCATTGTGAAGCATGCAAGTGAAAAAGTTCACTCAATAAATTCCAACTTCACGAGATCTTTTTCTTTCGCGAGAAGTTGGAATTGAGTGAAACGCGATGGAGAAATGCGATTGGAGCTGGGCTGGGGCGATGGCGTGCATGCCCACAGAAAGGGCTCTGCATGCCACATCTGGCACATGTGCCATAGGTTTGCCATCACGGTCCTATAGCATTTGGGGCAGCATAATTTTTAAATAATTGCTTCAAAAACTTTCCTATAGAAGTATAATGCAAGTAGCTCATATATCTCTGAGATATGATATGCCATGTAAATGACCAAAATGACTTTGTGGATGAAATTATCAATAAACTAACACTTATTTGTATTTTATGATAAACAATCTGTATAAAACACACTGCAATTATACAAAAACACGATGACTGTGCTGACTTTAGATCAGAGAGAATTCTATCCTGGCCTACTTTATGTTTTATCTAAATATTACAATGGATTAAAAATATATTATTTACAAACCTTCTAGCAATACATCACATTTTCTTAAAGTCTGCAAAGCATTACTAAGTTCTGTATCTTTAGATTGTTTCTTTTCATGTGATCGTTTTGGATACTTTTCATATCTGGGAAGAAACAAAATTATTAATTAACCTTCTATTTAAAAACAAAACAAAAAAACAAGTACACCCCCTCCCCAAAGTATAGCTCAACTCCTGAATTTGGCTCAATCCCTGGTGATTGTCAGCTCATATCTCTGAAGTTTTATTTGTAACAGTATTAAGATAGATTACCCTTGCTTTCTTTGGATTGACTTTTGCTTTCCAATCTTGTCTACAGATCAATCTATAATAATAATAATCACTTACTTGTATACTAGCCAGGTCCTGCTTAATGCTGCTTCACTTTTGAGCCAATTACCATGTTATGTAACAGATAAAGAGTTTTGCTAAATTAATATATATTCCTCAAACCAGATCTCAATAAAACTGCCAATAATAATAATTCAATATCCAGGTAAAATAATCCTCTTTGATAAATCTTACAGCTCTATTGGCTGTAGATGATCAGAGCACTGAACAATGTGTTTATTTTTTAAGGCTTTTTTTTAAAAAAAATCTTCATTATTGCTCAAAGTATTTGGAAATAAACTTTAGATCGGTATCAGTGTTAGCCGAATCATAGGGAGTGGGGATGGCATATTTGTAGGCTTGCCACAGTAGCAGGAAATACAGGACCTAGGATTCAGTAAATCACCGTCATGCCCACTTTAAGGGTTTTTCTGAGATAAAGTTTTCTCAGTGTTCAAATGAGAAAACTTGGAGCCTGGTGGACATGTATGAATAGAATCCAAAGTTGAATTTCCATTTCTAAATTGTCCCAGACTCACAGGATTATAGACTCTTTTAATTACAAGATTATATAATTAGATTCTATCGATCAAAATTTGATTTAAAAAAATACACCCTTTCTTTCCTTCACTACTGATATAAAAATCCAGAAATCAAACTCTCACTGAAATGGTAAACCAGTATCTCAGTTGTTCAAGACAAATACTGTAGTTCACAGGATTGAAGGCCCTTGGGGGGAAATCCTAAACTTTAGATCAAATCAGCTCAACAATAATGGTAATGGTGATGATGTTGATGTTGATGCCACCAAGCCCTCCATTCAAAAAACTAGAAGTGAAAAAACGAATTTGTTGAG
Organism: Diadophis punctatus similis; assembly: GCA_023053685.1. Taxonomy (NCBI): domain Eukaryota; kingdom Metazoa; phylum Chordata; class Lepidosauria; order Squamata; family Dipsadidae; genus Diadophis; species Diadophis punctatus. The sequence goes on along the minus strand of JALIGW010000038.1, from coordinate 681,267 downwards.
GAACAATTTATTTTACTTTATTACTGATACTTGGAAATAAAGAAAACTGTTCCATTTCCTGGGACTAACAACCTGAAGAAAGCCTATCATCTTCATCACCATCATCATCTCTAAATGGAAAAAGCTCCAATGCAGAACATGTCAGACTGCAGCTTTATTTATTTCCAGGTCATGCTACTGTAAGTTACTTAATATGGAATTACTTTTGTAAAAAGTTCAGAAGTTTTGAACTATAAAAAATGTAATTGCTTGGGTATACTGGAACATATTACTTATTCTATGCCACACAAAGCTAGGCCTAAAAACTAATTAAATAATAACATGCAATAACTTGTTACATTTTTATAAACAATTTGATTATTATCCGCATCATAGTATAGGTACTTTTAAGGAAATGGGTTAGCGACATAACTCACAAGAGCTATTTCTTATAATGAGAGAATAAAGACAAAGTTATTACAATAATTCTGTAGGAACAAAATAATATTAGAAAAAGGAATAACCTTAAATAAACTTATTAAAACTGACTCTTTACCAATTCGATATTGTTGTTTTATTACATACATTTTGTCAGAACCACGAGACACTGAAAAAGTATGAAAACTGTTTGAAGTATACATTGAATAGGCTTGTTAAATTCAAAATAAAAAAAATTCTAATCCCAAGAAAAATAAGACATTTTTAAGATAGTGGTACAATTAAAAATAATTCCATTTAATTCAAATCCTAGAACAAGTATAGATTACTCAGATAATAGTTTAAAACTATTTGAAAACACCTCAACAATTGCAATCCATCAGTATTTAGAATCCATTTAAAATATATCTTTTTAAAGATGAAAAATACAATAATTCTTCCTAGAAGACAAAGAAGGTATACAGAAAAAAATGACAATTCAAATTCTATAGTTTTAATATATTAAGATAAGCTACTTGTTCTCTATCTTCAAAAAATCTTTTGAATTCAGGCCTTATTTTTTGAATAAAGTTTGAAGATTTCCATTGTATTTCAATGTTAAAACATGAATCTATTAGGAAAATTAGGTTTGTCAACATGGAAGTCCTCCCAGTAGAATATATTATAATGCAACTTTCAGTCTATATAAATTTATCTTTTCCAATTTCCTATGTCATCCACAGAGCAAATGCTCCAATGCATCCCTTAAAATCAAACCAATAAACTGCACAAAAAAACCCTCAATAAGCATACAGATGTCCTCATAAGCACATATGAAGAAAGGCTGCAATATAACTAAAATTATTTTCTACTTATATAAATTAATACATAAAGCATGCATGAACTTGTTCCTGCTGAACTCATGCATAATTTGTGTTTTGTTGTTTAAATGTAGTTTCAAATATATATTCCTATATGCATTAGTTTGAAACTCTATTTTTAGTGATAAAGAGGAACACAATTATTAAAACACTGTTTTGAATGACATACCTTTTAGGCAAAATACAGCTTTGTTGAGAACTTATTGTTTGACATGATTTTAGGCTGGAATTAGATAAGGAGGGTTGTTCATCTGATTGCAGCTTGTTAGCATCAGATAATTTAGCATCAGTTAAAAGTTGCTTTTGCATGTATTTTCTTCCTGTTTTTGTCCTCAGAATATTCGTCAAGATAACTTTAGGTTGCCTGCTATACATATAATAATTAATAATCTTCAATGCATCAAAATGATGAATTATTATATTGTAACTGTCTAAATAATCTCAAATTTTCATTTATCATAGCTCGCCCCCAAAATGTTCAAAAATGAATGAAAAGGGATAACAGAAAGTAAGTGAAGTACTCAAAAAGAAAAATTCAGATATGATCAGTTAAAAATGCTATTGATGGTTTAATTGACTTTCTGTTGACACTGGTTTCAGCATCATAAAAAAAAGCATGCATTGCAATGCAGTAAATAAAATGAGAAAATCCACTTTGAACAGAGGAAAATGTTCATCACAATCAAATCTTACTCTCAAATGAATATAAAAGGTCAATAGAAAAATCCTAATTAAATTGCCATCAATTTAATAAGCTATTGACTAGTCTTTTGAATTACAAGAAATATTTGCAATAATACACACGCACAAACACATACCGTATTTTTCGGAGTACAAGATGCACCTTTCCCCCCTCCCTAAAAGAGGGTGAAAATTTGGGTGCGTCTTATACACTGAATGTAGCCCTACCCAAACAGAGGCTTCAGAGGCTGGAAAAATGCTCTGAAACGGAGGTTTCAGGAGCTGGAAAAGCAAGGCGCAGAACTCACAACCAAGAAACCTATTGCTAAAGTTCACCTCTGGGAACAGCTGTTTGGGGGGGTCACCCACCGATCAGCTTTTTTATTTCCCTCCCCAAAAACTAAGGTGCGTCTTATAGTCTGAAAAATACGGTACTTATTTCTTTCTGAACTCTGTATGTAAGATTATCTATAGAAACTATTCCTAAAGAAGAACATGTTTTCAAATTTGACTGTTCAGTTTAAAAACATATATTATGGTAAAATTACCATGGGAAGGAGAAAGTGGAAGGGAAGGTTTGGCATATTAAAGGGATCTGTTGCACAATGCCAATGTGCACTAAGACATCTGTTGATCGCCAAAAAAGGTATTTGCAGATATATATATATATTTTAAGTCTTCTGCTGGGATGCTAAAGTTCTATGTAACGTCAAGGGATCTACAAAGGAAGAAGCATGCTGCTATTCTTAATGTCTTCTTCGGAAATAGAATTGAAGAACTAGTTTAATGAACACTCAAGAAAAAGGTTAAAGGAAAAACAGTTGCAGAGTGGGGGGGGGGAAAGAGGGAAAAGAAACTGAATTTTCTTCCAGATGTTAAGCTTAAATTAATTCTTCCCAGATATGAACTGTCAAAGAGATGTAACTTTACAAATTCCCTATCAAATGAAACAATTCTAAATGGAAATTACATGGATGCCTCAGGAAGCTTTAGTGAAGATATTAAAAGTGAATAAAAATGTACTGTGGAATGCTTATTCATGAGACACAATTGTATACAATTATTTTAATAACATGTTGTGTTATGTCTAAGACAGACTTAAGAAGACATACCTTTCTGATAAAAAGAGGGATTGGTGAAGAGGATTTAATATGTGCCATATCTCTAGAGTGTCAACAGATGATGAGGTTTGTTGACTTGACTGCAACTTGATAGCATGAGATAAATTAGCTTCAGTTACAAACTGCGTCTTTATATATTTTCTTCCTAATTCCGTCTTCAGGACATTCGTCAAGATAACTTTGGGTTGCCTGCCATACATGTAATAATAATGATAGCAAATAAGGAAGTCGAATTAGGATACATGAATTCAACCAAGTGTCTTTCATAATTTAAATGATTTCAGCTAAGGATATTTATTCTACTCTGCAGAGGGAAATTGCTTCTACATTTTCCTCTTTGACACAGCTTTATTTGCTATACATTTGCTTGGCCATTGTAGTCTTCTTTGTCTTCGCATCAGTAATGACTGAAATCTTTACCAAGCTTTGCATTAGAAACATATTTTGTGATAATATCGCAGCTGTTGTCATTGTGCCTAAATGGCAAAAGTGGATGTCTTGTTTGAAAGATTCTGAAATTACTGTAGGAATATCCATGATCTAACTCTACAAGTTGTCAATACAGAAATAGTCACAGAATAACAATGAAAATCCAATAACTAAAACTGAAAAGAGAAGGAACTATCAAAAATTTGAATCAGAATTTCCACTTAATTACAGATGTATCTTCTTGGCTCAGTTCCGACATTAGCTTAGTCTTTACTCTTAGTCTTTTTAAATTAAATTCAGAAATTCAGTTGGTTAATTAGGGCTGTTCAGCAACTTAGAATTGTAATTCAGAAATAAATTTCAAACTCTAGAAGTTATGAACTTTACATGTAACAAAACCCAAGTCAATAACTAGAAATATCTATGTCAGTAACTAGACATATCTATGATCTTTGTGATCAAAGCATATTAACAACTCCTAGAGTTATAGGATATAGTTCCGCCAAAATCAAATCAGCAAATAGAGAACACTTAGGGTAGATGTGATAAAATCAAATTTTGGTTCATATATTCTACACATTTGGGCAAAAGGAAAGGAAAGCAGCTGGGCATAAAAGACACAGCGAAGACTCTTAAAAGTACTTTTTGAAATAGATCTGCAAGCCTGGAAAAAGATTCATCAACATTAATAATTTAGAAAGATGCTTTGCGCACTACAGATTTTTTTCAAAGAATTAATACTGTACTAAGACATACAATCAGTGGTGGGTTACTACCGGTTCGGGCCGGTTCTTTAGAACTGGTAGCGGAAATTTACCGCCACTCACCGAACCGGCAGCGATGACCGGCGGTCCACGCTCCCGAACCGATCCTCCGGTCACCGTGGCTTGCAAAAAAAACCCTCTGCGCATGCGCAAAGGCTTCTGTGCATGCACAGAGGGTCATTTCCGGGTGTTTTGTGCGATGTGACAGGGACGCGCGCACTTCCGTCGCGATGCAAACCGGTAGGGAAGGTAAGTGGAATCCACCCCTGCATACAATTATTGGTATTACAGTAAAGAGCTGCTAGTCTCAAGTCTTTTCTAGTTTGTCACTCTGTGAAGTCCATCTTGTCAGCAGGCTGAATTGAAAAACTACATCATGGGGGGAAAAAATTAAGAAATCAGATTTCCAAGGGCCTTGATTACTGTTAGGGCTCTGCAAAAATTCAGAAAGTAGCTTTGAATGCACTCTATAGATATAGATGGGTGTAGCTTCCAAAGCAGTTGTAAGCAGTTGAACCTTGCAAAAAGTTTCTGCTTTAAGAATCTGAAGAAGTATTTTCATATATGCTCCTGCACATTGCAAGTTACTTCTTTTGACTGCTTTGTGCAATTCCATTAAAACCAGCTATATAATATTTCTTTTGTCAGCAGAGACATCATCCAACCAAGAATGAAATACAAATACTAGTCTTATTATCTACAACAGTAACTGAAAAGTATAGAATAAAAATATCATTAGTATCCCTGTGCAAAGCTTAATGAAAGGGTGGATAACTTGAATCACATGGCCACATAGGTCCCTCAAAGCCTAGAATGCAGTTCCCAAGTTCCTCTAAAAGGTAATGGAAATGCGGCAGAAGATATTGCCTACAACTGAAAAGTTCCTGAGTGAGATAAAATTGGAGATTTAGAACAAAGTCTACTGGTATGCTAACTCAATACTTCTTTTTTATGAGATTCAGATGAAACAGTAGAATTGCTGAACTCCCTGTTCATGATAATGGGCCGGATGATGTTTAACCAATCTAAGCCGACATTAGCTGAGGCAGAGATGCTACTAATGGTTCATTTATATGTCGAGGTGAGTGTTCTGGATGGAACTTCTACCCCCCCTCCCCCCCAAGGATCCGTTTCACAGCTCAAGACTGATTCTGAAACCATTCTTGTCTTTAAATACAAAAGTGAACTCTGCAGCCTTGTTTTTCTTGTCCACGCCCTCGTAACCTCCTCTGTAGATTACTGCAAGATGTTTAAGAGTTTACACAATTCAGTTAGTACAAAATGTTGCATCAAGAGTATTGCCTGAAATTGGGTGATAAGAACACCTATCAGTTTGCTATGATCTTCACTGGCTCCAAATTACATTTGGTTCTAATTCAAAGTGCTGGTTTTAACCTATAACACTCTTCATGGCTTGGGACCACCATATATGAACAAATGCTTCTTCCCATGTTCTGACCCACACTGTATGTAACCTTTCAAGGATCTGCTCCATCTGCTCCCTCTTACTGAGATTACTCAAGAGTATGCTTTTTCAATCATAGTGCCCCAACGTTGCAATTCTCTCCCCAATAATGTGTAACTGGCATGTCCTTAATATTTTATTAGCACCAGAAAAATATTTTAATTCACTTAGGACTTTCAATAATATGTTAATCCTGCTATGGTTTTAATTTTTTGTTATTTTGAAGTACATACCGGTAGTATTAGTAATACTTACAAGACCAGATTGCTCATTTTTCCAAAGGAAAAAGGATAAGAGAGATGAAAGATTCCTTCCCTTCTTTGAGGTTCTCTCTTTCCCTCTCACTTTTTCTCATTCACTGCTGGAGGCTTCCAGTTTAAAGCAGTATTTTGCAACCATGGCAACTTTAAAATGGCAACTTTAAAACTTTAACTCCCAGAATTCCCCAGCCAGCATTTTGGGAGTTCTGGGAATTGAACTCCATTTCAAAGAAGCCAATGTTTAGAAATACTGTACTGTTAACAAAGCGGAAGGGCGTAGTTTACTTATTCTTGTAGATATTAGATCAGAAATGAGGAACAGCTTGCACTGCTTACTAAAAGGAGAAAAAAAGTTTAAAAGTTTTGGAACTGGAAAGACCTCCTCCTTCTAGTATCTAGTATCTAGTTTCAGAAAGTCTCCATTGACAGGGGGTTGCAATCTAAACCCATATGGAACTGTCTGAAAACGTTGTAAAACTGGTATCACCTCCAAACTGGCAGGTGCTAAACACATATGATTTTAATATACTGCTTTGTTTATTACTGATTTCAGTAGCTGTTTTGGTAGTGTTGTACCTCACTTCAGTATAGATAAAAACAAAATGCTTTATTTATTTATTTATTTATTTATTTATTTATTTATTTATTTATTTATTTATTTATTTATTTAATTTGTTTGCCGCCTAATTCGCCACACGGTTAGACTTCATGGTGATACAAATTTAGTAGGAAGCAGGTAAACTAATAGAACAGTTGTCTAAATAGACATATATACAGCTGATTCAAGTTGCAATCTGATATATATTTTAATCCAGTAAAACTATAGTTTTATAGTATACATCAATATTAATCTGCATTGTTTACCCAACCTTTTTTTTTAATGTGAGAGAAAACAGAAGTCCATTTTTGTCAGTAACAGTTACTTTTTTTTATAATATATCTATTATATTACAAACAAGGCATCAATACTTCATAGGCCTTATCCACTGGAAGTAATGTACATACTGGAGGACAAGCTGAGAATCTTAGGTTGTAAAATACACCCCCAAAATTGGTTTTGGCTTATCCTCATATGGGCTTATGCGTGAGTATATATGGTAATACTTTTTAAAAGTACCTTTATGTACTTGTGAATAAACTCATCCACAGGTAGCTGGCTCATCTCACGGACTAAACTAACTCATGGATAAGCCAACTGTGAAAATTAAAACACATGAAAATTTCATGGTCTGGCTTGGCTTATCAGCGGTAGCACATTTTTCATAATATTTTCATTAAAAATTTGAGGATCAGATAATCTGCAGATGGGCTTATCCACGAGAATGTACAGTAACAGATTATGACATGAAAAATCATCTGCTCACCCCAATACTGATCTTTCATCACCAATGCTTTTCCTCTTCCAGTTTGACTGAATCCTTTTATTCCTTGATCCTGATGCCCACTGATATAGGGATGGTAAGAGATAATGTTTCAAAACATGTAAAAATGTTTCAGGAAAACTGAGCACAAGATACATTTTGAAAAATCACCAAACATGTAACTTAAATTGATATACAACATTTTTGTCTAATAAACACGGTGCTGAGTAATAATTTGATTGTACAAGTATAATTTCCATTTCCAATGGATGGAAACTAATCAAGGAATGGATCAGAAACTTCCTAACAGTGAGGACAATTAACCAATGGAATGGCTTGCCTTCAGAAGTTGTGGGTGCTTCATCACTGAAATGGTATAGGGTCTCCTGCTTGAGCAGGGGGTTGGACCAGAAGACCTCCAAGGCAGAGGTGGGTTCCTGCCGGAGCTGCCCGGTACGCAGCTCCGGTAGGGAGCGGCGGATTTCGCAACCGCTCCAGAGCCCTCTCTGCCAGTCCACCCGGCGCTTCGCCATTTTTTTTTGCTGATTTTCAGGCGATTTTGCTTCTGCGCATGCGTGGAAGCAAAATTGCACCGAAATCTCACGAGGCGACGCGCGCAAGAGAGAGATTTCGGCGAGATTTTGCTTCTGCGCATGCGCGGAGGCAAAATCGCACCGAAATCTCACGCGTGCACGTCCCCTCGTGAGATTTCAGCGCGATTTTGCTTCCGCACATGTGCAGAAGCAAAATCGCGCGTGGGAGCGCGCGCGCGTAGCGAGCGCACCCCCGAAGCATGGAGATGCATGCGCATGGCTCTGGCAGCGAGGTAAGTGAGCAACCTGCCCCTGCTCCAAGGTTCCTTCCAGCTCTATTCTGATTGATTGGTTGACTGACTGATAACCCTGGAGAACTGAATTTGGTATTTTCATTCCCACATCAAATCAGGAAGTTTGAATTACGGTAGTAGAATCACTTTCAAATGCAAAGTAAATATCCATCAACAAGCAAGGTACAAGTTCAGCGGGAGCTTTTTTTGCATAACAATATGCCCTTATTCAGTTTTAATAAAGAATTTCTCTAATAATTAACAACTTGCTCTAAGTGAATCTACCTAACTTCCATTTAAGCTGATAGAATTTTGCTTACAATTAAAGACAGCCAATTATCAAAAATAAAACTGGCAAATTACTAATTCTCAGGGTCTATCAGTAGAGATAGACAAAGTTGTCAAATTCAAATTAAATATAGCCATTCCTTTTCTAACAGTGCTTAAGGTATCACAGTCAATCAAAACCAAAACAGATACATCTGTCACTCTCAGCAGAATTCCCTCCAAATCCATCCTAATATAATGAGCAGATGTTCAGACCTAATGAAAAGCTATGCGCAACAGAAGTTAAATGCATACAGGCATGATCAAAGTAGGTTGCTGAGCATCCTGCAGTGGGGCATGGAGAAGCATTGATGTAGTCAGATGGACTTGCTGATATTCAGTGCATTTCACCTATAGGTTGTACCCTACATCAGTTAAGAGGAGAGGACATGCTAACATTTTGTTTAATCTCTCCAGGAATGGTACACCATTCAATGGAATAGTCCTAAGTTTTGTCTGCATTGGGATTCAGGATTTTCTTAACTTTCTTGGTATCAGTTGAATGGACAGATGGTGAGTTTAATAAGTACAGGTAGTCCTTACTTAATAACAATTATTGGAACTGGAATTTCCATCAGTAAGTGATGCAGTTATAAAGTGTGAAATCACACTACCACACTGCTTAGCAACAGTAATTCTGGCAGTCCCCATTTGTGGGACCATGTGGTCCATTAAGTAAGTACCTCACATGACCATGACTTCCAGTTTTCTGCCGGCTTCCCCTTTGACTTTGCTTATAGGAAGTTGGCAGGGAAGGTCACAAATTGCAATATGTGACTATTGGAATGGTGGAAAATCCAGGCCCATTGCTGAAAACCTGGACTGTAATCATGTGACCATGAAGGCACTGAGGCACCTGAAACTTCAAGGACTGGTCATAAGGACAACTCATTCAGCTCTGTCACAAATTCAAACAGTCTTTGAATGAGTAATTGTTAACCAAGAACCACCTCTACACTGATCAGGCACAGCTGAAAATACCAGATCAACTCAACCAACTCATGTAGATGTTAAACAGCAGAGAGACAAAACAGAATTCGTTCTATTATATTCCTAAAGAATAAAAGCTGAAGGATTGACAACCTGCTTTTTGTAAATGTTCACACTGGCTATTATGGTAATTATGAGGATTGAAGGGCATTTACTTGGATATGCTGTTCTGGAACTATGAAGTGAAGGTCAGTTCTAAAACCATGAATTAAAGTTCCAGGTTTATCTGAAAATAAGCCCCTCAAGTTATTCTCTTCCGTTGCTAATAGTATCCGATCCAGTGTTGTTGACTTTTTATAGAAACCATATGTCTTTGCCTCTTTCTCATATCTCAATTGTATTTGCAGGTGTGGCCACCATGCTAGGTCCACCCCTTGGTTCTGTAGTTCCTGTTAAGTTTTAAGTTCCCCTTTCTCATTCAGAATATCTTTATATGTTACACTCTTTATATGTTGCACTCATACAGTTCTACAATTACACCCTTTAAGTCATTATAGACTATCTAATTTTAAGAATATGGCTAATAAACTTATCCAAGAGTAGTTCTTCAATTCTCCAAAACAGTGGAAAAGGAAAAAGCTATTATTTACCCCTTGAAATGAATTTTGCCATTGGTGAATTACTTCAAATCTTGACAATGGAGATTGAATATGTTCATCATCTGGCTGTGTGTTTGATCCTTTCTTTGGTATTCGATACTGATAAAAAATTGCATTCACAGTTGTAGATCAAAAGAAAAAAATGTAACAAGAAAAAAGATTAAACGATAAACTTGCTGCAAAGCATTATATATACAGTAATATATCGTTTACAGTACACATTTCAGAATATTCATTATATATAGAATTTTAATTTGCCTTAAACAGCAACATTACGATTCTCCTTGCATTATAATGCAGTAAATAATCCACTGATTGTTATTTATTTTATGTGCATTTATTTTCCATTCTAAGTGATGTACCATATTGCCAAACTCAATGAAAACTTACATTTTGTGGGTATGAAGATGATTTTCCAGATCCTTCCATAGTTGCGGCTGCATAAGACAGACAGAAAACAACACCTTTAGGTATCGTGTCATAATTAGCACTTCCAAAAAGAACTAATTAAGATTCACACAGTAACGTTAGGAGACATTTATCTATTTCCCACATGTTAAAGAATGTGTATCTCTTGTGAATTAGTAGCCTTCTCTAATCATTCCTTTTTTTTTTCTAAAACAGTTTATAGCTCCACGGTAACTGCAGCTCATAAGCTTGTCAAGAAAAAAGAGATACTTATTTAAGTTGCACTGATAAACAAATTCCGTCAATGGTTCTCATCGGGTTTCTAGAGCCCAGTTCAGATCATCACTTGCCATACCAACAATCTAAATCAGCAACATTATCCCTTGTAAGGCAAATGTGAATTACAGCATATTTCTGATGCCATGCCAAACAAAGGCATTTTTATTCTCCTAGGTCTCATATTATGTACATTTTAACATTTACTCTTATCCTTGTGATTTTTTCCCTTCCATTCAATTGTGTCCGATTCTTCGCATGGATAAGCCCCTGCAGTTTTCTTGGCAGTTTTCTTTCTTTCCAGAAGTAGTTTGCCATCACGTCTTCCTATGGCTGAAACAAAGTGACTGGCTCAAACTCACCCAGCTGGCTCCGTGTCCAGGGGGGGACCAGAACTCAGCGTCTCCTGCTTTCTAGCCTGATATCTTATTCATCACACCAAACTGGCTCTAACCTTGCCATAGATATTTTTAATCAATCTTATTTCTGCTATTTTACTGGTTCAGACTTATTCTTTGTAAATCACACATTTTACCTGCTCTTTAAAGTGTTTAAACTTGTAGCTTCAAATTTGCTACTGATAAAATCTGTTTTATAAAGTTTTATAAAGTTTGAAACTAAAACGAAACGACTTACAAATTCTATAAATTTGGTCATCCAAATGGCTTTTCAGAAAGAAGACAACTGAGTGAGTGATACTGGTGTTTCTCAGTGACCATGACTTTGTATGCCAAGAAGTGACATGCACTGCTGTACTGTTTTTAATCACAGATAAAAGGAACATTAATTAGTAGTAGCTAGGAGTGACTTGTCTGTAGCATCGAGATTATAAGAAGTGATAGTACGGCTTTATACCACACTAGTGAGGCCACACTTAGAATATTACATGTAGTTGTGATTACCACTATACAAAAAAAGATGTTGAGACCCTGGAAAGAGTGCCGAGAACAGCAACAAAGATGATAAAGGGTATGGAGGCTATATCGTATGAGTTAGGAATGTCCAGCCTATCAAAGAGAAAGTGTGAAGGGTCTGCCAGATAACAACTCTGATGAAGAGGATGAGCCAGGTTGGGGGGGTCATCAAAAAGGGGTGATGTGGGGTTATCAGGTGGTTTTGGAGCTCAGTGGCTGAAAGGAAGGCATTCCTGGAAACATTGGGAAGTGGGGCGAGTGACTGTCTGGACAGTCAGATGCCCAGACAAGCAGGAGACGGAGATGCATGACTGCCGCCAGTCAGCTTGGAAGAGTGATCTGTGACAAGACCAGCTGATAAGGCACAACAACTCTGAATGAGAAACAGTTGCCGCCTCTGCCCAATCCACGGATGAGAAGAGCTGAACACTGAGAGGCACAGCAGACTCAGCAGAACTTGGAGAGGCTACTCAGGAGGAGGCAGCCTTAGCCCTCCTAAGCAGCACCAGTTGGGTTGATTTAAGCAGGGAGAGGGAGTTGGGTGGTTGTCAGAGACAATTGTTTTGTTTTTTCAGTGTGACATCTTCAGCTTCTTGCCTTGCTCCTTTGCTTCATCTCGGTACTCTGTTCCTGTGCCATGGTTCATGCATGTTCCTGGGACTCATGTTTGGACTTGGACTTTCAATGCTCAATGAAGTCTGAAGGACTTCAATGTCCTTCAGAACCACTGAAGCCAAACTGTTGACATTCTTTTTGGTTTGCTTGCTGTCGCTTCACGCTTGTGCCTTGCTACTTGTGACCAGCCAGCCATCTCATTGTTCTCTCCATTAGCCACACTCTATTGGTAAACTCCTGTTGTCCTTGTTAGAAGACGTCTAGTCACCAAGGTCGCTAAAAAAATGTGGGAAATTGACATGGGGTTTTGGGGAATGCTATACAGAAGTTAGTTGTGAAATAAACGTAATAAATCCCTCTCAAGTGCTGCTTGTGTGAACTGGATATCTGTACTTGAGGGGCTGTCATAGAGAAGAGACAATTGACTTATTCTCCGTAGCGCCAGAGGGCAGGAGAAGAAGTATTGGGTGGAAGCTTATTAAAGACAGATCCAACCTAGAAGTAAGGAGACATTTTCTGACAGCAAGAACAGTTAAGCAATGGAATACGTTGCCTCCCAGTATTGTGGGTGCTCCATCACTGGAGGTTTTCAAAAATAGACTGGACAATCATTTGACAGGGGTAGTATGAGACTCTTGCCATGAGGAGATCATTGGACTATAAGACCTATGAGGTCTCTTCCAGCCCTATGATTCTATGTTCTATCGATGTATAATGATACTCTTTCATATAATGAAAGAGCCGAGGTGGCGCAGCGGTTAGAGGCAGTACTGCAGGCCACTTTAGCTGACTGTGATCCGCAGGTCAGCAGTTCAAATCTCACCGACTCGAGGTTGACTCAGCCTTCCATCCTTCCGAGGTAGGTAAAATGAGGACCCAGATTGTTGGAGGCAATATAAATATACATTGCTTACTGGTGTAAACCGCTTAGAGAGTGCTTGCACTGTGAGGCGGTATATAAATCTCACAAACAAACAAACAAACAAACAAATAAATAAATAAAAAATACTCTGTTTTAACCCAATATCTAGCATTGTTATTATTTCATAGGTACCTTTTTTATGCTTAAACAAAAGGTAAATGAAATTGTAGCTGTCTCCAAGTACAGATACATCATTGCAGTTTTTTGATCAGCAGAACTAGTAACAATTTAAGCAAATAAACTCTAGTAACTGTTTTCAGAGTCAGAAAGACAAATAAAGAGAAGACATCTTCTTTATACATCTCTTTTAAGTGTAAAAACATTTTCTAGCGGGAAGGAAGCCATTCAATTCATGCCTTAAGCTTAGGAGATTTATGTTAATTAATATGCTATGTCTGAATATATGACAGAACTAAAGCTGAAATGGAATCCAATTTGAAGAAAAAAAAATTAAGCTCTCCTTTTACTTTAGCTTATACATACATGCAAATGTTTGCTGATTTAATAAGCAAATTATGGTCAATTAAAATGAATAAATTAAGCTCTGTACAACAAAAAGCTCAAGAGAGAATTAAGTACTTTTATTGTCCAAATGATTCTATCTGGATGTTAAGTCAAGCCTCGTATAGATGCCACACTAGTTAAATCTTTTAGTATTTTTTAAATTAATGTTTTATTTAAAAATGTTTAGAGAGCTATCTTGCAAGAGATGGGGAAAGGGTTGAACATTTCAACTACTCACTCAATGTCCTTATTTCATTCCTTGCATATCTCAGGATGTTTGTGTGTGTAAAAGAAAGTTGAGGTTTCCCTTTTCTTCTATTGGTTTGAATAACAGAACCATGATTATGGTAAATAAACTTTTACAAATCATAATTTTAAACTGAATTAAGAAAGGACTCAACCTGAATTACTGTTTTATTCGCTGTTTGTGGGTTATGCTAAACCTAATCACACACAGTATAGTGTGCAAACCTAGTGTCTCAGGCCAGCAGTTGAAAAATAGGTTAAAGTGAGATGCAATTGTTGTCGCCTTGTAGAAAGATAAAATATATAGCAGTGATGGCGAACCTTTTTTTCCTCGGGTACCGAAATAGTGCGCGCACGCGCTATCGCACACGCGTGCGTGCCCACACCCATAATTCAAAGCCCCCCACTTGCCTCACTCCCCTGCGCATGCGTGTATGACCCCCCCACTCCCCTGTTTCCCGACTTCCAGTGGGCCCAGTAGGCCTGTTTTTTGCCCTCCCCAGGCTCCAGAGGCTTTCTTAGAGCTTGGGGAGGGCGAAAACGCTCCCCCCGCCACCCTGGAGGCCCTCCGGAGGCCAAAATCACCCTCCCAGAGCCTCCGTGCGAGCCAAAAATCAGCTGGCGTGCACGCACATGCGCGCTGGAGCTGAGCTAGGGCAACGGCTCGCGTGCCGGCAGATATGGCTCCGCATGCCACCTGTGGCACCCGTGCCATAGGTTCGGCATCACAGATATATAGTATATATATATATATATATATAGTGTATATATATATATGTATATATATATTTATATTTATATAGTATATATATATTACTATATACTCTCTCTCTCTCTCTTAGTAATATATAGTACATCACTCCTGACATATGGTTTAATTCTTAAGATCATATTTTATAATTGATGAACAACTGGCGCTTAAACAGCTTAAATTATGGCAGGTGAAGTATAGCACATCAGAAGCCATGAGCCTGAGAAACTCTCCCTAAATGTATTTATTAAATGTATGGTTCCAAAAAGAGCCGATGACAGCCATTCATTCATTCATTCATACAGGCTTATATCCTGCTCTAATAGTCAACAGAGTATTCACTTAGATATATGAGATTATGTAGTAAACCTTTCGCTGGAAGAGATATCCAGATCCAGTTCCAAGTCGGGAGAAAGGCAATGGAAATAAAATGGAGGCTGGAGGTAGATTGGAAAGAAAGATTCCCTTTATTGATGAAGAGAACCACCAACCACATGTGATTCTGGGACATCTGACAAAATGGAGTTTAGAGTGGGTGGGTTTTATAACTTCTGGATTCCTATGGGGTCATTTGGAGTCATGGCTGGCTCTATAGAAGAGGTGTCAAACTGGCGCCCATGGGCCAGATGCATCATGCACAGGCCACATTCACCCCAGCTCCACGAAGGGAAAAAAATCTCATGAAACGTCATGTGATGGCAACATGACACCGCGAGTTTGACACCCATGTTCTATAAGCAAAAGGGGAAATGAAAATCCTAAATGTTTGTCTGAGCTAATTTGGTCAACTTTGGCTTGATTGTGTTGCTTAGTGTGTTGATTATCTGAAGTTTCTGCCTGACCCAGTCTTTCTGAATGGATTACCAAATCTGCATTTCTATAAGCTGGCCTCCTCGGTTTCTGCTTGGGACAGGGAAACTGGGGCTGGTTTCTGCTTCCCATTACTTCTCATAAGGTTTTTTTCTATTTCTCCTTTAGGGGAACTATTCTATCCTTCTATCCAAAATATTTCATTCTTCGGGGGAGGGGCTTCCCACACTTTCCTTATGATATACTGCAATAAAAATATTACTTTTAGTTTGGTGGCATTTCTGCAAGATGATAACATTCAAGCATAATATGGAAAAAATATTCTATAGAGTAGCATTGTCAGCACATGCCTAATCAAAGAGGAAAAATGTTAATATCCCTCATATTGACAAATATTTGGGTGAAAAACCAAGAGACACACAAGATTAATATTGGTGAATACAATTACTATCAAGTATTGCTAAAGGAACATTTAGCATATAACAAAGGAATATTTGCAATATACAACATTTGCATCTATACAGGCATTAAAAATACATGCAGTTGCTTGTTAACTCCGTGAAACTTGCACAGCACCACCAAAGAGTGTAGTCCTTGCATTTCATGGCCCATGGTGTTAACTCAATTATTTTGGTCTACCCTTTTATCTAATGCCAGATGGGGGATAATATCCACGCATCAAAAACACAAGGTCTAACTCACGCCAACTGTTGACAGAATAAAGAATCTGTTTAAAATGCTGCGTTTACTGCAGCCACTTAGATGGAGTCCCTTATTAAAAAATTGAATCACCTAAGGGAACGAACAGGACGAGACTAACGGCAGCAACATATACCTATAATGTAATAAAACCGTACACTTGTGTTCCTCGGGGTGTGCGTTTCTTTCTGAATACAGAAAAAGCACAAACATCCGAACTGGAATCTGGAAAGAACAGAACGGGATTCATAAAAACACGTCAGTAACCGCACTGTAGTTACCATCTATCCACCAAGGGACAGGCACTATTAGCCTGCCCACCTCGCCGTTTAAGGGACGCACCATATTGCCCTGCGAAATGCTTTAAAGCCCTCCGCAGAGCTTCCTGCAAGGCTCCCCCGCAGAATCCACCTTCCTCCCGAAGGAAGGCCCGCGATTCTTGTTCCAGGCAAAGCAAACCCTGAAACAGCTCTAACTACGATCGACCACCCTGTCGATGTTTCTTTTCCCTCTCACCTGATCCGATGAAGCCCCGCTACCCCTCCAACTGCGGTCGCCTTTGTTGATTCGGATCGCCACCAGCAGATTGTTGCGCCGCCTCGCGTAGCATTTCGCGCCCACTTCCGGTAGAGGCGCCGCCCTTCGGGAGCAATGTGGCTGTGAAAATCGTTGCGCGGGGTTGAAAGCCGTCGCTAGAGGATGCTGGCCAGTCGGGCCTCGTTCAGATGGGTCCTGGGGCATCCGGGGGGCAGAGTTTGCTGCAGAGATGTTTTGCGTTTCACAACGCTTCGGATACGCGCTCGCTCTCTGCCATCTAAGTACGTAGTGTAAGTCCTGCAAAAGAAGGCGTCGTTTTGCATTTCGCCGAAACCGGAATTCAATCCTGGCTTATTTTAAAACGATTTCCAATTAAGGAGAATTGAAAGATGCTCTGTAATCCATTACAGAGAAAGTTGGAAAAAATAGCTTGAAAAGCCCACATGAGCTGTGCAGTGGAAAATAAACTCCTCCACAATGCCAGTCTAAAAACCAAACGACTTTGTATGACCTGCAGTTGGAGTGGTGGTGTTCTGTAAATGGGTCGTGAAAGTCTTGTCAACTTGAGAGTAAATTATATTTGGTGCACTTTACAGAGACAGGTGTTATAGAATTGTGGTTCAAAAGATTGAGTTAAGCTTAGAAAATAGTTGAGCCTAAGAATTAACTATTGCTCTTCCTTTGAGAATGTTATTACCTTTAACCCAGTATCCCATTTACCTAAACTCTGCTTTATTCATGTTGATTTTCTTCAGAAAAAGCAACCACTGTCTTATAGACTGTTCTTGTAAATATGAATTAGTAAAAATGCAAATCAAGGCAATCAGAACAGCACTTCAAGAAATAACCACCTATCTTTTACCAGAAATGAATCTAGAACATCTGCTGTTCTTAGTTAAAATCTCTAATTCTGGGTGCTTCTAGAATAGATGGATAGACTTTGATATTACTAATAAATGGGTTTTAGTCTCACTAGAAATTTATCCAATTATTGCTGTACTGAGGCAATTGTATTAAAATAATATTTATTGAATTTTCCTTTAAAAACATAACAATTAAATACACACAACAACAAAAATAAACACAACAGAAAATAAATACAAAAACTGTAGAGAATACTACATGTACTGAGGCAATTGTAATGAAGAGAGGCATTATTTCTCCATAACAATAGTTAGATGTTACTCTAAAACACTAGAGGGAAAATTATTGTTTAGCTAATCTATCATTGCTAACAGATTTTTAGTGGAAATGAAAAAAAATATAAGAAATAAATTAGAAATGGAAAACCTGTAAATGGAAGATGACCTTTTTGGATTTGCATTCTTCCCTTTGTGAGCCAAAGCAATTATAAAATAAAGTAAACCACAAAAGCACTCAACTTTTCTCAAACATTTAAAATCCCACTATTGTATGTTATTTTTCCAGATTTAATTATTATTATCACTGAAGTGATTTGGTTGCACTTTTCAGCTAGTTGTGCAGTCTCTTATGGCTGGCTCTAGATTTTTTCCCCATTGCCTTTGTTCACTGTTCTGGAAGGTATAATTTTCTTAGCAATTATAAATAAGTCTAAATTGTGCACATGCATTCTTGAAATATCCATATCTTTACTAGATAGATGTGCTTAGATACATATTTTAGATATAGATTTATAGCCCTTAATTCAGAAGTACCCATGAAGTACCAAATAATAAATTAATAAATAATAAATAAATAATAAATAATAAATAAATAAATAAATAAATAAATAAATAAATAAATAAATAAATAAATAATGCTCTACGTAAAATATTCCAAAGGTGCTTTTTAAAGAGGCAACTGGACTTTGTTTTCCTTTGAAGATGTTTCGCTTCTCATCCAAGAAGCTGCTTCAGCTCTGACTGGATGGTGGGAATGGAAGGATTTATATTCCTTGCAGACAGCTGGTCATTTGCATTCTTTTAGAAAGTCATTGAGGCCACTTGGAGGTTTGTCTGTGTCCTCAGGGTCACCTGAGTAGTGCAATGCGGTGGAGCCGCCTTGGAACTGCTGAAAGGACTATGTGGAGCTATGTTTTCTGCCCTGTGCCCCTTCACTGTTGAACACAGGTGCAGGCTGTTGTGGATGAGTTTGTGTTGTCTCCATTTCAAACTGAAGCACAAATGATTCTTGAGTCTTCAATTTTTCTGGAAATCCATTCATACTCCCGCACCAACATGGTGTTCATTCCAAAGTGCATAGCTAAATGTCTGTGGGTAGATTCTTAGTCATCCAGATCATGGTTGTCCCAAAGGTGCTTTTTCAAGAGGCAACTGGACTTTCTTGTTTTAATTTGAAGACGTTTCGCTTCTCATCCAAGAATGCAAATGACCAGCTGTCTGCAAGGAATATAAATCCTTTCATTCCCCACCATCCAGTCAGAGCTGAAGAAGCTTCTTCGATGAGAAGCCAAACGTCTTCAAAGAAAAACAAGAAAGTCCAGTTGCCTCTTGAAAAAGCACCTTTGGGACAACCATGACCTGGATGACCGAGAATCTCCACAGATATCTACCGTACATAAAATACATTAAAAGCAATAGATAAATGTAGGCAAGAGTTTACATTTTTATGAATTGTTAAAGTACATTTTTGTATTTCAACAAAATACGATAGTTCAGTTGAGTGGTGTAAAAATTTCTAGCATAATTATTATATTTTAAATATGAGGCAGATAAAAATAATTGTTGTCTCAATACAACAATTTTAACAATTTGTTCAGTGTAACACTATTTTCAAGTGTAAGCACATTATACAGATGTAAAAAAATGTATTTTGATTTTAAAAAGGAACACCAATGTAAAAAACTATAATAGCTTCTGTCACTACAGCGAAACTAGTATTGGAAAACAACAGAGTTCTACAACTCATCACTCTGCCTGGGTCTATTTAAAGAGGTTCCTGAAGGATAGTAGATGAAAGTATCCCGAGGTCTTTGCATTATTCAAGCAAGATGAGTGTAAGTATGATTTGCACATATATTCAAATTTATGCAAATTGTGTATGTGTTAGAGCAGACTAGCAACTAAAATATATTATGTATTTTCTACAACAAAGATAAAAATGTTACGGTTTTAGGATTTGATAATTAGATTTGTTATGACTATAGAAATATTGGGTGTTTCTATTAGTATTGCTATTCTATATTGGATACTTTTAAGGATTATATTTAAACTTAAAATAAGTTATTTTGTTACATAATTTTAGTGTTTCTTGGATTGCTTAGTATGTATATTGTTTATATGTTGTTTTTGTTTTAATTTAGCGTAAGAGGTTATTTTATTATACTCTCTGAGCTTGATTGTTTGCTTGCAGGCATTTCATTACCCAACAAGGTATCATCTTCATTGTGATAACACTAGTAATATCTGATATTACATCTGAAACCTAATGCATTTAGGTCTGGCCAACTGAAAGTATCTGTGCTTTGAGTTTCTTGAAGTAGAAAGGGCAGAAATGAACAGCAGGTTCTAGCCAAAGATACGATATGTATTTCTGAGTAATGCTGATTTCAGTGGAAGATGAGAGACAATTGCTTGCTTAACTCCTCCCCTTGGATCAATATAAAGTATTACTTTTCAGATGTTT
Organism: Diadophis punctatus similis; assembly: GCA_023053685.1. Classification (NCBI taxonomy): domain Eukaryota; kingdom Metazoa; phylum Chordata; class Lepidosauria; order Squamata; family Dipsadidae; genus Diadophis; species Diadophis punctatus. The sequence goes on along the minus strand of JALIGW010000038.1, from coordinate 660,879 downwards.
CATAATAATATTCCTAGAGGTTATGGTTCTAATACAATTTTACTTCTTTATGACAATATATGAAAAGCAATATTGTGTTTTTAATAAAGGTACATGTTTTTTATAAAACTGTTAGAGAAACTTGCAAACTTTTAAGAAGTAAAATATGTTTTAACATAATTTCTTTATTTATAGTGGCTACAAATGATTGAAGATGTGAGCTTCAGGAAACTAATAAATAATTCAGAGTGCCCAGAAAAACTTAAATACGACTTTAACAAAAATGGTGAGCTTAAGCATGTAGACACCAATGAACCTTTTGTTTTTAATTATCAGAATTCATATAAAGATAATCACAAACGTTACCAAGTTCTTGGACAGTTAATAACTCAGTATGTTTATGAGCTCCTTGAAAAAGTTTGCAGTCTGCAGAAGATTTACATCCCAACATGCATGGCAGACAGTAGCATTTGTAGTTTCTTTTTCATGAGTGAGAAGGCATTGACAAATAGTTCAACTTTACTTGTCCTTCTTCAAGATCAGGGGGCATTTCATGCAGGCCAGTGGGCACAGACGTCAATAATACATGAAGGCCTTCAACATGGATCTCAGATACCTTTCATTACAAAGGCTCTACAGTCCTCTTGGGGAGTGATTGTTTTAAATCCTAATGATAATTTTGTAGATCTGAAAATAGAACCAGAATGTTTAAGCATTTTAAAGAATGATGCTATTTGTCCTCTAAATTTATCATGGGCAGTCCCAAAGAGAAACAGCAGTAACCCTGAAGAACATACAACCTATGTTTGGGATCACTTCATTTCAAAGACTTCATCTAGAAAGGTGGCCTTCGTTGCCCATGGCTATGGGGGATTGATTTTTATCAACTTACTCATGCAAAGAACTTTGGAAGTGATGAACCAAGTGTATGCTGTTGCACTTATTGACTCTAAACATCACATGAAACATCAGACACAAGGCAATTCCGAGGTACAAACATGGATATGGCAGCACTGTCAAGAGTGGGTATCAAATAGTAAGCCTAAAGATAGGTCAGTAGGCAACCTTGTGAAAATGGATTGTCCTATAGTCTCCACCGGATCTGTAAAGTACAATATGGCTCCATCCTCTAGTTTGCAGTCCATCTTCAAGTATCTAAAGAATGCACTGAAAACGAATACTAAAGACAATTTCAGTCGATCACCTATTGCAACAAGGAGCAAAAATGCCATGAAAAAAAATTAAGAATATGTGTTTTTCATAGTTTCTTCTGTAAGAAAAAAAAATGTATTCGATGCAAATGCCTAGGCAGACTCTTAAGGTAAACTATTTTATTTAATATATTATTTCTTTTCTTCCCCTTTGGCTGAAGCTGATATTAAGTTATATAAGGTGCAATTTTGAATTCCATGGTCAGGCTTTATTTTAGTTGTTGAAAGAATACTTTGTACGAATTTGTAATTCGTTTTTGTGAGTTTTTTCTTTCAATGTCTCACAAATAAATCCTTTGACAAAGCTTTTTTAAAACTCATTTTAATCTGAACCATCAGTAAAACGATAAAAATGTAAATAGGATAAATATATCAGACATAGGTTTGAAATCTTGTTTGAAATATTAGTCAATTACTTGTACTTCAAATTAGCATAATTCTGAATGTTTTAAACCTCAGAATACATGTATAGTATATATTCAAATTAGCATAGAAATGTTGAACATTTCACAAAAATTACTGTTTAAAATTATATTTATTTGACAGTGTCACATCAAATTAGATTGATCTTATTTACTGTTACTATTAAGACTATTTTTTTAAAGTTACTTTTAAAAATCCCTTTTTTCTAGATTATTATCTACATTTTCAGTTCCATTTTACTTGAATACTGTTCTTTTGGTTCAGGTTGGATTTAAATTACAATTTCATTCATGAATCAACATTAAAATAAAGTAACAAATTAAAATACACATAAATCTTATATAAAAATATCAACTTTCTAAAAAGAATGAAAATTCAGGTTGAAAAGATGGGCCCTCAAGGCTTTTTTGCAGGATTATAAAAAATGTAGACTGAATATCTATAGAAAATGCATTCTATAACCTAGAGATGACAGAATAGACTGAATCCCAAATCATCACCAGATGAGTGATATATTGAAAAATGGATTGTCTGGCAATCTTAGAAGCGAGAATCATGCATATACTCAGACAACTTGAGTCTAGATGATTTAGGGTTACTGATAATAATCAGCATGTTATATGTCCTCTAGGAACTGGTAGACAGTGCAGGCAATTCCCAGAGGAACAGACAAAATGCTACCCTCCAAATAGTACTTGAACAATCTTCTGCTGCATTTTGAACATGCAGAAGTTTCTAAGCTAGTTACTATGATGCAATCCGATATAACCTGAGAAAACAGGATGTGATCAGGATGTTGGAGGGTTCTCAAACTACTACTTTTTTCTGAAGTATAGCCCTGTCCTCCAGAATCTAGATCACGGGTGTCAAACTCGCTGCATCACGTTGCCATCATGTGATGTTTCCTGACGGTTTTCATATTCGCGGAGCTGGGGTGGATGTGGCCTGCGCGTGATGCATCCAGCCCGCAGGCCGCCAGTTTGACACCCCTGATCTAGATCATGATCCTTCAAAATAAGCACCTCCACTTTCCCATAACCCCCAAAATCACAAATTTACCCAATATTAATCTTACAAATTACTGACAACACATTACTGTAACTGACTCTAGAATTTGAGTTTTCTCAGCTGCAAAGGCTTTTTGCAAAGATCCCATTAAAATATCACAGTAAGTCATAGCTTCTTAGAGCAAATTTGAAATGGCTTTAACTAATTACCTGGGATTTTTTTTTATAGAAGCTGGTTGTGCCTTATAGCAATAGCAATATTTATTTTTATTTTGTGCCTTATGCACAGAATAAAAATGCATATTTGTTGTACATATATTGTAGTTGCAGCATAATACCAGATTGCTGTGCCTTAGTAGTTTATGATGAATCATCTTCTGTGTTTTAGTTATCTACCTTGTTTGTATACTATAAGCTAATTTTGAAGAGAACTAGAGAGGCTGTTTAGGAGTGATCCTGTCTCTCACTTTGAAGAGTTCCCTATTCCAAGAGTAATTGACAAAATCAATTTCATAAGCAACTGTAAAAAACAAAAACTATAATGGCCATCACCAATGTGCTTTGAGCAAAAGACCAGACCAGCATGAAAGCAACAATGTGACTCAGAACTGGAATAAATAGGATAGCATTATATTTGTTTTGGTAGCTATGAATTCCTGGAATGCCCCAAATAGCACCAGAAATGTATTGTGGGATTTGGCACCAAGATTTGAATCTTATATGAAATCTCTTGGAGAGATAAATTGTTGCTTCAGGATAAAGTTTCACCAATATGATGATATCCAGTTATACAGCTTCGCCACAGGCTCAATGGGAGATGCTGTATATTTCCCATGTTGGTGCCCGAAGGCTGTCAAGGAAAAAAACCACTCAAACTTCATTCTGTATGGTTGTTAAATCATAAGCCTTCTGATTCCAGGATTGTATCATCCTTGACTCTTTACTGGGCTGTGCTCCCTGTAATGCAAATTTGCAACCTGGGATCTTTCTGAACAATCGGCTCCTACACACAGTATGACCAGGAGGGCCTTTGTCTGATAAACCAGTTGCAACCTTACCTGGAGTATAATACTCTGAGGAGGATCACTTACACCTTTGTCATCTTCTGATTAGATTAACATGGGACTGCCCTTGAACACTACCCAGAAGTTTCAGGTGGTCCAAAATGCAGCAACCCAATTTGGTCTAGTGGTTAAGGCACAAGACTAGAAAGCGGAAACCATGAGTTCAAGTCCCACCTTAGCCATGAAAGCCAGGTAGGACACTTTGTGTCAATCAGTCTCTTATAGTCCTACTCACTTCACAGAGTTGCTGTGGGGAAATAGGAGGAGGTGTGTTAGACATGTTTACAGCCAAGGCAGGATACAAATAAATAGACAAACCTATGTGCTCAATGGTCTTGATACTGCAGAGTTGCACTGGTTGGAGTCCATTTCCCAGTGAGCTGGTCACCAGCTTTAAAGCCCTGAATATTTAAGACACTTTTTTCCCCCAAATATACAGTTTTATAAAGATGACCACCGAGTCTACAAAGGATCCTGACCTATCAGTCATTATGGTAGAAGGGTGGCCTAATATCAGGTATTCTCAACCGCAGCTCTCCTCTTATGGAATAGTTTGTCCGTTGAGCTGAATATGTTCCTCCTTGTGGCAACCTTGGAAGCTAGTAAGAGCATGGATTTTCGGGTAGCTTTTGGGGATTGATTCTATATAGGTTTCTATATATATATCATCTATCATCTGTCTGTATACAGATCTATGCATTTTTCTTATTGAGGTTTTAAAATGGAATTGCACAAATAGAAAAACTAGCAACTCCCTAATCAGTCATACTATTTTATGAACTCTATTACTGAGGGGCCATACACAAATTAAATTCTCACTCTATCCTGGAGTTCTGAAGAAAAGGAAAGAAGACTAAAGATCTGTTCTCTCCAGGCATCCTGGTAAAAATTACCTATCTATTTTTAGGAAACATAGTTATAATCTGCTCGCCCAACATTGCCAGAATTCACAATAGAAAGAGAAGATAGAGTTCACCTTTTCTTCTAGCCAGGTCTCAATTTTATCCACCATAATCAAATCATAAATAATGTTACAAATTTATCAGGACAGGCAGGATAAAGGCAAAAATATTTACAGCAATTACATTATTTTATTAAATAATATAATTAAATACAACTATCTCTAGGTCAAAAAGAAATAATTTCTACGACTGGGTTCATGCTAAGTCGTGATTTAATTGTAACTTATTTAATGTTAATCTATAAAATGATTTATTTGGTTTTGTCTTTCTATCTTGTGTGAAAAAGTTTATTTTTGTTTATAGTTCAAGGCATTTACTTGTTTGCTTTAGAGCAGGTTCCTTTATTTAACAAATTGTTAAGATGTAGGCTATATAAGCTAATAACAATAGAAAGTCAGCAACTTGTTGACATACATAACTTTAAGGAAAATAATGACAGAAAATCTGTCTGTTTTGATGTTGACCAATATGATCATGCAAAGATTAAGATTACTTCTTTTTGCTGGCTTAAGTTGGTACACGTGTTCAAATAAGCCATGGCATAATCAGCCTTAGATGTGCCCATTCCAACTTTCATTTATTTCCAGAAAGGGCATTTAAATGTCTTTGTAGAGAAGTTCATACTTGGGAATATTCTTTGGATCAATTGGGCTTCGTACAATGAGTTTTCCACGCATCGCTCCACGATAGATCACTTCAATCAAATCTATGAAGTCTTGTTTTGTTTTGAAACTTCCCACAAATTTGGTATGATCTGGAGATCTATTTAGGAAAAAAAATTATATAAAGCCAATTTTAAACAACAATGTTAAAGTTGAAATTCAAAAATACAAGTAGTTCAAAATCTGAATCTACCAAGCTCCTCACTTTTACAAATATATTTATTGGTGTTTTATATAACTGTGCAGGATCAAATTAAAAGTTCATCCAGTCTAGTGTATTTCTCAAGAATCGTCATAAATGGGTAATGAAACTTATAGCTTCAGGACCTATGATCAGGAGTTTCAATTTAGACATGGCTAGCAATCAATGACAGAGCAATACCTATTTCTGATATAAAGCTAATTTACAAGATGTGCTTCACAATATAAAATTAACCACAACTGTGTTTTATGATAGAACTATTTACATACAGATTCATTATGCCCAGTAATATGTTTTATCATTTGTAATAGGACTTCATTTTCAAAAATCCAACTTGGGAATCTAAAATCCATAAAGTCTTCAGCATTCATTTCTTAACACTTTTGTGGATTGATACCATTCATCAATATAATAAACAATCTGTCAGTGTTTGAATTAATGCACTGTCTCATGCCATTGTTTGCTGAATACAACTGCACACAGAAGTTTAGACTCCCCTGGTTGAACTCTATGTTTCTAACTAAACAGAAGCTGTCACAATCACTATATGATACAGGTTAAAAATATTAAATATTTGGCAACTCTTAATGAACTTCATTTAGCTATTTCACCAACTTCCCATCCCCATAAGCCTTGTGGTATAAGTCATGCCAACCCATCTCTAACATTCAACTCCCTTCTTACATATTCTGCATACAAATCCTATCTATCCAAATTAATAGGCAAAAACTGTGACAGAAAATACTTCCTGGCTTCCTGCATTCTTGTTTGATTTTGCCTTGGCATATTCTGTGACCTAATTAAATCACAATAATTCAAGCCAAAATCAACTTATATAATGGCTCTGATAATAAACAGACTAAGTCACAGAATAATAAAATTAATACCAACAAACATGATCACACTTGGGCTACATGCAAACCAACTTACCCATAATCCACTTTTATGTGTTGCCCATTGAAAAAGAAGACAGTTGATGGAATATAACTAATATCAAAATACTGGGTATACACTGGAACCTTGCTCACGTTCACTAAATAAATTGCAGCCATTTTACTCAAATCATGAGATGTTTTTGCAAGCTGTCAAGAAACCAAAGTTATGTGATACACTGGATGCAGGAAGAAAGGAGTCAAAGCCTTTAATAATAACAGCAGTGAAAAACAGAATAATTTAAACCTCAATATACTGAGATCCTTTGTGATTGAAAAGACATAAAAGTTGGATTATAATTACATGTACTTTTCGAAATACACTAGCAGGATAACAAGAATACTACTAAACAATCCATCCATTTAAATTTTAAGAGAGACCTTGCTGCAGATTCTGCTAGCATCAGATGTGTGTCTGATAAATATAGATGACAGTTTTGTTCACTATGAAATATGCCAGCTTAGGAAACAATCTGACCACCTTTGGCACCAAATGAAAATATTTTAGGATGGGGGTGCTTGGTGCTCTCCGAGCTTGGTTGTTTCCCTGCAGACGTTTCATTACCCAAAGTAGGTATCATCATCAGTGCTAATCTAGTCTAGTTTAGGTAAATGAAAAATTATGCAAGAACACAACTGAGCTACAAATATTCTCCTTTATTTTAGGATCAGCAGACGTTTTGCGATGTACGCCGCTTATATTCGGGAACTGCAAATAAATAAAAAGCAAATGCCGGCTTACAATGTTATCCAGTTGCAGGCAAACATGATCTTCATCTCTACCAAAGCGAAGAACCAGGACTTTCTCCGCCACGGTCTTAATCGCTTCATCCACCTCCTTTTTGCTGTTTAACTGAGGCAGCAAAAAACTCATACCGACTGACGAGACAGGAGGTTAGTAGTACCTCGCGATAGCAAACACGCACGCGCGTAAACTTGTTTTTGCTGGCGGGGGCGGGGGGAGGAAACTGTCAACGAGGCCCAGTGAATGACAAGGACCTTCTCCAATCAATGGCAACTACCGCTACAGAACTTGTTTTCGCTGACGGAACCATCCGTCGGAGTCTTAGTTCTAGGGTTTCCGACGGGATATATTTAGGGACGGACCCATTCCGGAGCGGGTAGGCATGCTTAGATGTGCGTGTTGGTAAGTATGCGAGATATTAGAAAGTAAGATTGTTTATTAAAACAACGTGAAACCTCATGAATTCAGTCCATTTCATCACCTAAGAAAGTGGACTCTCAACTATAATAGATTTGGTTTTGCAAAATTAATATTGCTGCTCCCCCTTTGAAATTCTTCAGTAGATGGTACTCATTTTAAATATGGAAAGGAGGCGATGGCTGTTTTAATGTTGCCGCGTTTGTCAATTAATGAAATCGAAAAAAAGAATGAATGAAGAAACGCATTGGATTATTTCTGACGCTAATTAGGCATACTTACAGTGAAACTTGGGTTTGTCTATCTGAATTCCACTGAATTCAATGTGGTTTCTTCTTAGACCACAGCTAGCCAGCCTTAGCTGATCTCGGAAAACCAGTGAAGCTTTAGTATTTAGATTAGAAAACCACCTGAAATATCTGCGTGGTAGATTAGACTAAGATAATAGTGAAAACACAGAAGAAAGAGGTAGCAAACGGATATTATTGCCAAGAGAATTGTGTGCTGGTGTAGTCACCAATAGTTGTGCTCAGACCAGATGAGTCTATAACAAGTGGCCAGTATCTCACTGAAAATAATGTGGTTTACTGTAATAGACCTGCTGGGAGGTGGCCATCTCTCAGTAATAAATAATATGTGTGGATTTTATGTGTGTAATAGGAATATATATTACAATTCTAATATTAAAATCAGATTTTTGTACACATAGCTAAAAATATTAAATCTCTTTGGGCTTGCTTCATATGATTGTTTTTAAATGTACGTTCTTATTCATGCTGTACGCCGCCCTGAGTCCCACGGGATTGGGCGGCCTATAAGAGCGTTTAAATAAATAAAAAAATAAAATAGTAAGGAGAAAAGTAATAAGCTCATTGTCTTTTTCATTATGTTTTGTCAATGGTTTCATTAGCTTCTATGTTTTGGGAAGGGAACTTTCTGGCATAAGCCTTTTTTTGTGACCTCTTTTTTAATAATACTTTTATTAAACATTACAATTAAAAATACAAACTAAAAAAAAAATAAATAAAAAGTGCAGAAAGAAGGAAAAAATAGAAAATATTGTCTACTTTTCAGTCAGGATTTCAGACAGAAACAACATTTTTGCCCTTTTGAATGATCTCTGACAAGGATGAGATGACAATTGTGCATCCATCCTTGCTCTGCTTGACTTCTCTTTTGATACCATTGACCAAGGTGTCCTGGATTGACTCAGAGAATTGGGGGAGGGCTGCATGATGTTGTGCTAATTTGGCTTCTTTCTCAGTCAAATACATTTTTATTAGATTATAAAGTATTATAAAATACAAAATACAGAAGCAAATAAGAGGACGGTGAAGGAGAAGGGAAAAGAAAAGTGAGGAAGGGTAGAGAAAGAAAAAGAAACAGAAACATTGACTTCCGACTCTATCTGTTGTAGTTGAATAAGGCATTAACAAATCACAACTTTCTGTTTTACCATAATAGTATGAACCAATCATTTCTACAAAAGTCTATCAGTCAATCTGTGAAACCCAAAATCAAAGGTTCATTCTTTTCCACATCAAGCACAAAGTTCAGAAGCAATTTCCATGTGGAAACAAAAGTATTTATGTTCTAATTTGACTCCTTTCTCCAGGATTGATTCCAGTTGGTGGTGATTGGGAAAGAGATTCCATTACTGGCCCCTGCAGCTCATCTATTGCCATATGATGAGATATCATCCTTATGCTGATGATACCCAGTTAGATATACAGTATCTGCCCTTAGCAAAATAAATGCCTAGAACATGGGTATTAAACTCACTGCATCACGTTGCCGATGTTTTGCGACATTTTCCTCATTTGCAGAGCTGGGGTAGGCGTGACCTGTGCATGACGCATCCGGCCCGCGGGCCACCAATTTGACACCCCTGGCCTAGAAGATGTGAGCGTCTAAATGAGATGTTAATGCTTTAACTGAAATCAAGCAGAAACTAGTTTTAAGTTTATAAAAGCTGTTTTTCTTCTCTAGAACTTCAGAGGTGTGTTACTATACAAATATATCAAGTGACCAAATATTTAAAAAATAAAAGGTAATATAAGTGTATAAAATACATTTTACCATACCTGTATCTCTGTGTTTTATAGTATATAAATACCATACCTCAATTCGTTCTTCATTCACTTTACTTTCTCATTACTTTTTCATTTCTCCTGACATTCCCAGCTTGTACTGCCATACAGCAAAGTTGTCTGAAGCATACATTTACATAGTTTATTTCAATATTCATTTCTTGCAACAAACCCTATAAAACAACTCATGCAGCCACCCCATAAGCAAACTCCATATACATCTTAAGATGTTATTCACATCAAAATCCGTTTTCATAGTTTTTCAGCAATCATTCTTATATTTCCTTTTTTATTCTACTAAGCATCTTTTTAATACTACTTTTTAATGTAACTCCATACGCTTGTCTTACTCTTTAACATAGTTTTTTGTCTTTGTTTCTAGCAGCTTCCATATAATTTTCCTTACATGCACTTTTTATTCCTTCTATTGTGAGATCACTCTTTTTTCACGTAATAGCCCTGTCATATAAAATAGTCATTTTCCCTTTTCTACTTTAACTGTGCTTTTAAACTTCCTATACTATTTCTTATTCTCTTTTGCATTATTCATGTCTGTCTTTTTCTTTAAATGAATAGATAACCAGGAATTCCAGTATACCATGAGTCCCTTGGCTACATTTCCTAGAGCAATTTCTGAACCAAGCACATTGGTAGCTTTTTCAGTTTAAAATGTCTTGTATCTCTTTCTCTCTGATCTTAATACTTTTATTTTCAGCCCTTATATGTCATTGGCACTGCATTATTTTGTAATCTATTCAGAATCATAAGAATTGGATAGAATAAAAATGCAATTAATAAAATCAGTTTATATTACTGATGTTTACAATAACGAACAATTTCAGGTTTCTTTTTCTAAAATATCTTATTTTTTCTATATATGTATGACTGCAGGTTTCTATTGGACATCACAACTCTCAATTCTGATCTTTTTCAACATGCATTTATTGAATTTAATTAGAAGATCTGCCTTCAAATTGATTGCACCGAAAATGACAAAATATGGGTTATTTTTAACAATGCCCAGCAAAATCAGTACTTGTGGAACATTGAGGATGATTTATTTGAACAAAAGTGTTTCAAAAAGTGCTGATGAGAACATAGATCTAGATGAATGGAAATTGGTTGTGCTTTCTGGCTTGGAAAAAGAAGCATTTGAAAAAGCATCGCCTGAGGAAGAGCCTAATATAGCAGCTATTAAGGAATACATTGACATGTCTAGGCGTTTAGGTAAAGCTGCTCCAGAAAATATTACTGAAGAACAGTTAAAGAAGTTGATTGAATATCCTTCTGTTTCTTCAAGAAATAAGTATTTGGCCTTTTTGGCTTCAAAAGAAATGAGAAAGAATGCCGAAAAAGAAAAAAAGAAAAAACAACAGGAAGAAAGAGAGGAACTTAGAAAAACAATGGAAAATGAAGAGCTAATACCAAAAAGTAGATTGTTTCGGGCCATTTGGGAATCCTCAATGGATGTTGTATACAATTGGAAAACTGCTCAGGCTATGAGTTTTGGCCAGCCTCTGGTATTTGACATGGATTACGATGATATGTCAGAGAGAGAGCTGCAGAATACAGTGAAACAGATGATGGAATGTGAAGGGGCCAATCGTAGAGCTGTAGAACCATTCCATTTATATTACTGTAATTTTAAAGAAGATGGTCCATACCACAAAGAATTCCTCAAGCGTTATGGAGATACATGGGACAATTTGCTTGTGACCGTGACAGAAAAGTCCTATGTTGAATTATTTCCAAGGGACCAGATTGTCTACTTAACTGCTGATTCTCCCAATGTAATGGAAACATTTGACCACAATAAAACCTATATAATTGGATCCCTAGTTGATAAGTCAATAAGGAAGGGAGTCTCTCTTGCTCGTGCAAAGCGCTTGAAGTTGGCAACAGCACAACTTCCTCTAGAAAGATACTTCAATTGGAAAAGTGGAGCCAAAGTTCTTACTCTGGATCAAATGATAATGATCTTAATAACTCTGAAAAATACTGGAAATTGGAAGGAAGCTCTAGAGTTTGTTCCAAAAAGAAAGCATGAAGGTTTTTTAGATCCATCTTTGCAATTCTTTATTCATAGACAAAAGAATAAAAAAATCTCTGAGCAAAACTTTAAAAAAAGGCTATTGGTAGAGGAGCTCTCCAAGAAACGTTTGTGGAATGGATTGTGGGAAGAGTAGTGTGTAAGTCACCCAGTTATGACTGGTATAAATTTCATGTAAAATAACATTTGTCCTCAGAAAGCTTTCAACTTCTACAGACTAAAGAACCCAATAATGATAAAACATGTCGTTTTACCACAGGAGACTTTCTAAATATATAGGAAGCATCACTTCTGACCGCTGAGAAAACCTCTTTAATACACAATGGGGCTGAAAAACATGTTCTGTCAGGTTAAACTCAATAACAGTAATTGTTAATGTGTGTCTGTCACTAACCCCAATGTAATATGGTGTACGCTTTTTCTCTGCTTCCCATTGCATTGCCTCATACAACAAAGTTATGTGAACGTAGTTTCCCAATTTTGATACAGGGAAATATGTGGTTACTGTAAATTTTGCTAAACAACAAGGAGCTCAAATCACTGTAAACGTTCTGATTTTATGCAGGAATTAATACTATGGGAGGAATGTAACTATTAAAAACAGTGAATTGTTGTATGATCTTTTTATTTTAGAGGTAAAAAGTTTAACACTCAATTGTTTCAATTGTTAAGGTATTTTAAAAGTTAGATTTGTTAAATATAAAGGGCTACTTACTAAAACATGTTTTAAATGTTGTTTTTGATCTAATTATTTTATAATTGTATATACCTTGTCTTTTGATCAAATGATCTAAAAGGAAAAGGTGATTTGACACAGTTTTAAACACATCAAACATACAGTGCAAAGTATTAACAATGTTTAAAATATGGCAACATTGAATATTCCATCCCAGCTTCCCATCTCCAAAAGTTAAGCTTCTTTTGATGTTTCTGTAGTCATCCGGAGATAAAAAGGATCTGTGCAAAAGGGAGAAGTGCAAAACATTCTATGAATGGACCAATCTCTGCACAAAACCACCAGTTTGGGATGATCTATATTTGGTCCAACATATGTTCATATTTACAGGTCCCCACAGTGCCTCACTGCAGCTAAGGGAAAGGAAGATGTGAAGAATATCAGAAGAAAGAGCAGGAGGCTTGTAGAACGTGCCATGTTTCATGTGCAGTGGCCGTGGCAGTGCATATTGCGAGAAAGGTGCCGATAGTGTGGAAAATTGATTCCTTTTATCCAGTGAAAATACATTGACAAGCAGGAATAAGTTTGTTTTAGCTTTTTAATGGCTGTTGTGCCTATGTGACTAGTTTACTTAATGTTAATTGTGTTGGGCCTATTTTCTAATAGTGCTATCTTACATTTTTATACAGAACTAGGAAGATCAGATGGTGGATGATGCATACCGTATTTTTCGGAGAATAAGACGCACCGAAGTATAAGACGCACCTTAGTTTTGGGGGAGGAAAACAAGGGAAAAAGGCCTCTGCCTCCAAGCAATTTGCCAAACAGTAAACAGCACAGATGATATACACTGTTTGCTGTGTATTTCTGTGCATGTGTGCTTGACCCATAGAAATAGCAAATAATTGGAGAAATGTACATTATGTCAGAAAGTTTTCTTAAATGTAGTCACATAACTGCTCCCAATTATTTAAATAGATCTACTCCAAGGTAACTAAACTCTAATACTAAACAGGACACTGTTACATTTCAGACTATACTTGTACAGAGCTGTTAAAATTAATTAAAATTTCTGGAAGTATACATTATTCTCTATTATTTAAAAGAAGATACAATACCACTGGGCCTCTTCAGAGCAAGCATTTATTTTAAAAAGCTTCTATATTTTATTAAGTTGTCTAGATTTACAGGGATCTCCAACCTTGGCAACTTTAAGACTTGTGGACTTCAACTCCCAGAATTCCACAGCCAGCAAAGCTAACAAAGCTGGCTGTGGAATTCTGGGATTTGAAGTCCACAAGTCTTAAAATTGCCCTTGGCTCTAGAACAATAATAAAACAGTCTTTAAAAAATAAGTCTAATAATTTGAACATTCTACAGACATTTATAGTTATTCACTTACCCCCTTCCATCCAGTTCAGCAAAAAATAAAAATCGGCGTGTCCCAGCTATTTGCCTTTGCAGTTTCAATTTCACTTTCATTTTCCAACGTGGCAAATCAGCTGTAGATCGGAAGTGCTAGTGACTTGCTTGGCTTTATAGGCTCTTCCCTCTTTGCTGCAAACAGGTAAATTGCTGGAAGACAGAGGCCAGAGGGTGGGGGTGGCTGGCTGGGTGGGGCTACATTCGGTGTATAAGACGTACCCAAGTTTTCACCCTCTTGGGGGGTAAAAAGGTGCGTCTTACACTCTGAAAAATACGGTAAATCATGCAGAGAAAATGGTGAGAGAGAAAAAAATCCCACCAGCTTTACCCCATTATTTCATGTGATATCTTTGAGTTTGTCTCTGCTGGGACCTGCAGTCTGTTGGCTGAACTGTCACTCTTCAAAATGGTTCAATTGAACTTTTGAACTAAAATGCATTTGTTTCATGCACAAAATAATTTTCCATGCAAACTCAGTGGTAAAATCCTCCCGGTTCTGTCCGGCACGCGCGAATCATTAGCAGCAGTGCGTGGTTTGGAGAGCCGGTAGTGGCGGCAGTGCGAGGCTCCGCCCACCAGCCCGGACATCAGTTATTTCTGGTTTTTACCCTCTGCGCATGCGCAAAGCCTTCTGCGCAGTGGGTCAAAAATCCAACATGACGTCACACGAACGTAGTGAGCATGTGTGCACGCACTTCCGGACCAGTAGCGAAGGTAAGTAGATTTCACCCCTGTGCAAACTTCTTTGTCTTTAAAAATACTGCTGTTGGCATATTTTAGTAATATATCATTATAAAATGGCAAACACATTTAAGAGAGTCCAGATCCTCTTTGCCTTGTTCTGCCTGTCCTAACAGGCTTGCATGGTACCTGTTCTGAATTTTAGTACTGTTTGGCAACTATGTTGGGTGTGTATGAGTGTCACACTTCAAGTTACAAAACCGGCTAATTAAAAAAAAATCCTAATATTCTTGATCAAGAGGCAAAGCAATGAGTTGTGATGAGCATAAACTACTTCCTTGGGGACAGTACTTGTGAATGTTGGGTGACATGTCTCACCCTTTCTGTTATCTTTGAAAAAAAGTTATGTGGCTGGATTTGGCTGAACACCTGTTTGCTTTCCACAGAATCCCATCAATTTCTCACACAACCCTAGAATTCCGCAGAACAGTTTGAAAATTGAATATCTAGTATTCTGATGTGCTCAGCATTTTATTCCTTTATTGGGCTTAGCAATATGTAACCTGGCCTGAGCTAATCAAACACACACACACAAATCAGGGTCGTGTGTAATAGTTGAGTAGGAATTTATTAGGAAATACAGGGACTGAGGTAAAAATGGAAAGTAAAAAAAAATTCTAGAAGAATTCAGTGACAAATTCATTTCATGAACACATCCATCACTTAGCCAAGAGTCAACCTGAAGTAGAATGAGCCCCATACATTTTAAAATAAGTGACCTATAATATTTGAATTGTCTCAGAATGTTGCTGCTTTTATCCTGCCCAAAGCCCCTCTATGAGGGAGATAGGCAGTTAAGTTTGATTAATAATAATAACAATTTTCTTTTTTTTTTCCATCTCCTTTAACCAAGCTGCATTCTTGTATTTATTTGGATTATCTGATATCTGCGCCCAGAACTACTGTTTCTTCCTTGTCATGTACTGATTGATTCACTGCAGTCTCTCCATTGACGGATTGGTAGAAACATTTGATTGGATTGAAATTGGAGATTCTGTCTATAATTTGCAATTTGAACTTCGTATTTGCTGATCTTGGCTACAGCTGTTGTTTGTTTTATTAGAATAGAATAGAATAACAGAGTTGGGACCTTGGAGGTCTTCTAATCCAACCCCCTGCTTAGGCAGGAAACCCTACACCACTTCAGACAAATGGTTATCCAACATCTTAAAAACTTCCAGTGTTGGAGCATTCACAACTTCTGGAGGCAAGCTGTTCCACTGAATAATTGTTCTGTCAGGAAATTTCTCCTTAGTTCTAAGTTGCTTCTCTCCTTGATTAGTTTCCACCCATTGCTTCTTCTTCTACCCTCAGGTGCTTTGGAGAATAGTTTGACTCCCTCTTCTTTGTGGCAACCCCTGAGATATTGGAACACTGCTTTCTTGTCTCCCCTAGTCCTTTTTATTGAACTAGACATACCCAGTTCCTGCAACCGTTCTTCATGTTTTAGCTTCCAGTCCCCTAATCATCTTTGTTGCTTTTCTCTGCACTCTGCACTTCCTAGAGTCTCCACATCTTTTTTACATTGTGGCGACCAAAACTGAATGCAGTATTCCAAGTGTGGGCTTACCAAGGCATTATAAAGTGGTATTAACACTTCACATGATCTTGATCTGAAGAGCTGAAATGGTGCAGTGATTAAATGCTGCAACTGCAGGCTGACTGCTAGTTCAGCAGTTCAGCTGTTCAAACCTCACTAGGCTCAAGGTTGACTCAGCCTTCCATCCTTCTGAGGTCGGTAAAATGAGGACCCAGATTGTTGGGGGCAATATGCTGAACTCTGTAAACCGCTTAGAGAGGGCTGTAAAGCACTATGAAGCGGTATATAAGTAAAGTGCTATTGCTATTGCTATTGATTTTATCCCTCAGTTTATGCAGCCTAGAACTGTGTTGGCTTTTTTGGCAGCTGCTGCACACTGCTGGCTCATATTGAAATGGTTGTCCACTAGGACTCCAAGATCTCTCAGTTACTACTATTGAGTAAGGTACCACATATACTGTACCTGTGCATTTTGTTTTTCTTGCCTAAATGTAGAACCTTACTTTTTTCACCATTGAATTTCATTTTGTTAGATAGCGCCCAATGTTCAAGTCTGTCAAGATCCTTCTGTATCTTGAGCCTGGAGTGTTGGCTATTCCTGCCAGTTTGGTGTCATCTTCAAATTTGATAAGTTCCCCATCTATCCCCTCGTCCAAGTCATTGATGAAGATGTTGAAGAGTACTGGGCCTAAAACAGAGCCTTGGGGTACGCCACTGCATACTTCCCTCCATGTAGATGCAGTTCCATTGAGGACTACACGTTGAGTGCGGTTGGTCAGCAAGTTACGAATCCATCTGGTGGTGATGCTGTCTAACCCACATTTTTCTACTTTATCTAGTAGTAGGTTATGGTCTACTTTATCAAATGCCTTACTGAAGCCAAGTAAATTATATCAACAGTATTCCTCTGGTCCACTAATTTTGTCACTTTGTCGGTTATTTCCAGTGCTTATTTAATCTTTGTTTCTAAGTGGTATTTCTTGATTAGATATTCTTTGGTCCTGTTCTTCAGCTTATTTTCTTTCATCTGTTCTAGCTTGCTTGCATCTGATCTCAACTTGCTGATCTTATTTTCCAGTTTGATCTCTCATTTTGGTAACTTTGGGCTTTTTTTCTTCTTTGTTGATCTTGCATCCCAGGTTTATATTTATAACTGCAACTATGGTGTACATTAGTTGGTTTGTTTCTTGCAGTGAGCTGGTGCTTATATTTGATATTGCAGTGTTGGCATCTTTTAATTCTTGTACTAGCTGTTTCTTTGGAACAAACCTCAGTGCAGGGAACCTTATTCTGATGTTTTTGTCCTATTCCAGATGCTCAGTTTTTTTTAATCTTCTACTTTAGTTAGAGGGCTTTGTTCTTTCTGAGGCAGAAGAGAGAGTACCTGGTTTCCAAATGAATACAATTCTATATCTCTGCTGGATTCCTCTAATACTAACTCTCCCTTGTTTACCTCAACAGTCTAAATTACTTCCGGCATGGCTTTGATTTCTCTGCCCTGTGTAGACTTTTTCAGTTCTTCCAATTCTGCTTCTGTGAATTATTATTTTTTTATTATAAATCAACATTGATCTGCTAGCCTCTGTTCTCTTATTTCTGATTCTGGATGTTGCTCTTTCTAGAATTGGTGCATTCATTTCAAATATCTTCTTGTTGCACTTGATCTGTAATAACAGATCATTATTTCTTTGTTTTCAATCATGGTATATTTGTGAAGGGTACTTCCTTCCCTTTCCTTCCTGTAGTTCTGCAGCTGCGGGACTGAGTCCTGTAGCCTATTTTTCACAAGATGTTCTGGAAGTCCAACATCTAGCATGGTCCTTGTTAACCTGGACAACGACTGAGCCGGTACAAATTTCTGTAATTTACGTTTCACCATGCTTTGTTTGACTCCTCTGATGAGACCCATCCAGTATGATTGAACCTCTGGTATAGCTCTTCCTCAGAGGACATAAGCCCCACAACCACGTCAAGGTAGTGCCCCACTTGGGGTGCCTACAGTGACATATCAATGTACAATAACAATGTACAGTGAGATATACAGTGACATATCACTGCCTATTCTAGGTTCTTGGAAAGGACTGGACAGGTAGACAAATCCAGTCTGAACATCTGGCTGATTGTGCATTGAACCACAATAATAATAATAATCTAAAAATTCTGCCATCCGAGTCTAAATTGTAGGTACTGTAGATCTCAAGCAATCCCATTTACTCGAAATGGGTACTACGGTATTTTTTGGCGTATAAGACGCATTTTTCCCCCCTAAAAGAGGGTGAAAATCTGGGTGTGTCTTATACACCGAATGTAGCCCCACCCAGCCTCTGAAACGGACCTTTGCAAGGCTAAAACAACCTCTCAAACCGAGCTCTGCAAGCGTGAAAAAGCAGCCTTTAAAACGGACCTTTGCAAGGCTAAAACAACCTCTCAAACTGAGCTTTGCAAGGCTGAAAAAGCAGCCTTTAAAACGGACCTTTGCAAGGCTAAAACAACCTCTCAAACCGAGCTCTGCAAGCGTGAAAAAGCAGCCTTTAAAACAGACCTTTGCAAGGCTAAAACAACCTCTCAAACCGAGCTCTGCAAGCGTGAAAAAGCAGCCTTTAAAACGGACCTTTGCAAGGCTAAAACAACCTCTCAAACCGAGCTCTGCAAGGCTGAAAAAGCAGCCTTTAAAACGGACCTTTGCAAGGCTAATATACTGTACCTGTTCCAGGCTGTTTGCTAAGGACGCTAGCCAGATGGATGCTGGTAGGCAGAATTTTTTTTTCTTATTTTCCTCCCCCAAAACCAAGGTGCGTCTTATACTCCAAAAAATACGGTATATTCTTTGGCATCTTTAAAACAGTCTATGTCAGTGATGGCGAACCTATGGCATGGGTGCCACAGGTGGCACGCGGAGCCATATCTGCCGGCACGCGAGCCGTTGCCCTAGCTCAGCTCCAGTGCGCATGTGCGTGCCCGCCGGCTGATTTTTGGCTCACGCGGAGGCTCTGGGAGGGTGATTTCGGCCTCCATAGGGCCTCCAGGGTGGCGGGGGAGCGTTTTCGTCCTCCCCAAGCTCCAAGAAAGCTTCTGGAGCCTGGGGAGGGCGAAAAACGGGCCTACCGGGCCCACTGGAAGTCAGAAAACGGGGGAGTGGGGGGGGTCGCGCAAGCATGCGCAGCGGGGTGGGGCAAGTGAGGGGCTTTGAATTATGGGTGTGGGCACGCACACGTGTGCGATAGTGCGCACACACACTATTTCGGCACCCGAGGAAAAAAAGGTTCGCCATCACTGGTCTATGTGGTCATCCCTGTATTCAATTTTTTGAACTAATTTTTGATTTTACACTATAAAATAAAAAATTATATGAAAATACAAAAAATCTCAAGATGAAACAAAAGATCTATCTATACAGATAGTCCACCTCTTAAATTAGTAACATGATTGTTAAATTAATCTGGTTTCCCCATGGACTTTGCTTATCAGAAGGTCGCAAAAGGTGACCCCGGGACACTGCAGCTGTCATAAATATGAATCAGTTGCCAAGCGTCTGAATTTTGATCACATAACCATGGGATTGCTGTAATGGTCATAAGTGTGAAAAATGGTCATAAGTCATTTTTGTTGTAACTTTGAACAGTCACTAAATGAACTCACCTACCTGTATACAGTGGAGCTCAAGTGAAACTAAAGCTTGGCCACACATAATCATATCTTTCTATGACATCAATGGAAGCTGTGCCTGTCTATGGTTTTTGACCAGATATATTGTTTGCTGAAGTAAAATAGTTTTAGCTGCTGACTTTGTGCTACAAATCCAGTAATTCATACTTCAATAGCTTGCAAATTGATATTTTACACTCAACCCATGGTTGATTGGGTCATCTTCGCCTTACCAGATTTAACAATGACAACACATGTTATGTCTTAAAATAGCCCATGTTGAATTGTACAGCATAGTCAAACATCAGGAGTTGATCACAGGAAATATTTTATGACTTTTTATGTCGAAATGTTTTATAATGTGTATGTCATAAAATGTTTTATAACATTTGTCAAGTTTCAATTCCATGGGAGTCATGAGCCCTGAATTTTTAAAGGGATATTTAAATAGTTTGATCAGCAATATTACTTCTCTGGCAATATTACACTGCTAACCAGAGCAAAGAAAACATTTGCCAGACCAATCCTCGAATATGTCTCACCTGTCTAGAACCCGCACTGCATATCGGACATTAATGCAATTGAGAGAGTCCAGAAATATTTCACAAGAAGAGTCCTCCATTCCACTGCTAGCAACAGAATACCTTATTCCACCAGACTTGAAATTTTGGGCTTAGATAACTTAGAGCTACGTCGCCTTCGATCTGATCTAAATGTAGTTCATAAAATCATCTGCCACAATGTCCTACCTGTCAATGAATACTTCAGCTTCAACCGCAACAACACACGAGCACACAATAGATTCAAACTCAATGTAAACCGCTCCAAACTCGACTGCAGAAAATACTTCAGCAACAGAGTAATCAATGCCTGGAATGCACTACCTGACTGTGGTTTCTTCCCCAAACCCCAAAAACTTTAACCTTAGACTATCTACAGTCGACCTCACCCCATTCCTAAGAGGGGCGTGCATAAGCGCACCATCGTGCCTACCGTCCCTATCCTACTGTCCAAAATTACCTATACCTACTGTGCTTTTGTTTATGTTTATACCATACCTGTTATCTTGTATACGTTTTGACAAATAAAATAAATAAATAAATGTCAGGTTTGTAGTACACTACACTTCTTTTCCGGTAACTTCTTGTATTATCAAACAGACTTTTTTCGACGATAATTACAAATAATACATTTCTCGGTTTGTCTGTATGTGCTTGAGAAAGAAACTATACGGTGACGTCGTGTCCAATCAAAAGGACCGTCGAGCAAAAATCAAATGTTCGCCGCAGCTCTTTAACGGCCGCCTTTACAACTGAAAACTGCGGGTTTCCCAAAGAAAAGTAGCAGGAGAGGGGAAAGCCCTAAGAACAACCAGTTCAGCGTTAGGAAAAGATGCTCCGACCTAGCCCCCCCACCACTTGACTTTCCCGGATGGATCGTGGGAGGACTCCTCTACTGCGCATACTCACGGCGCAGTAGCGGTGGGGCAGGGAGGGAGGAGGAGAAAAAAATGGCGGACGAAAAAGGAGGCGATGTGAAGCTGAAGCGGCCGCGGCTTGACGGAGGTAAACATACTGCGCTCATATTCCTCTTCAGCAACCGTTTCCCCCCACCCCCAGCCAAGGTTTTAATTTAAGACATGAAAATTCTCTTAGGGCTGGAGGTCGAGGGATAGATGTCTTTTTTTTCCCTTTCTCGAGAGTCCATGCGAAGCCTGGCTCCCGTAATGCCCGTTCCTCGGCTTCTAATTGAGCTCGGACTTTTCCACGAAGAAGCTCGTGACCTAATCTCCGGGCGGTTTGTGTGGATCTAGTCCACGTCAGAGCCCCGCAGTGTTTTCTGTAGGTTCTCCCAGACCCCTGTATAGACAGGCTAGCTGGCACCTTGGTAGCCTTAAGTAGCCCCTTGCATGTATTGCGCGATCGGAAGAATATCTGGCCGTCACTCTCGCACAAGAGCGTTGCAGATGAAGCTTGGCGCGGATAATTGCTCTTTTCAGCAACTTCAGAATGCAGGTGTTAGTGCAAGTTACTCGCTCTAGCAATAAACACAAGTCTGTGAGTGTGATCAGCATTCTTTTATAGTTGTTATGAGATAAAAGGTCCGTTAAAATGGCCCCACGGGAATTCAGTGGATGCTTATCTGGGCATTAGTCTCATAACATATATAAATATGATGCGTGATGCATAATGATTTATTTCCTTCAGGAACAACCTTTTTGTATTTAGTGATTCAAGATGTGTTGAGCTACCACAACTATAAAACTATGCCTGATCTGTAAAGATAATATGTTTGCTGGTTTTATGTTATATGTAGATAACATTTATATGTCATCTGCATATAAATAACATGCTAGAGAAAGAATATATTGGAGCATATGATTATATAGTGTTATGATGTTTCTTTTTCACTGATCTATCTCAATCCTGTAATTCTGTAGTACCACTAAGGCAGGGGTCCTCGAACTTTTCAAACGGGGCCAATTCAGTGTCCCTCAGACTGTTGGGGGCCCCGGACCGGCTGGGTGGGTGTGGCTATGTGGTCATGTGACTAGGTGGGCGTGGCCAATTTAACAGTCCATTGAACAATGCACACAAATTAAACTTTAATTTGTTTTGCTCCTGGGGGTGTTTTATTTGCTTTTGTTTGCATGTTGCTCTTTTGGTTGCCTTTTCTTTTTACTAGACCATTTTTTCAGTTGTTTAAGGATCCAGTGGTCCAATTCAGGAAACTCAGTTTTGCAGCAATTCTTCTCAGCCCCAAAGAGCTTCAGAAATCTCTGTCTCTCTTTCTTCTCTCTCTCCCTCTCTTTCCCTCTCTTTCTTTCCCTCTCTCCTTTCTCTCTTTCTCCCTCTCTCTCTTTCTCTTTCTGTTTCTCTCTCTATTTCTCTCTTTTTCTCTATAGCTTCTGGAGGCAGGGGGAAGTGAAAAATGGGCCATTTTTGCCTGTTTTTAGGCTTCCTGGGGCATCTATGCACCCCATTTTTCACCCTCCCACCTCCAGTAGCATTCTGCAGTCCAAAACCAGGCAAAACCGGCTCGTTTTTTGACCAAAAACAGGCCGTTTTCACCTGTGTTTTTGGCTCCTTTCATCCCCCCACCTCCAGTAGCATTTTGCAGACCAAAACTAGACCAAAATGTCTCGTTTTTTGACAAAAAAAGGGCCGTTTCACCCAGTTTTTTGGGCTCCTTTCACCCCCACCCCCACCTCCAGTAGCATTCTGCAGTCCAAAACCAGGCAAAAATGGCTCATTTTTTGACAAAAAATGGGCCATTTTCACCCATTTTGAGGGCTCCTTTCACACACACACCCCACCTCCAGAAGCATTCTGCAGGCCAAAGTTACCTTTCAGTTCCTGCTCCTGAAGGCAAGTCCTGGCTCTGCTGAAGGGTGGGCAAGGCATCCTCATGGTCTTGCACGGGCTGGATTAATGGCTTCGGTGGCCACATGTGGCCCACGGGCCGCAGTTTGAGGACCCATGCACTAAGGGATGCAGAGATGAATCAATTAGATTCATGCTAATAACAGTAAGTGCAACTAGCTTGGTTTCTAGAGCAAGCTTCTATAACAACTTAGTACTGCTCAAAGTCAACTCCTCAAATGTTTGTTCAAGTGACACTGTTGCAGACTTTTGCATCAATTTGGAAATACCAGAATGATGGAACTGAACAGATAATCTACATTTTCCAGAGAAAAAGCAGAAGGTGGACTAGTCTTAGAGGTTGGAAAAGTAGCATAGCAACACCCAACCTGTCCAATTTAAAACGAGGATTATTAGTTGGATCGCCCTCTACTCTGTTGACAAAATGATGCTGGGAAAACTAAAGGATACTGGGGGTGAGTGTTGGTAGAGGAACAAGAGTTGTGAACTAGTTCACAACTCTTATTCCTCTACCAATACTCACCCCATTCCACTATGTACTGCAAAATCCAATATCCTTCAGTTTAACTCCTAGGATTTGACAACGTACAAATCCTCATTATGTCCTTTCTACTCACACAGAATATGGCATTGCCAGGCAGTCTACCTGGCCCTTCAAAAGCGATAATCAGCAAAGCACAGTTATAGACAATCCTAAACCAGCTAATGGAGAACAGAAGTTGCTCCAGGTCAGGTGATAAGAAAGGAGAGGCAGTTACTTTAATTCCAGAAGCCTATCAGATTAATGTGTGAGGGTTCCAGAAAACACCCCCAAGGAAATAAAACTCTGAGGCCAGAAGTTCCTCAAAGTTCCAATTTATTAGAGATGTCATGTTGGCACATCTGGGGAAACCCGAATTTGAAAGCTTCCAGGGTTTCCCCACCCAGCTGAAAGTTCACAACCCTACCCCACACCCACAAGCTCATCACATGGTCCAATCAAATCTTCACATTCAACTGGATACAGTCTCCATGCAGGTGCAGTCATTTGTCCTTGAGTAAAGAATGTTGTTATGACTAAGTTTCTACCGCTCAAACAAAAAAGCCCCTCCCAATTTCCCAGGCTAAAATATGTGGCAGTTGAAGCAAACAGAAATAATGGCTTCCAAAACTGACATAACACTTCTCTTTCCACCCTCTACAGACTTGTGAACCTCATATTTATGTGATAAATGAAGAATAAGATACCTAACAGATCTAAAAATAAGTGATATAGGAGAAAGATAGACAACAATCATAGTGACATCAAAAAGGGACAAAGGGGCTGAAGGATCTATGAGAGGTACATAGCCTCATTCTTAGGAGCTTCAGCTATAGACCCTTAAGAGTCAGGAGGAATCCCTGATTTCTATGGAGGAGAGAATCACAAGATAGGTTGAAATATAGTCCTTATGGAATTCAGAAGAAGGTACATTTTCAGATCATAACTTCATTCAGTTTGTAGCTTTCCATCCAAGACTACTTAATGTTGACCTACTTATGACACTAAATACTCCGCAAAAATGCTTAACTGGAATTGGGCCCTAGCAGTCTTACACTTAGTACTCCTAAGAATTTGTGACCTTCTGCAGATCCACATAAATATCAGTGCTGTTTGGATTGGCTAGCAATGCATAGCATGATGAACTGATAGGGATAATTCCAAATTAGTAGTCCCAAGAGAACAAAGAGGTGTTCACAAACTCAAATGAATGAAGGATAAACACAGTATTGAAGTGAGCCTACAGAACAGCAGTATTGTTGTGCTTTAGTCATATGGGCATATAATATCCTAAATTTCAACAGAAGCCAAATCCCTAAGGGCAACAAATTAGCTACAGTGCATTCAGAAAGTATACAGACTCCCTTAACTTTTGTCAATTTTGTTATGCTGCAGCCTGATTCTACAGTTGTTGAAATTCATTTTTTCTCATTAGTCTACACTCGGTACCCCATAATGACAAAGTGAAAACAAAATTTTAGAAATGTTTGTAAATTTAGTAAAAAAAAGAAAAGATAAAGAAAAAAAGACATATCACATTGGCATAAGTATTCAAACCCTTTGCACTTGAAATTTAGCTCAGATCCTCCAATTTTTTTTGATCATTGCTGACATGTTGCTACACCTTGATTGGAGTCGACCTGTGGTAAATCAAATTGATTGGACCTGATTTGGAAAGGCACACACCTCTCTATAGAAGGCCTCACAGCTGACAATGCATACTGTAGCAGAGCAAAAACAAAGCTCAAAGGAACTGCCTGCAGAGCTCAGAGATGGAATTATTGCAAAGCACAGATCTGGGGAAGGCTACAATAAAATTTCTCCTGTACTGAAGGTTCCTAAGAGCACAGTGGCCTCCATAATTCTCAAATGGAAGACGTTTGGCACAACCAGGACTCTTCCAAGAGCTAGTTGCCTGGTCAGAGTGCTATGGGGCTGTTTTCAGAAGTAGGGACTGGGAAACTGGTCAGGGCTGAGGGAAAGCTAAATGGAGCAAAGTACATGGATATCCTCAATGAAAACCTATTCCACAGCGCTCAGGACCTCAGACTGGGCCGATGGTTCACTTTCCAACATGACAAAGATCCTAAGCGCACAGCTAAGACAAACAGAAGTGACTTAGGGACAACTCTGTGAGTGTCCTAGAGTGGCCCAGCCAGAACCCTATTTGAACCCTATTGAACATCTCAGGAGGGACCTGAAAATGGCTGTCCGCTGATGGTCGCTGTCCAACCTGACTGAGAGGATTTGCAAGGAATAATGGCAGAAAATCCAGGTGTGCAAAGCTTGTTGTGTCATACCCAAAAAGACTTGAGGCTAAAATTGCTGCCAAAGGTGTTTTAATAAAGTACTGAGTGAAGGGTCTGAATATTTATGCCAATGCGATATTTCAATTTTTTCTTTTTAATCAATTTACACACATATCTAAAATTCTGTTTTCAGTTTGTCATTATGGGATACTGAGTATAGATTAAGGAGGAAAAAATGAATTTCAACAACTGTAGAATCCGGTTGCAGCATAACAAAATTGACAAAAGGGAAGGGGGTCTGAATACTTTATGAATGCATTGTATATTTCAATGATTATAAACAGAAAAAAAAATTCAAAACTTACCAGCAGCAGTTATCCAGATGAACAAAATGATTAGTTTGTTTGGAGTGTATGCAAATCTTGGGCAAAATCTTGGTTGATAAAAAGGAAATGTATTGTCATGTTGGACTTAATTCATCATGCCTTCACAGATACATTCCTATTATTTTCTTGCCACCAGTATCAACATAATTTGTTACTAATTTACTTCAGAATGTTATTTCAGCTTCATAGTCTAGTCTATAACTCTAGAATTTCCTTGTGCCCTTCCATGCCAATAGTATCCATTCCAGCTTTGCTTAGTTTTTGGGGAATCACCTAAACTCCAGGCAACAACAACTACAGTGTTTAAAACCCAGCTAAATAAAATCCCAGATTACTAAATTTCATCTAGCCCACAGAAAACTTTGTTTTTTTGCTCCAATAAGCCAACCATAAGCCTTGTGACAATTTCTAGTTCTAAGAATTATATTATGGCATAAATATTTGTGGTTTAAATGTTAGAATTTTCAGTTTTATTATCTTTTTTATCTTTCTGTAATTCAAGACAGCATAAATTTATATTTTAAAAATTATATATTTTAATTATTTCCGTGGGTTTATTCTGTCTTGATTTGAAATAACTCTCACAATTTTCGTAGGGATGTCATGCAGATGCATGATTTTTAAAATATATTTACATATATAATTAATTATTTTTATGCTGCATTAGCCGAGTGATAGGAGCTCCCTTCACTATATGTCTGTGTCCTTACAGTGTGCTCTGTATAAACAGTTGTGGAGGTGCTGACACTGTAAGTGCAAAAGTCGCCTCTGAATAACAGTGCTTTATGAGGTTGCTGCTCCCATCAGTCCACTCAGTAAAAATAGCTCATCTTGGTAAGTTGTTTCGACTTCACCAGGACCTGAAGAAGAGGCAGAAAAACCTGTGAAAACTAAGACTGTTTCTTCCAGTAATGGAGGGGAAAGCTCGAGTCGTAGTGTGGAAAAACGTGCAGCTGATGAAGATGCTGAAGACTTCTCAACAAAGCCTGCTCCTGCCAAAATGTCCAAGTTTGGGTTTGCCATTGGCTCTCAGCTTTCAAAGAAACCACCTACAATATCCATCAAACTTGGAGCAAATGTAAGTGGTTAGAAAATGTTTTGAATTTGTAATGTTTAGTATTTGAATGGATAAATCTAATTTTGACATTAAACATAGTCTTAAAATGTTGATTTCATCTTAATTGAGCCTTGATTGTGTATTATAAATGGTTTTTATTGTCATATTTTATGAACAATTATTATAAGCCGCCCAGAGTCCTTCGGGAGTTGGGCGGCATATAAATTTAATAAATAAATAAATAAATAAATAAATAAATAAATAAATAAATAAATAAATAAATAAATAAATAAATAAATAAATAAATAAATAATAGATTTACGGAACATGGAATTTGCTGGGAATGTGAAGATATTGATAATTTCTATTCTAGTGTTTGCTGTAGTGTGGTGAGTGCATAACTTGGTAATATTATATACTGACAAAAATAAATACTAATTTTAATCCTTTAGCCTTAATTAAAGATATATGAATTCATTTATAAGAATATAATTAGTAGCTTAGAGAGCCAGTGTGGTATGTTGGTTAAGGCACCAGGCTAGAAACCAGGAGGCCATGAGTTCTAGTGCTGTCTTAAGCATGAAGTCAGCTAGATGTCCTTTTGCCAGTCACACTCCCATATAACCGGACGAAGGCAGTAGCAAAAAAACATTGCCAAGAAAACTGCAATAAGTTGTCTAGGCATTCACCAGAAGTCAGTGCTGACTGGAAGGGGAAAAAAAGCAAACGAGTCTTACTCAAGAGGCTCTTTTTTATTATTACAAAAACCTTGTAGAAATATTTTTCACTTTTGTGGCAGTCACCTTTTCTAGGAAAGCTTGCAAAAAGTAATTTGAGTTACTGTGTGGATTAGTATAATAAATACCTAAGTATACATTTGCATACATACATTGTCAATAAAAATATTGACAAGTTTGAAACCATTTAAGCTTTATAAAGTTTTTTTAAAAAGTGAAAATTGCAAAAGTTACTTGGCCAAGTCACCAAATTAACAGTAAAGTAAGCACAGGGAGAATCTGTCTCAGGAGAGCATTTTACAATAAGTCAAGCTCTCTCCAATAGGCACATTCTGGTGATGTATAGTCGGAGAAAAACATCATATATAGATCTTGATGCTGCAGCAAATCAATACAGGAAAAATAATTACAAATATATTTGTTTCATAAGTATATAGAATTTATTTGTTCTTATTTATTTTCTTCCAGTAGCTGAATTTAGTGCAGTGGAGACAATTCGTGGCCCATTGAATCATCTTTTGAGAAATATTTCCTTACCAGATTCCTCAATCCCTTCAACAGTGACAGAACTTATAATGTACTGCCTTTACTGGAAAAATTGGGATACATTTAGATATAAATCTGTCTTTGAAAATAGCCCAAGTTAAACTGTACAGCACATTCAAACATCAGCACAGGAAATGTTTTATGACATTTTGCATTATGTCACAAAACTCCTTTATAATATTTATATCACAAAATGTTTCATAAGATTTGCCAAATTTCAATTCCGTGGGAGTCATGGGTCCTGGATGTTGGACACATTTTGTAAGTTAGTCCATTTGAAGTAAATCTTGGTTCAAAAATTGTTGCCTATGATGCACTCTCACCCTGATAAAAGTTACAGGAATAAGAGTTTAGTTGTATATAAATGGAATTTCCCATGTAATATGGGGTAGAGAAAGGTAGAGTTCTAGTAAAATGTCAGTTTGTCTTTAGTAATTTAGTTTACTTAAGGTTTATAGCATGCTTTTAATTACTAATTTCCGTTGTATTGATTTCTTGCATCAATATTTTTTTCCTTTGCTCTCTTTCAGAAACCTAAAGAACCTACTCCAACTTTAGCTCCAAAAACACTCTCTGTAGCAGCAGTATTCAATGAAGATGAAGATGTAAGTAACTGAGAAATGTGCAGGAATGTGAATGTAGTACAGATCTATAGCCTTAAATACTCACCCTGCTGGTTGTTTTGGAGACCTTGAAGGCCTAGGCTTTGGTGAGGGTAATTGAAGAGCCCTCCTGGGTAGTGCGGGTCTGCTTTTTGTTCTTGCCATGTTTTGCCATCCTATGTTCCTTGTTTTTATTATTGTATTATATTTTTCTGAGTTTTTTTTTAAATTTGGGAACTGCTCAAAGTAGTTAATAGTTGAGTCACGTACACATTTAATTATAAGAATATAGTAAATAAACACAATCACACAGTTGCTAATCCTGAGGAAAATATGTTTAGTTTAAAGGCTTTTAGAGAAGTGCAGCTTTAGCAGTGCAAAGCATCTTTTTGCCTTTGAATCTGAATTGCCACATAGCTCTAAATGTTGTGTAGACTAGGGGCAGTATGCTGCTTTAGCTGCAAGAGCTGTATTGTGTCTTTCTAATGTTGTTAAAAGATTTTAAACAACAAACTTTTTTTAACAATAAATTATTAAGTTTGAATGTAACAAAATATATGATTGATTTATATGCTGGGGGCTGACATTCAAGATCAGCACAAAATAACAAATAGGCCCTTCAGAAACAATCTCATCTATACTATAAACAAAACAATTGTGTTCATGTTGTCTTTTTACTTAGAGTGAACCTGAAGAGATGCCTCCAGAAGCTAAAATGCGTATGAAGAACATTGGAAGGTAACATGTCTTTCATGGTAACATTGTTGGAAAATGGTAGAACAATATTCATTATATTAGTATATTGGCTCTGTCTTGAAGCTAAACCTTAAGTAGCTCTTCTAGAGTTATTTCCAAATAAGTCAGGGACTATAATTTGTAATTCATACATACCATGTTTGTGATTTATCCTTTCTAGCTTTTAGCAATTGAAAAGATTTTTATTGTGTTTATCTTCTGCCATAAGAAAGTGTGTCCAAATACAATAGTTTTGGATTTCAGGATGATAAACATACTGCTGCCAGCTGCATATAGATACCGCGTTCTCACTTTCTAATAGAAGTCTCTTTAAATATTTTTAACTAAAGCACTAAATTTGTTAGATAAGAATTACTCTCATCAGAGGCGAAATAGATCTTTTCCTGAAACTCTGACATTATAAAAAGAAACCGCAGTTTAAATGCTAAGGTATAAAATATTTATTTCGGTACAAAAATAATAAATCACATCTTGGCTATAAAACAGGTCTTGCTTCTTACAGAAGCTGAAGAGAAAGGGAGGAACAAAAGAAAGGAATGTACACATGCGTACTAGGAACATATTAATCACGTGCTCAGGAATAAACCATTATATTTGATAGGGATGCATCTCCCCTGCATATACATGTAACAGGCAATATAAAATTACTGCCTGACAAAATTAGTAAAGGTGAACCAATTGCTTTTGTTTGTTTACAGGGATACTCCAACTTCAGCAGGACCAAATTCTTTCAACAAAGGAAAGCACGGGTTTTCTGACAACCAGAAGTTATGGGAACGTAATATCAAATCTCATCTTGGAAATGTTCGTGAACAGGATGACTAGTTGTCTATTTTGATCTGGGTGTTGGGAAATGGGAGAATACAATATTAAAGGAATAGTGCCCTTTTTTAGAATGGTATACAGCTATTTTGGGTGCCACTTTTAAAAGTTTGTAGTGGTACAACAACAACAAAATGAGTTTAAAAGTAGAGGTAAACTTATGTTTTGTATACAAATTTCAAAGCAATTGCTAATTTTGTAGCTTCATGCATTTAATTTCACAAGGTTATGGAAAATAAAGGCATTGGAAGTGGTACATTTTAAAAGGAATTTTCTTTTTACAATTATTCTTATATGAAGATAGAAAAATCACTCTGTCTTTAATCAGTTTTAAGTTAAATGCTCCTGTATTAAAAAAATCCAGATCCTGTTCTGTGATAGGTTTTTGTTGTTTATTCCTTTAGGCTACTTTTATAGAGGTTCAGTACATCAAGTCTTGCTAGACTGTTTTAATCCACATAATTCTGTAAAATAAACTATTGCAAAATAATTTTACTACATTTCAATCTAAGATTTTTGACTGTGGTAGACTAGTAGTATAATCCTGTTCTTGAACATTGTGTAATCCCTCTGTAGCCTGTTTCCCTCTTAAGAAATGGGTCTTGCATGTATATACATATTAGGAAAGTATAACAAACATTCATAACAAAGGTAAATCAGTATTTTTAAACATTTCAACTCTTCAGCCTTGACCAGTGCTTGTCAATGTTTGTCAGTTTGAAGTAGATTGATTAATAGGCTATCAAAGAAAAAGGAATTTTCAAAAAGGAGACTGCTTTATCATGTTTTAAATGCCAGGGTCTTTTTTTTTTTTTATAATCGTATAAGATTAGGAATTACACATATTTAAATTAGCAATTGCTTACTAACATGCAGAAATTTGCAATTTGCTTCCATATTTTGATGGTATATTGTGCTAGAACTTTGGTACCAAAAGTGAACTCGTCTTTACTCTGAAGACAGGGAATCATGGTTTGGGTTTGTTTGTTTTGGTTGTTTGTTTTTGGGTTTTATTTTGCATTCATATTTAAGCAGATGCAAACCCCCCCCCCCTTTTAGCTTTTCTTGTTCATTTCTTCAAAAAAAACATCTTTTCCTTCATTTTTTTTTTTAGAACTTTCTAATTTCTTAAATAAAAAAGAGAACATCATATTTCTGGTTGGCGTAGCTTTCAAGATTTGCATAGCATAGTTTGACCCAAGGCTCGTCTGCTATGTCCCTTTGCAGAATAGGTATGTAGGTCAGCATCTGGAGCCAGAAGCTCCAGTTGGATTGGAGGTCTTCACTCATTACAAAGCTTCAGAAGGGTCCTTGTTTCATTAAAACCATGGACTGGGAAAATGACACCATTTATGCTTGAATATTTCCAACTTCCTGTTTGTTTGTATCTTTGTTTAGTCTTAGGAAATTAAGAACATCCTTCTAAGATGTCACCAGCTGAATGCAAAGATGTAGCTATTAAATAGACTTAGAAAATTAGAAGCATTGTTCTGGAAAACCACCAGTAATGGCAAAATATCATGGATGCAGCTTTCAAAATGACAGAAAGAACTATGAATAAAGGAAGTTTCTTTCTACAAAAAAGTCTTTTCCACATTCTTTGATTAGGAAAGACATTCCTGGACTGTGGTCTTCAATTTTGCTGCATTTCTCTTATCCCTCTTTATTTTTTAAAAGTAGCTGATTACCAATATTGTTAACCAGCTGGGTCATAAAGGGAACTAATCCAAAAACTGGGTAGACATTTTCTCCACTCACCTATTTTCTAACTTATTTAAAGACAACATCAGCAAGAAGATGGAAATGACTGACTAGGTGTACTTTTGTCAGCCTTCTGGGGCAGATCAGGCAGGAGGTATAGCCACATGATCTAATTCTACTTTATTGTAAGATAGCATAAACAGAATCATGCAAGTTTGAAAGTATATTTCTCCCTCCCCCGTCCCATTTACAGCCCAAGACACCAGGGATGTTCCCTCCTGAGTCACTTGCCCAACCCACGTTCCTGCTAACATTGAGCTGTCTTCCCTCACCCCCAAGGTTTTACATTTATTGATTTATGGAAGAGTTAATGTACATTTTAAAATGTTACACAAACAGAAAAACATCAGTTTATTCATCCAATTAACCCTAAGGGTAAATAGGTCTGACAGCATTCTGATACAGGTAGTCCTCAACTTACAAAAATTCATTTAGTGACCGTTCAAAGTTACAACAGTGCTGAAAAAAAGGGACTTACAACCATTTTTCACACAACATTGCAGTATCCCTGCAGTCACATGATCAAAATTCAGATGCTCGGCAACTGGTTCATATTTATGACTCTTGCTGTGTCCCAAAGTCATGGGATCCCCGTTTGGAACCTTCTGACAAGCAAAGTCAATGGGGAAATCAGATTCACTTAACAACCACGTTACTAAATTAACAACTGCAATGGGTCACTTAACAGTTGTGGCAAGAAAGGTCATAAAATGGGGTAAAACTCATTTAACAAATGTTTCAGTTATCAACATAAATGTTGGGACTCAATTGTGGTCGTGAGTTGAGGACTACCTGTATCCCATTTGTAGTTGTAGATTGTAGTTAAGCAACCTGCCACATTTTCATTTGGTCATATGAAGGGTTGTCTGGAAGGTTAACCGATGCTTTTCACAATCAAGATGGTTCTAGAGAGGCGTCTCAAAATAGAGTCTTTCTGGGTCCCTCTTTCCTATAGTAATATAGTGCCTGATCACAATAGCATGACTCTTTTCATGTTATTTTTACTCCAGTGGAAAAAGAATAAAGTTTCCTTTATGGAAACTGGGAGGAATAATAACATGACTGTTAAATGATTGAATGAGACATCCCCCATTGTGTGTTGTTGGTGCATGGAACAATGAATGAACATACGGTCAAATGGATTTTCCTGGATCAACAAAGTTTTCTTGTACTTCTGGATGTACTTATTCTGTATTCTGTAGCTCCCATTTAAAATGTAATTGAGAAACTAGGACATGGTTTGTTTTAGTTCCCGCTAGGTCTCTGTTCCCGTGAAAATATTGTCACATGGAGATCATGTTTTTCAGGATATGCTGATTGAACTTGGAGCTAAATTTAGAGAGAGCTCAGTAGTGGGGACCATATCAGCAGTCATTTCTTAAAGTTGACTGTCATGGATATGGTGCAGCTCTAAATTAGGCAACTGGTTTCCCCCCTTCGGTACCAAAAATGCCCTCTGCCAACGACTTCCTAATGGGAGTAAAGCTTCAACACTTCTCCTTTGCAGCTGATCACTGATAATTAAGAAAGCTACAGTGTTGAGCTTATGAGATTCCTTTGTACTACTACTATTATGTAGAAAACCATCTTCTCTTTTGTCCTCACTAATAAAACTCTAGCTCCATTAGGATCCTGTACTTACATTTAATTATAAAACTCTCCATTTGAAGTTCAGTTCATCCTCAAAAAATTAACTCTAGACTTACAGAGTTACATTCAAAGAGCCCAGAAATCTGTCCATTTGGTTGTCTTTCAAATCCATCCAATCAATTTCTCTGCAAAAAAAATCCAACATAATGTACTTTACAAGTTTATAGAGGATGGTCTCCTGTGAACCTTTATCAATCAGCCTTCAGTTATTCAATATGTAGAGGTCATTATAGTAACATTTTAGAGTTTATATTTTGAAAAATATGTGTTAGAATATTTTCTAGCATGTCAAACCACAAAGACCGCAGTTATGATAACACTACTATGTGCTGTTATGCTAAATCTGAGGATTTCACATTTTGATATTTAATCCTAATCATTAATCCTAATCATCAATCACCTAGCCCCTTTAGTGGTTTCCACTGCTGTCTAACATGGCATATCAGTAACAGAGTTAGTCAGATTCACCCAAATCTGAGTCAAAGTTATTGCCTTGAAGGATTCCCTCAGTACTGATGGCTGCCACCAGCTGATCGTAGAAATCACACTATTAAGACCAAGTACACACCCAATATTTATGCACAACTTTATTGTAACTTTCTTTTCTATCCAGAACTCTTCAGTAGTATTGAACCTTAGAACCGGCAATGCCATAATCATGACTTGCATAAACAACGAAGAGAATATAACCCCACCTTTTTTTCCTGAAATGGAGTCTTGACACGTGTAGTAATGTTGTTATAGCGTCAGTACAAATATTTAAATTGCAGACTCCTCAATTGTTGGAGATGGTTTCCCTTTATACATTTCTTGTATAAATAAAAGGTTAAGATTCTGTTACAAGTTCCAGCTAAATTGGCATGTCTAATCCAGTGTAGTCCAGCATAGATCTGTAACCCATGTTGATAAGTATAAAGTCTTGCACCTGATTCACCATACATAGTGAGTTGGGAATAAAATAATTCTTACGTTTGCTTCTTGAAGCTATAGGCTCCTTTGTTCAAGGCTTCTATTGCCATATATGTCAATTTTAACGGAAAACACTGGTTTTTGTAAGCCTCAATCATTTGATCTTTTCCACAATATTCCAGAAATAAAGTGGCTTCTTCTTTCATATCTTACAGACTGTCTAAGCATATTTCTCTTTAATAACAATACCTCAGTGCAAAACAAAACTCTGAGCAGCTCCCAAATTTTCATAAAGCAAATAAATTAAGGCAAGATTTTGATAAAGGAGACTAGCATTGATGATGCTATCTAGTTTGGGCCAACGGTGCTTTTTCAAAAGGCAGCTGGACTTTGTATCTTCTTGAAAATGTTTCTCTTTTCATCAGAAGAAGAAGAAGCTTGGATGAGAAGCGAAACAGCTTCAAGGAAAAACAAAGTCCAGCTGCCTTTTGAAAAAGCACCTTTGGGACAACCATGACCTGGATGTCTGAGAATCTCCATAGACAATTACCTAGTTTGGGTAATAAAATGCTTGCAAGAAAACAACCAAGCTCAGAGAGCACCAAGGACTTCCCAGACAAGATTCCTTTTTTTATACTCCTGAAGGGCAGAATTTAGGAGCCAGTATTTGGTGCTGAAGAGGCATGTGTTTTTATTTTGGAAATATTTTTTATTTTTGTCATTTGTTATTGTGATCCTCCGCGTTATGGTGTACGGTCAGTACAAATATCTAGTTTCTTCATACTTTGGTTATTTTCTTTGAAGAATTTTGATAATTCAAAATCGTATCTTTTGGAAGCTACAGCAATGTCTTCAAGATTTGGGGGGGGGAAATCATTTTATTTTCATGTTCCCTTTAGTTACTTAATATGCCTAGATAAGGAGTTGAGGACTGTTTCCTTTATCTCTCATAATTATTACAGCCAAGAACAAGATGATATTTTCCTTAAAGTAGAGTTTGATATGCTCAGCTAAATTATCAATCTGGTGCTTGACTGTAGAATTAGAAGTTTTTTTTTCTTATTTCTTTATTTTCTCCTCAATTGGCAACCACAATAATGCAAGACCACACAAGTTTTTCCAATAACAAGATTTTCTTGTTTTTAGTTAGAAAAGCCATTACAGAAAGGTTTCAGAAAGGTTTCAAGGATACTTGAAGTGATATCCAGAATTATCTATTTTAGTGTACTTTTAACACACACACACACACACACACACACACACACACACACACAGACAGAGAGAGAGTGAGAGTGTGTGTGTGTGAGAGAGAGATTGTGATATAAAGTGAATCCATATTTGATGTACTCCTAATCAAATTCTATTGTTTTTGCTGCCGTATTAAGATAAAAATGTTTCATTTTCTGAAAATTGTTATGAATATATAATTCCAGATTTATTTTTGCAGTCTACACAATCACTGGATTTTTGTGTGTGTGTGTATTATTGTGCTAAAATGCATTTTTTATTTTGAAATGAAAAACTTCAAAGCAAAACTTGTTTCTTAAATTTTCCTATACTTTCATTGCAACACTGCTCATTAAAAAAAAATACATGGTGCAATCCTTGTTCTCTGTCTGTAAGCACAAGTAATTTCTGGAGGGAAATATTGGGCTAGGATCAGGAACAATCTGCCTGGAAAAGGCACGTAAGAAAGACCTTACCATTAGTGTTAGTGTTCTGTGTTGGCTCCCACCTTTGTTCTAATGAGCAAAGTTAAACTGAGACGACAGGAATTTGTATTTTCACAGTTTTGTCTTTTCACAGTTCAAGCACAGCTTGAAGTATCTACTTCTGGTAGAGGTTATTTTGATGGACAATATTGTATCTAATTGGAAAAAGCAGTTTCCAAAAATGCTTCTCGGAAAGCTGCAGAGGCAGCAATATTCAAGCCTTTTTTCCCCTCCAGAGCGAGGCCTATCAAACTGGCAGCCCGTGGGACGGATGCGTCACGTGCAGGCCACGCCTGTCCCGGCTCCGTGAAGGCAAAAAAAATGATGTGATACGTCACAATACGTCACATGACGTGATCGAGTTTGACACCCGTGCTCCAGACTATTGTTTCAGCTTTTCCCCTTTTTTTCTTTTTGTATTCCTCTTCAATCATTTGAGAATGGAGGAGGTGTTTTAAACTACATGCCTCTCTCCATTTTGGATCAGAATAATAAGTATCTTCCATATGTTTCTAGAAATCCTCCTGACCCTCCTTAGCCAGCATGATAAAAAGAGAATCTATATTTTTAAAGGTTCCTAGGCTAAATAACTGAAGATGTAATTGCTGCAACTTTTAATCAAGGTGGGACAGATCCTTCCTGAAAGAATCCTAGCAAGCCAATTTGATACAGGTAGCCCTCGACTTACGACCAGAATCCAATTCTATTGCCCATCAGAATTTCTGTTGCTAAGCAAGACAGTTAAGTGAGTTTTGCCCCATTTTACGACATTTCCCCCCCACAGTTATTAAGCGGATCGC
This sequence comes from Diadophis punctatus similis, assembly GCA_023053685.1. Classification (NCBI taxonomy): domain Eukaryota; kingdom Metazoa; phylum Chordata; class Lepidosauria; order Squamata; family Dipsadidae; genus Diadophis; species Diadophis punctatus. Next base: position 623,218 of record JALIGW010000038.1, on the reverse strand, counting down.
TGCAGTTGTTAAGTTAGTAACCCAATTGCAAAATAAATCTGGCTTTCCCATTTTTGCTTGTCAGAAGATTGCAAAACCTTCTTGGGTTGCACATGACCCAAGACACTGCAATTGTCATAAATATGAGTCCGTTGCCAAGTGTCTGAATTTTGATCACGTGTCTACAGGGACGCTGCAACAGTCATAAGTGTGAAAAACAGTCATAAGTCACTTTTTTCAGTGCAATTATAATTTCGAGTGGTCACTAAAAGTACTGTTGTAACTTGAGGACTACCCGTATAAGCAAACATTTACAGTATCTTATCTACTTAAGCAAATATGCCAGCTCTTTAGTACCTTGTTGAAAGTCTTGCATTATACTACAGAGCTTTACCAGAAAGTCTTGGAAATTATTATTCTAAATAATATATACCTTGTGGCAATCAAATACTGGGTTCTTTGGCAGGAGAATTATTTAATTATTTATTCTACCCAGAAATATCTACAACTACTGTATTTTTCGGAGTATAAGATGCACCTTTTTCCCCTAAAAGAGGCTGAAAATTTGGGTGCGTCTTATACTCTGAATGTAGTTTTTCGAAGCTTTTTTTTCAGCCCTAACAAGGCGCTAACGATCATCCCGGCTTGCAGACTTTTTCATTGCTACTCTCGCCGAAGGAGGTTTTTTCCAGCCCTAAGTCTTTGCAGGCTTTTTTTCATTGCTACTCACTCCAAATAAGGTTTTTTAAAGCCCTTACCAGGGGATAAAATAATGTGCTGAAGCTGACCAGACTAAGGACGCTAGCTAGATGAATACCTGGTAGGCAGATTTTTCCCCCCCCCCTATGTTCCTCCCCAAAAACTAAGGTGCGTCTTATACTCCAAAAAATGCGGTAGTTCCAGAGAAAGAGGACCTTTTTAAAATTAAGTGATAGGTTGAGGTGGTAAATACCTTCCTTGTCCTCAGGGAGCAGTTTGTGAAGATCTTCAGTAGACTTACAAATGGAACTAGATTAATCACCTAGAGAAAGCCATTGATTGTCATCCAGTCAATGTTTACTCGTAGTGATCACATAGATTTTTTCCATCATAATCTGTCACCAATCAAGTCCTTCATGTCTTCAATCAGCATACCTATTGCTAGTGTAACTGAGGCCACTCATCTTGTTTCTGGTCCTTCTCCCATCCTAGTTTTCCCAGCATCCATTTCAGTATACTCCTTCCATCTTTGCTTGATCTTCGAATAGTTTCTGTCTGCCAATTGGTATCCTTCAGCATACAATTTGAGGCTGGAACCTCTTTCTGAATATGGATCTCTTTTGCAAGAGTCTTGTTTTTCCATGTCTGTTTCCATTGTTAAACAAATCTAGTTTTCCCCCACTGACTTTGTTTGTTGGAAACTCTCTGGGAAGATGACAAATGATGATTGCATTATCCTGGAATGCTGCATCCATCATAAATACATGCCAGTTGCCAAGGAACCAAATTTTGATAATGTGACCTCAGGGAATCTGTGATGGTTATAAGTATGAGAAAGTCACCTTTTCAATGCCATTGTAACTTTGAAATGTCATTAAACAAATGGTCATAAGTCAAGCATTATCTGTAGTTCCCTGAAAAACTCTGAGACTGGCTCTGGTTTTTTTATTCACAATTTCAACAATTTATTCTAACATCCAATTTGTTTTCATCTGCTTCTCCATCTATTTTCACATTCATCCTCAATCACTTCTTCAAACTCATTTCACAGTTCCTCTTTCAATGGGCTTCGGGAGTTGAAAGCAATCCCTGATGTTCTTGAAAAGAGTAGATATATGCTGAAAGTCATATTGTAGAAACTGGTTGGCTTTCTACTCCTTTTCCTTAGCATATCTTGGAATTTGCACATGAGTAGTTAATGATTTGTTCCACAGTCAGGACCTGGCCATGTCTTTGATGCTATAAGTAAGCTCCTCCTCCTTCCTTTAGTAATAATACAGTCACTTTGCTTTCCATGTACTCTTTCTGGTAAAATCCATGTCTACAAGTGTTACTGGGTTTTGAAGATGGTGTTAGGTATGAAGACATCATTGGAGTGGCCACAATTGTAAGCCATTCTCCTGTTTTATTTTGGTCTTTGACACCATAAGATCCAACAACAGTTTCCTCCTTAATTATCCAACTTTGTCACCCTCCAGGTTACATCAGGGGTGGGTTCCTGCCGGTACGCTCTTACCTGTTGGTCGCCGCAGAACCGAAGAAGCCGGTGGTGTTCGCGGCGCAGGGCTTCCCCCGCCCGCTTTCCCCCGCCTGCCCAGACGCTGCCATTTGCGTTATTTTGCCCTCTGCGCATGCGCAAAGCGTTCTGCTTGCACAGAGGGCAAAATAACGCAAATGGAAGCGGGCAGGGAAAAGCGGACGGGGGAAGCCCTGCGCCGCGAATGCCACCGGCTTCTTCGGTTTTGCGGCGACCAACAGGTAAGAGCATACCGGCAGGAACCCACCCCTGGGTTACATGTTTCAAATCACAATTAGCACTTCTTGCTTGTATGTTCTGCCAGTTTTAGATTGAACCTGATCATAAAACTCACGAACCTCTTTTTCTGCATTGGTGGTTGGCATATAAACCTAAAGAGTTATTCACAAAATCTATTTGATATTATTTGGTCATTGATTGCACTGTAGCCAAAGACTCTTATTGCTATACCCTTCCTGACAATAAAAACAACAGCAATACTGTTCCTTCTTTGTTTTTCGTGTTCCGAATAAAAGTTTGATTTTCTGATTGAAAGTGTGTTCAGTCACTCCATCTCAATTCACTGGTGCTTAAAATTTCAATGTGCAGTTGGTTCATCTTTTACAAGACCTTTATCTTTGACCATAATTAAGATTTAATGTGATGTGATGTGATGCATTGATGCGGTGCATTGCTTCTCTATATTCATGCTTCTTAATTCCATATTCACGCTGTAATTCTGTCTTTGCAGATTCAAATTTTGGTTTTCCTGTACGACATCAGCAACTAGATGTCTCAGAGACTTTACTACTTTGTAAATAATATTAATATACGGAAAGGTCCTCACTACTTCTTCAATAGCATATTGAGTACTATCTATCCTGATGTGCCCATTTTATGGTACTATAACATCAATCATTTTATATTTTCTATTCATGTGGTTTTCTTGGTAAAAATACAGGAGCTGTACCATTTCCTTCTTCCATGAAGTATGAATTAATGTCTTTGCCACTGTAATTACAGTAATCATCTCCCTCCATTATCTTTCCTGTATCAGTGCTGCCCAACATAGGTGATTGCTTGCTTTTGATTTGCAGCTGGGATGACCTTTTCACCTTGGATGACACAGCTGGGAATATTTACTTCCTGTTTACACACCTGGGGTTCTTTATTCATCCCTCCCAGATGAGACACCTGCCCAGATAAGGGAGCACAGCAAAAGTAGTCCATTAAAGGCAAACATCCATATTTTTCATTGTTGTCTTGCTAATGTTTTGTCCATTTCATTTTTACCCGTTCTTTAGATTTTTGTTTGTTTGTTTGAGATTGTCCTCAGTATACTTTCCTTTTAGTAAGTTGTACAGCTTCCTTAAAACTGCCAATTTTTCCTTTAGAATTATTAGTAACAGTTCAAATAACTATCATAGTATTCCATTTAGCTCATCCACAATGTTGGTTCATTTCTATTTGCCCCAACTTGGATATATATATATATACCATGCATAAAATAAATGAAATATTCAATTCTTTCTAGTCTGGTGTGTGAAATTAACGAAGATAATATCCTTGATTGTTACATATACAGCAGGAACCAGGAGGATTCAACATTGAACCAAAACAGATTATGAGTGCTTAGATCAGTGGTGGCCAACCTGAAGCGTCCCATGCGCCAATTGGCCCAGGCATCCTGGGTGGGCAGGCCCGCCTGGATGCCGCCATTTGAGTTTTGCCCTCTGCGCATGCGCAGAACGCTGTGCGCATGCGCAGAGGGCAAAAGAACGCAAATGGCAGCATCCAGGTGGGTGGGGGGAGGCGGGACGGAGGCTCTGCCGGCCGCCTCCTTTCCTTGCCTCCCACTGCTTTTCGGCTCTGCCGCCGCTGCTGCCTCCTCCTTTCCTCGCCTCCCGCCGCAGGAGGCGAGGAAAGGAGGAGGCAGCAGCGGTGGCTGCAGAGCCGAAAAGCGGTGGGAGCCGAAGGGGAGGCTCCGTCGCCGCAACAGCCCCGGACCTATGACAAAGAATGAGGCAGGGTCACCTTCGCACTCACGAAGGGCCCGCCTGCACCGCATTCACCTCCAGGACTGGGAATCCCCCGCTTTGGCTCTTCACGCAAACCCGGTGTTGCCAGAGAACCCCAAAGCTCCCCATTTGGCAGGGCTCCGTTCCCGAGCTTGGCTCCCTCCATTGGAGGCCGGCCGGCCGGCCGGGCAAGCAAGGCTTCGGGCGGCCGGGCAAGCAAGGCTTTGGGTGACGGGCAGGCGGCGGCCGCATCCGGCCAAGCGCTCGCTCGCTCCCCCCACCGGCCCTCCCAGAGCAGCTCCGGGGACATAAAGGAGGTGGGTGGACATCTTGGAAAGCTGCAGGCGGGGGAAGGGCGCCGAAGGAAGCACTACTTATGGTTGCTGAAGCCGCCTGGCAGAAAGCGCGCCCGGGGAGGCGGGCATGGAGGAGCGGCAAAGGCGAGGCGCTCCGGCCCGGGCGAGGGACGGTCGCCGAGGAGGAAGGCCTGCGCCTCCGCCTGCGGAACTTGGCCCCAGCCCGCCACTCCCCAAAGCCCAGCGCTGCAGGTGCCTTCAGGAGCCCTGAAGCTCTGCCGGCCGCCTCCTTTCCTCTCCTCCCGCCTCCCCTTCGGCTCTGCCGGCAGAGCTTCAGGGCTCCTGAAGGCATCTGCGGCGCTGGGCTTTGGGGAGCGGCGGGCTAGGGCCAAGTTCCGCATGCAGGAGGCGAGGAAAGGAGGAGGCAGCAGTGGTGGCAGAGCCGAAAAGCGGTGGGAGGCAAGGAAAGGAGGCGGCTGGCAGAGCCTCCCCTTCGGCTCTGCCGGCCGCTTCCTTTCCTCGCCTCCCACCGCCCCTTCGGCTCTGCGCGTAGCGGGGAGAGCTGCGTGACGCGTGTCCTACCTGGTTCAAACTTCTCAAACTCGCGAGACGATCTCTTTTAGAACGGGCTGCCCTGGACACAATACTGAGGAACGCGACGGTGGATGCGCCACTTGAAATTGTGGAATGCGCCACGTTTGGTGCATGCGCCACGGTTTGGCCACCCCTGGCTTAGATCATAGCACAGTTTTGTATTGCATTATTTAATCACGGTTTAATTTTTAAGGTTCAAGAGTGACTATATGAAATCTGAGAGAAGCTTCCTAAGAGACGCTGTAGTAGGGAGTAGTAGGCAATTTCCTGTTTCTGTGCGAAAATAATAAATTAACTGCTTTACCAACATATCAAACCAGAAATCGTCTTTTCAGTAAGCAACTCTATTCTGTTTTGTGTATTTCAATAGAAATTATAATAGTAAAAGCCAACTATTTCACCAAGTATTGCATAAAGATTGGAAAATATCAAAGTAAATTTCCACTTTTATTTCCAGTAGCTTCATATTGCTGGAATAATGTTACATAATTGTTCTTTCAGTAGTAGGTTACTAAAGCAGCATTGGCAATGCTTTTTGCTAAAATCATCAAAATGTATAAATATCTGAGTGTTATGATGCTTTAGTAGTAGCATAAAATACTATTAATTGGTCCAGTAAGAATAGATGAAAGTACATTAAGTACAACTCATGTCGGATAAACTGTTTTCAGTTATATTGTAGTATGTAGAAATACGGTAATTGGCAGACCAAATTTTTCTCTCAAGAATTTCCTGAAGGGAATTCAGAAAGTCTCCATAGCTTTGGGGCAGCAGATGAGAAACATTCTAAATTACCTTAGTGGAAATCTACTCATATTATTGGATCTTGACCCAGTGTTAAGCTAGAATTCTTTATCAGTTAGTTGTCTGGGCTCTTAAGTTCAAAGCATGTTTGCTATTTTAAGTATTTGTATGCAAATTATTTTGTCTTCAATTTAAAGACTGTAATTTATATTTTCTTTCAATTCTTTGTTATAAACAAGAAATGTAAAAGTTAATTTTTTACAACTGTAATGGTTCTACTCCTTATGAAAATTCAAGACTTTACAAAATGATTTCTCTTCTCAGTTACTTAGCATAAAAGCACAAAACATATAAATATTGCATAAATAGAAATCTATTTAGCGCCTTTTCAAAACCAATTGCTTGGGATCTTTGAAGTCTGTAACTGAGTTGTTCTATGCTAATCTTAATGTGTGTTTTCAGAACTTTCCTCTTAACTCAGGGGTGTCAAACTCGATTTCATTGAGGGACGCATCAGGGTTGTGTTTGACTTCGGGGGGGGCAGGGTGTGTGTGGCCAAGGTGAGCATGGCGAGCTCGACATCACTCCTGTCGGGGGCGCCGGTGGTGGTCTGAGCGTTCTGCCAGCAAAAACAGACTCCCGAGATCCGTTTTCACTGGCAGAGGGTTGCAGGAGGCCGTGGCAGCAGAAAACGGAGCTCGGGAGCCCATTTTTGCTGGCAGAAGCACTGCGGCGGGCCCATCCTTCACTGTTTCCAGGGCGGCCCCATGCGCCAGATCTAAGTACCCCACGGGCCGAATCTGGCCCCTGGGCCTTGAGTTTGACACCCCTGCTCTAACTCAAAACAGTGTAGTGCAGGGCTGTCAAACTCCTGGCCCGCGGGCCGGATGCGTCACATGTTGGCCATACCCATGGCCGGTTTAGTGAAGGGGGAAAAAGTCTCGATACATCTCATGATGCCACCTTGACGACTTGAGTTTGACACCCCTGGTGTAGTGTATCTGCTTTGTAATTCAGTTCTAACATAACCAAGATTGTGAAATCTCACAGTTGTGTTCATAAGATCTTTACAGAATTTCAAGTATTTTATGCTACTTTAATATGGGAATGCAAATTGGACACCAGAAGATACATTGGATGTTGCATAATATCTAGGCATATGATCTAATTGTTGAGACAACTGTATTAGTCACATAAAACTAGATACACAGTTAAGTTCATATGTTATAAATAATTTGTTTGTATCCTAAACAGTAACAAGGGAATTATGAAAACACAAATTCATCTTAAAACAACTTTTGGTTTCCTCTATTGTCTTATCCATAGAAACATCTCATTTCCTTCTGGTTTCATCATATTATAGACAATTTAACATGTATAATGGATTGTTTTCAGACTTTAGTCACATTTGGAGCATTTTTTTCTAAAATTGCTGGAATTATGCCAATATCACTAAAGAAGAATTAAACTGAGACAATATAATTGCTCTAGTCATTTATCTTAAAGACAAACTATCTGACCACATACAGAGCTTAAAGCAATCTGCCACTTTTGCTATAGTAAACTGCTAAACTGGGACATTTGCTCAAATGAATAATCAGTTCATACTAAAGGTCTTTGTTAGTAGTACTGGGCAGTATTTTTTGACAATATTCTTGAAAAATTTTCCATATAAATGGTTTCTCCTCTTGTAGCTCTGGAAATTTTCTGTGTGTTTAAGAGAGCAAGTTGCATTTCTGGTAGTAAGTACCCCTGTAGCCATCTGTTAGCAGGGCTAGAAAATGCATCTGAATCTAGAGTACATGGCAGACTCACTGCATGGTAGCAAAGTATACAAGTAAGCCAGGGACGGGTTCCACTTACCTTTCGCTACCGGTGCGCATCATGATGTTTCGCGCTGATTCTACTTCAGCGCATGCGCAGAAGGACATTTCAAGCCGAAAAAAGATGGCGGCGCGCACGGACCGGAAAAGACAGCACCGGAGCTGTCACACCTAAATTGCGTCATAAGGGGGCTGCTACCGGAGCACCAGCACCGCACCGGTAGGAACCCACCCCTGAAGTAAGCGTAAGGTGGCAGCTGACAAGCACATCCCTATCCTCTGTTACTTGGGTTGTCTTTCTTACAACAAATAGGGGCTAAGAAGTACTTTAAAAAGAAAACATAACAGTATTGCCTTACTGCATCATGACTGAACCGAAAACAAATTTCACACACCTCTGCTTAGCTTAACTAACAATTTTACAATAGTATTTCAATCCACTTATTTTTATTAAAATCAAATAAAACAAAATGCATTTAATAATAATATAGAATAGGTTAGAACCCTTAGTAGTACCTATGTCACTTGCAGCTGCAGCATTCCTTGCTAATGATAAGGACACATTATCCTGTCAGTTTAGGCAGATTTTGGTAACCAATACCCAATTTTGCCCCGTGTTCTCATTCTATGCAAGAGAGGATATTTAAACTACATTGCCAGCCACCCATTTAGGAAGTCCAGGAATGGGTTGAAATGAAGGGGAAGACAGAGAAAATTGTAGCTGAATGGTGTTGACAGAAAAGAATGATAAATTTAAAGGAAGAAGGACATGAACTGGTCATAGAAATGGTAGAAGTAAGCATGGTCTGCAAGAATAGAAGGTGGAGTGGCATGGTGAAGATGTAAATTAGTTTTAAATTTCCATTTCCTATCTCATCTGCTTTCATTCATCTGCTTAATATTCATTATTTCTGCACTTTACATATAGGTAGTACAACATTTCCATTGCTAAGCAAGTCAGTTGTTAAATGAGTTTCGCCCCATTTCACAACCTTTCTTGCCACAATTGTTAAGTGAATCATTGCAGTTGTTAAGTTAGTAACACGGATGTTAAGTGAATCCGGCTTCCCTATTGACTTAAATTTGCCAGAAGGTTGCAAAAGGTAATCACATGACCCTGGCACACTGCAATCCTCATAAATACATGCCAGTTGCCAAGCGTCCCAAACTTTGATTATGTGACCATTTTTTTCCAGTCCTGTGTAACTTCACTAAGTGAACTAAGTCATTAAATGAATTGTTGTAAGCCAAGGACTATCTGTAACTTAGCTTACTGTTAAAGGCAACAATCTGATGGGTATCTACACATATAACAGTTTATCACATACTGGAAATATTCATGAGAAATAATCCCCTCTTTTTCAGAGACTCATTTGTACTAATCATTTAAAATAGCCATACAGCTTTTAGGTTTATCAGATTACCTTATTTTTACCAATTTATTGTACCACTAGCACATTTTTAAAGGGAGTGCTGGGAAACCTTAAATTAGAAACAACAAATGTTTAGGTACCATATTTTCCGGCGTATAAGACGACTGGGCGTATAAGACGACCCCCGACTTTTGAGAAGATTTTCCTGCGTTAAAAAGTCGTCTTATACGAGGGAAAATACGGTACTATATTTAAATTAGAATTCCCGCAATATGCCCATTGTTCTGATTTTGCAAAGCCACCTGGACTCATTGAAAGTAAATTGGGAGCCATATAAATTATAAATAAAAACACAAGCAGAACAACTAGCACCTTACCATGTCCTAAATGACAAATTGTATTTAGTGATAGTACAAGAATAATATAGAAACTTATCTTTAATACTCTTAGATATATTGAAAATTATCTATTACAATTTTTACTTTTTTCACTGCCTTGTTTTAATAAACCCATCCCTTGGACTTTCAGAATGAGGTCATATTATCTAAAATGATTTGATTGCTTATTTGTACCCGGACTATCATTAAGTGTTGTACCTTATGATTCTTGACGAACTTATCTTTTATGTACACTGAGAGCATATGCACCAAGACAAATTCCTTGTGTGTGCAATCACACTTGGCCAATAAAATTCTATTCTATTCTATTCTATTCTTTTATATTCCACAAATCCAAAAATATACAAAAAACACAAATATTTTAGGTGATGTGCTTTTCTTTGAATAAGAATGCTCAGAATATTGGTTTGGTCACATTATTTTGCAGGGAAAAACTCAGAATTAATGCAGGGCTTTTTTTTAAAGTAACAAACAGATACTTTTCTAAGAGAGTTTTCTAAACTCTCAAAAATGCACAGGAAGCTTTCATGTCAAAATTTAGAGAAACAGATCAATTGTTTATATCCATAACACCTTTCCTAGTTCTAGTAGTCCCTAGAACAATCTAGTTCTCAGGTGAAGTCTTTCCATGAGGCATGACAACTTTACAGTACAGGTAGTCCTTACCTTATGATCACAGTTGAGCCTAAAATTTCCATTGCTAAGCAAGAGAGTTGTTAAGTAAATTTTGTCCCATTTTACAACCTTTCTTGCCACAGTTGCTAAATGAATCACTACAGTTGTTAAATTAGCAACACAGTTGTTAAGCGAATCTGGCCTCCCCGTTGGTTTTTCTTGTAAGAAAGTTGCAAATGGGGATCACATGACTCTGGGACTCTGACCGTCATAAATGAGTCAGTTGCCAAACATCTGAATTTTGATCATGTGACCATGGGGATTGTCATGGCTTTGTTGGATCCTGGTTCAGAGGAGGAGTTGGAACCGGGCTGTCCAACAGGGAGGGTACAGTCCTCTCCGAATGAGTGGAGAAGCCAGGGGCTGAGGAGGAGGCAGTCTCAGGATTGTCTGGCAGTGGGTGGTGATGGCCAACTGGAGAACTGTCTACAGGAGTGGAGCAGCTGCAGAGGGCCAGCGCAGATAACAGGCTCCAGACCACCTCAGACGAGGAACAGCTGCCTCCCCCACCTCATCCGTGGGTGAGAATAGAATAGAGCGGAGGAAAGCACAGAGGAGGTCGAGGAGGCTGATTGCGAGGAAGCAGCTCCACCCCTCCTCCCAAGGAAAATCTGGGGAAGGATGATTGAACCAGATGCTGGAGGAAGGTATGTTTGTTGGGAATACCTGTTTGCTTTGATGTGCACCTTCCTGGCTTTCGTGAATGCTGCCTTGTGAACTCTGGATTGTTTCTTGGCTCTGTACTTTGGGCTTCGCTCGTGGACTTTAGATTTGGCTCTCTGACTTCGGACTTTTGGACCATGCTTTGATTTTTGGGAACTCTGTGGGCTTGTGTGGCAGACTTGGTACTTGTGGGTACTGTTACTTCCCTCTTTGCCTTGTGGGTCGGCTAAGACTTAGAACCAAGGAATTCAGACTGAGAGAAAACTGAGGGCTGGGGTGGAGGTTCACTGACACCATTGGTGGGTCTTTTGATGCTGTGATAAGTGAGCAATAAATGGACTCTACTTAACTTCTGCTTTGCCAGGATGACTTGGGTCAGAACAGAAATGCTGCAATGGTTGTAAGTGTGAAAACGATCATGTCACTTTTTTCAGTGCCATTATAACTTTGAATGGTCACTAAATGAACTGTTGTAAATTGAGGATTACCTGTACATATTTTAAGGAGTACATGGACTTGCCCATATCCCTTTTTTTGCTCACGAAGCTATTTTACTGGCAAGTGGGGCTGAGTTATTAAAAGCATTACATATTGTATACAATACTGCTGTTTGCTATTATGATTTTGCAAAGTTGTGTATTAATTATAATAGGTAATTTTTGGTTTGCTTTTCACAAACTTTAATCCACATAATTAAATTTTAAGACAGAGCATTATATAAATATCAGGACAGTACGAAAGCTAAAACTTTAGGACCTTCACGGTGAACAGAAATAAATTTAAGCAATCCAGTTTTTCTTATATACAGCATTTGTATTTAGTTCATCCTAAACTGAACCAATTTTTATCAGTTTATACATGATATATACAAATACTTTAGCTAATCTCAAAACATGTAATCCTGGAAGTATTTTTCAGAATAGGTAAAGCAAAACAGGAAATGCAGGATGTGTCATGCTTGGCTGATACTGCCCAGTTTCTTTCCCATAACTGCCTATGGTTTAATGCAGCCTGACCTGAAATAGTTCTTATGGAAAGTTTGTTCTGTAAGAAAGTCTATGCCATCCAGACTGTTTTTGTACTTAAAGGAAATTATGCAGAGATTTTGACTAAATAAATATATTATACCACAATATTTATCTCCATTAATAACGTTCATAATTTTTGTAGATCATACCCTTCCTTAAACTTCATATAGCTACAATCTGAAAATGATTGGCACAAATCTTTGGTATATTAAATGCTCATCAAAAAAAAAAAATAGCTGCATCAAAAATTACATTATAACTATCACCATCACATAAATGATTTTATTTTAAAGGTTTTTTTAAACTAAGTATTTACATCTGGTGCAGTAGTCTTAGGGCAAGTCCATTACTTATCCGGTGAATTTATTTTTTAATTACAGATGTATATTTTTTTCACAAAACTCGGAAGAGGATCCTGAAATTACTATAAAAGTCCAGCCAGACAGTTAATATTTTGTTAATTACATGCTGTTTCACCAAAGTACTACTACATTAATGAATATTTGTATTCAGTCTTGATCAGAAACATGCTGTACCTCTACTTCTACTGTTTGAATAGCTTCTGTAACCTCTGTTATTTTCTGTCCTTGTTGTTGTGCTAATACATAATTGACAACTTGCATGATACTTTGGTCAGAAAGAGTAGAAACTGTTGAACACTCTTCGGTAGCTGCAACAGGGTCAAGTGTTTCTTCAGTAATTACTACAGTCTCTATCTCTTCAGTACAGACCTCTGTTTCTTGTTCTGGCACATCCGATGTTAAAATACTGATGGCATGTTCGACTTGAGTCCCCTGATTATGAAACTGAAGAGTGTCCTTTTCCAGCATGATTTTACAAGGTACATAATCCCGATGAAATTTAGTCATGTGCTTTCTTAAGGTACGGGCATCTATGTAGGCTTCATTGCATACTGGACATACATAAGGTCTTTCTCCAGTGTGTGACCTTACATGGCGTTTTAAGGAACGTGCATCAGCCCAAGCAACACCACAAGTTAGACACTCAAAAGGTTTAACACCTATTCAACGGAAACAAAAAGAAAGCATTTACTAATCTTTAAAAGTGAAAATTACTATAAAAATGATTAAGATAAGATTTTCTCACAGCCAATAAGTTCATTATAATATAAGCCTTTATATAGTCATTTTGCATAGAGAAATCTTGACAGGTCACCTATAAACCCAGGATATTTTGGGTTAATAAATATTTGTTAGTGTTAAAATACAGAAAAATGGCATTCCTTCCCATCTATTTGTATGTTACTGTGATTATAATTTAAAAAGCTAGTTTTAGACAGATAAAAAGGAAATATCAAATTGCAAATACAACATTAATTTATCTGTTCAGATACATAATTTATAATTAGCTAATTATCTTTGCCTTCAATCAGAGATATAGAAATTAAAACGGTGCTAGGACTGGATTCAGTTCTCCACAGATTCTGATTAAGTAAATCATGGGATTTGTGGGAATCTGTCATCCATTTTTTCCATACAAAAGTTAAAGAAAACTATAGGGCAATTGCAAACACAGCCTATCTGCTCCAGCTCTCTTTCATCTTTCCTAAAGATGCAGGATAGCCAAACTATGCTTACACTATCACCATTACATGTAAACATTGCCTATTCCCAGTTAAAACCATTTGAAATAAATAAAAACCAATAAAAATAAAAAAACATTATTACGGAAAAATACCGTAATAAACAAAAATAAAAGATAAAGATGGCAAAAATTACAAAACTAGAGAAAAATTAAAAAGAAACGGACGCACACAAACCAAATCTACCAAAGACTAACAGAAGAAAAGAGTCTCACATTCATTTCTATCATGTTGCCACTGACTCTGAATGGTTTTACAGGAGATAGAAACAGGAGTATGTTTCAGAGTAGCACTGATGATGTTATCTAGTTTGGGTAATGAAACATCTGCAAGAAAACCACCAAGCGCAGAGAACACCAAGGACCCCTCAAACGTGAACATATCCATAGTAAGTCTTCGAGTACAGAAAACAATTCAAAACAAAATAAAATAAACCATAAAGTAAGCCAAATGAAAGTAGCAATAAAAAGTAATAATTAGTTTAAAAGTAAAAATATTACTAAACAACCTATGTAGTTGGAACACATTTGAACTCAACAAGGAGTATGTTATGACCCTGCTGGACTAGAAATGGGAAGAGGTAGAGGAAGTAGAGTTTCTAGACATAATAGTTCTGGATGGTGTAATTTCAGCAGTGTTGAAGTCAATTAACTCCATTCTGGCTAAGGCAAGCCTCTCAGACTCCGAGGTTCACCCACTCAGTCCCAAATAGAGGCATGCTTTAAACACAGAGGGCTTCATTCTGGTCAGACAGGCTTGGCAGAGGAACAGAGACTACCGGGTAATGTACAGTATCTCAGCTGTGTGCCTGTGTGGTGGCTCCACATGACTTATTGGCCAAACTCCGTAAGGAAAATTCTGAAAACAGCTTTTCAAGCCTCAGCTCTGCCATGCTTACCTTGTCATGCTGTTTGGAGGTCTGGATTCTACCCCACCTTGTCTCTCATCTTCTCCCCTGAATTTATTGTTTGTTTATTGAATCATAGTCTTAACCTGTGCCAAGCCTTGTCTACAATACAGTTGTCATCTTTAGCTATAGAGAAATGGGACTCTTTCCACCAAAAATTTCTATCCAATTTGCATATTTCTGGACTGTGGAAAGCAGCAGCTTGCTATCCTGTTGTTAGCACAGAAAAGAGGTGGCAATTTGATCTTTACAAGGGGGCGATTCCAAAGAATTGCCACTGCAGAGCACCAGTTCTTGCCTTCAACTCCCCTCACTTCCTAAAAGTGGAGAACTGAGCATTTCTCTTTGGATGACTTAACAGATTGGGACAATTCAGGTTTCATATAAAGTTAGGTGCATCCGCTTTTTCTTATCAACTTTAAAACCACCTAAGTTCAAAATTAAATAACAGTTTTGTGAATATCTTTCACTCCTTTAGGGAAGGTGTAATTCAAATGTTTAAGGAACATAAGACATGTTCCCATGTATTCCTAATATGGTTTTATTCCATAAGGCTGGTATAATGAAACCCAAAAGTTATTTTTGGAATGCACCTTCTCTTATTGGTTAAAGTCACTTCCCCCCCTCCTTGTGGGCTTAATAGTTCTTATTTTAAGTGATGACCTTGTTTCATCTTCAGGTAGGCCATTGCATGAGAAACTGAAATGCTGTGGTAATCCCGATGATGGGATATGAACATGCAGAGGCAGGTTCTACACTGCACATGAAGGATATGGAAGCCTAATTAGATCTGGCTGCCATACTCAGAGACATGTTTTGGGGTACTCATTTGGCTTTTTCAAGCTAAATAACTGCTCCCAATTTCAGAAGCACCCTGTCCGGCAAGATTTAGTGGCCTCCCAACAGCTGTTCCCAGGGGGAAACTACAGGACATCACATTTGAGGAAAGGCTTTGCCCCTGTGGTCAAACACTAACCCATGACTTTTATACTGTTTCTATTACAAAGCTATCCAGTTTTAGTTAATAATACCCCATCTACTCAGATTTGCAGACCACACAGATCCCTTTTATTTACAGTTGCTACCGGTATTATCAAACCAATATGCTCGTATTTCTCTTAATGAGGCTAAGTTTTGTTTTATCATTGTAAAACAATCACTCCTTTACCACTAGTTTTATTGAGATTTTTATTTGCTGTCTCACTCTTTGGTTTACAGCTGGTCCCTGACAGTAATAAATATCTTATCTTGAATATCTTTAGAAAGGTGCTATTTTTTAAAACCAGACTTGTTTCATTTACCTTCATGGTTGTTCATATGTCTTCTGTACTCCCGAAGCTGGGTGAATTTTCTCCCACAGTGTTCACAAACACGCTCCAAATTTTGTTTTGCTCTTCCTTTCTTCCCATGAGTGGCTTTTTTAACATGCCTTCTGTACAAAGCTTTTTCATAGAACTCTTTGCCACACACATTGCATCTAAACACAAAGAAAATAACAGCTTGATAAAGTACCCAAAAAACAACCTTTTAAATGCTAATCTAGTATTTGAAGAGACTATTGTAATAAAAAAATGTTAAGGTGCTTACCATTTCTGAAAGTAAAGACAAGTGAAAGTGGAGAACTAATATTAAAAAGCTAATATTTTCTGGAAGGCTGAGAGAGATAATCGGGCCCTTTATCAATGATGGTTTTAAAAAACTCTATAATCATATACAAATACAATAATTAAGGGTGCAGTATTAGGTGGTGTGCTTTAAATAAAACAAAACAGAATTCCTGCTCAGGTATACAGCAATATAGTTTCATCTTGTCTCAGCAATAATGTTTATGACTCAGGAACATCTTCTTTATGGTTTCTTTTCTCAGTTCCAATGGCAAACAGTCTCCAACTGAAGTTTGGAACAGTAAAGGGAGCAGCCTGACTATAATCCTAAATTTTATGCAAGATATGCAGAGTTCATTTAAAAAAACCCTGCTTTTTCAGCGCCATCTTGCTTTTTCCCTCATTAGCAAACTAGCAATATTTATTTATTTATTTATTTTTGTCAAGTACGTCTTGCTAATATACATAGATATAACATTGTTTATATACATAAGATGAGTACTGATAAGAGGGAACGTAGGCATACTGGTGCATTTATGAACGCCCCTTAAATATGTATTTTTGTTGACCAGGACCTGCAAAACTTCCATTGATATCATATTCTCACTCCACAAGATGCATCTTTCTCTTGATCCTTGAAAGCAAGCGCCATGAAAATTGGGTGAGCACAAACTGCATTTTTCAGTTACATAAATTAAACAGAAAAGTTTAGGGAACGTTTTCTTACGTAAAGGAGATTGAAGCCAATATAAGAAGGAACTTCTACTTTATTACAGGAGAAATTTTAAAAGAGTAGTTGAAATCAAAACACTAAATACACTTGATACCTCAACTACTGACTAGACTGCTTTGTTCAAGCCACTATTTTTTTCAGTTTACCATCTGCAACTGTAAATAAAAGCTTACCATATCAACTGTTTTTCCTTTTTGCTACAAAACATTGCCATTGTCATTAATAAGAATAAATAACGTATCATTGATTTCCTTATTAGCGTTAGAGGTTATCTAACTCCAAATGATCAAGTGGCTTACAATGTTAAAGTAAGAGAGAAATTTGTTTTACATTTTTATTCTTTCATTGGTATCTTCTGGTTTGAAGACATTATGAAATTTTAGCAGAATAACAGAATTGGAAGAGACCTTAGAGATTTAGTCCCAACACCCTGCTCACATAGTGATCTTGATATTGGATTTTATGGAAAAACAAATCTAAGCCGTTTTGAAAGTCATCTGAAGCATAAATAAGAATATTTTACTATTTTCCAACCTGTGGAAAAACCTCAAGGAAAACCTTTTCTTATATTCCATAATAGCTAACTTTACTAAAAAAAATAGTCAAAAATGTTTTAAATATAAGTAATGATAACTACTGGAGTGATACAGTATATAAGTGAGCTGATGTAGTTCAAAAATAGCTCTCCAACCTGCTAGCAAAAGTGAAATACTAGAACTAGAGTCTTGTGAAATTCTTATGTAATCTCATAGCTCATCATCCACTTACAGTACATCATCTTTTTAATTTTCTCATTTGCAAAGAGTTCTGCCTTACCAAGAGCTCTTAATAATTTAATAGTTCAATATTGAAAGTCTAAATCTACAAACAGATTGATGGATATAATCAGATTTATACAGTGATATAACCTCTGGTAGAGTTTGCTGGAATTGAATAAATTGGTAAGCAGATTGCCTAAATAAAAAAATCAAAACAAAATATTGAGGCAAAATAAAATAAAAACTTCATTGGGTATGTTTTTTGCATTTAAAACATTAAGCATTAAGTTATCCCATCACATGAGCAAAATTACAGGTTACATAAAGCTTTCATTTAAAGTTTTCATTTAAATCTAAATATTTGCAGCCAAGAGTACCCAGCTTTGTTTACCTGTATGGATCAGTAACAGAATGTGATTTTACATGAGAATACCAATCTTTCTTCCAACTATAGCATTTCCCACAAAATTGACATTGAAAAGGTTTCACTCCAAGATGTTTGTTCATATGCTGGCGGAGATCCCGAGGTTCATAGAAACTTTTCTCACACCTGAAATTAGATTTGTGATGAATAATATAGAGCACACACACACACACACACACACACACACACACACACAAACACACACACACACACACACTCCTTAGTAAAGAAAAGAGAAAAAGGTTACCACAGTGCAGCCACATGTATACATGCATTAATAGTATTATTTCATATTTGAAAACAATCCCTATAAAAATATGAAACAATTTGCCTGTGCTACAAAATAGTTCATTCTCTGTCAGATTATGAAAAAAGGAATGATTCTAAACTAATTAACTTTCCAGAACTGTTTTCAAAACTTTTCTACAGTCAATATTGATACTTTACTCTGGATTAAATAACATCATTATAAAATGAAAAAGAATGGTTTCAATACGTTATCTTCGGAATAAACTACTTCCATGCACTATGCAATGGAAAAATAAGATTCATACAATTTTAATGACTAAGAGCACTAAGTGAAAATAAGCAAATATTTAAATATTAGTTGAATTATTATTATTATTATATTAAGGAACCCAAGAGGTACTAAAACAAAGAGCATTGGTAAGTTCAAAGACACTGAGGAATAAGAAATTACAAAAATTAAAGAAATCTAATGGAAAACCCACTTATTCAGGTAAAAAGATTTCTAGCTCATTGAGCACTGAATTTACCTGAAAGCTACAGTATACAATGCTTAGTGTCAATATGGAATGGGAGCGAAATACTATACTTGAAACTACTTATAAATACAAATATGGTTGGCTGAAATCCTGAACAGGAGAATTCTCTTTAGGAATTTGTATGGAGACTGCTGAAAAGACTAAAGTTGAGCTCCTGTTATAAGAAAACAATAAGGAGAAGAATAAAGAAATTAGAATTAGAATGTTTGAAATGTTTTTAAGGGGCAAAATTTCCAGCCAAAACAGCCTAATAACGATGAGGAGGAAGATTTAGATCACAGCTATCTGGAACTGTGAACAATGCTACAATATAATAGCCTAAGTCCTACTCTAGAAATACCTAATAAAAATGGTATTACAATTCTAATCTAAAGACTGTCTACTACAAATTATTTCAAAGGTCTGAGAAATTTTGTAATAATACAACTATTTAAGCAATTTTGGCTTTCACCAAGAATATGATGGATAATCATTACCTACTAAGATTAGCCAAGCTACTTTCAAAATTTTCAAAATCTTAATTATACTTACTGGTTGCATTGATAGCCACGGATTTCAGGTTTGGGCTGATGTTTCTTTAAGTGTTTACTAAGTCCTGAAGCTCTATGAAAAGATTTTCCACAGTGTGAACAGAAGTATTTTGATTCTCCTGAAAATGATAAAAGTATCTGTGTTATATGGCTAGGCAAACTACAGATCACATGCAACTTCCAAAAGGCTACAGCTGACATCTGATGACAATCTGGCAAAAAGAGAAGTAACCATCCCCTGATTTTTGATAGGAAACAAAATATTCACAATCCATTATCTTAACACATATAAACTTTCTAAAACTCAAATCAACAAATAATCCAACCCCCCTTCTCATATTACCTCCCCCCAACAAATCTTAATCTTCTCACTTTTATGATACCATTATGCCACTATTCTTAACTACTGTAGCTGTTTCCTGTTCCCAAATAATATATGAAATAAAATATATTAATAATTTTCAGTATGAAATAATTTTTCACATACTGATTAAAACAGTTGGTTAAATATACAGCATAAAAAGGCTGACTTCAAAGACTCTGCTCAAAGATGTGTAAAATGCTTCACTTTCTTTACTGAAGTCACTTACACTTAAAAATGTGGCTGTAGTTTAACATACATGTTTTATACATTCCTGAAAACTGGCTCTATACTTTGATGCATTCTTCTTGAGCTTGTTTGGAGGTTTCAACAGGTAGCACAGCCTCTGTACAACCTCAGAATGAATAATGGAATACTGGTCCCATACAGATTGTTGCCCAACCCCACTGAACATTCAGTCCTGGAAATAGCAAGGGAAGAAGCCAGCCAGTCCAGCTGACTCAACCCTGGCAATCAATGAGGTGAAATGTCACAGCCAAAGACTACATTTGATTTACTCAGTTAACAGGCTTGATATCACTGGTCGTTAAATATAGCTGGTTTCTAGTCTTAAAAAACCACCCATACAATTCCCATTGATTGGCATCTTGGCCAGACTGATGGTTAAAAGCATGTTTACTAAAGTGAAAGAGGAAACCCATTAGATTGAGAAGTAACACTATAGTCCTTTTTACTTTATTTTATTTCTGGCATTAATTAATAATGTGTGTCATTTACCTGTGTGAATGCTTACATGCTCCTGAAGGCTTCTTTTTGTGACAAAGGACTTGTCACACAATTCACACTTAAACTGCTTTTGTGCCTCATGCAACACAAGGTGCATCTTTAAACCATGTTTGTAGGTAAATGACTTTCCACAAATCTATTAAACAACAACATCACAAAAATAATATTGTCTTTCAAGGTGAACAGCAATACACTAAGATGAAGAAAGCTGCTTAAGTACTTGACATTTTTTTCCTAGAGCTAGCATTCTTTGGAAAATTAGATTAGGAGTGTGAGATCTGAATTGCACAAAATCCATACAACTACTCAGTGACTGTAAAGACATCAAAAACACCCACTTTTTGTTGCCATCTAGTGGTCATCTGGATTTCGCAAAGCCTTGTGGTAACTAGACTACTTTGCCAGGGGAGAGACTTATTTTATTTATTTGATTGCATGCTGTCCATTCCCTCACAAGTCCTGTTTGCTGCTTCACTGTGATGGGAGAAAGGGAGAGTGTTCCTGGCAGGAATGAGCAAAGACCCCAGTGTATATGTGAAGAATATATTTTCCAGCAGAATGTCCCAAGTTGTAAAGGTCATCCCAGCTGCACAGCAAAAGTAAGCAGCCACCTATATTGGGCAGCAGTGATATAGAAAGTTGTTGGAGGCAGATCATTGTACTTATAATAGCAAAGACATCACTCAAACTGTGCAGAAGGCAATGGTAGTGGGATTCAAAGAAGTTGGATAGAAAGAGTATCAACTCTTTGGAACTTTGGTATTTGAGAAAACTCATGAGAATACCATGCAGTCAAGAAAACAAATAAATGGATTGCTGGACAAATCAATCCAGAGTTCTCACTTGAGATACAAATTATCCTTTTTTTAATGTTATTTGTTGTTGTCAACCATCCAGACATGCAGTTTGATTTTTTTTGGGGGGGGGCAATCTTATAAATCAAATAAACAAACAAACAAACAAACAAATAAATAAATGTCCTATTTCAGATACATTATGCAGAGACCTAGTGCTTTGGAAATACTCTGAAGCTGGGAAAGATGGAATGAAAGGAAAGGAGAGGATCAGCAAGGTAGACAGACTCAGTTGTAGTGGTAATAAATGCACTGTTGGAAGACCTAAAGGACCAGGTTAGGGACAGACTGCAATGGAAAAAAATTTATCTATGACTGCTATGATTTGACAATGTTTTCCATACCTGAAGAGTCTGGGAAACTAACAATCAAAATAATTCCATAGATTGAAAACAACCCTCTCAAAAATAAATAAGCCTACTTACAATATAAATAGCATTTATAGTATTAGAACTATCCAGAAATATGCAAAATCATGCACTTGTCAATGTCAGACTTATCACAGTATGCCCTCTACCTGCACTAGATGAAACAACGGATGTTAACTGCTCTCCTAAAATTCAGGAGGAAACAGATTGGACCTCGGAGGAGGAATTCCAAAACTTACTTTCTACCAGAGAAAGTGCATTAACATTGCAGTGAAGAAAACGGTTTTTTTTTACCTTACATGCATGTGGCTTTACCCCTGTATGTTTCAACATGTGGATTCGCAAAGAGTAGAGTTTAGGCAAACTTCTTCCACATATATCACAGATAAACTCTCTCTTAGTTCTTCCCTTCGTGGCAGCACCACTTTCTTCTATATTAGCAGTTGCAACAGTCACTTCATTTTTTTGGGTATGACGAACAAGGTGAGCTCGCAGTGAAGCACCGTACTGGAACTCTTTTTTGCATAGCTAAGGAAACAAATATTTGACGTCTTGTGAGAAATAGAATAGAATAGAATAGAATAAATTCTTTATTGGCCAAGTGTGATTGGACACACAAGGAATTTGTCTTTGGTGTATATGCTCTCAGTGTACATGAAAGAAAAGATACATTTGTCAAGAATCATGAGGTGCAACACTTAATGATTGTCATGGGGTACAAATAAGCAATCAGAAAACAATCAATATTAAGAAATATTGTGAGAAATCTTAGTAAAAAAATGATATAGGTGTGTGTGTGTGTGTGTATTCACATACAACTGAAACTATAATGTATACGTTTCAATCGAAAGATAAAAGATGTAACTTTCCACTCTGGGAAAATCAAATGTTGATTAGCCAGATGTGTCTAATCAACTGTATTTAGATTTCCCAGATTGGAAATGGCCACCCCACTTACAATGTAATGCTTCAAACCATGGATCTTGATCATTATAAAATAAGGATTGAAGTGTCTGTTCAAGAACTATTATCATGTTAAACTCCATCAGAGAAACTTGACATTCAAAGAATATATTAACACTATCATAGGAATCTTTACTCATAATACATTTTACCAAGTGCTTACTGGGCATTTATAATTTTTCGTCCTCTCATGCTTCAGTGTGTGCATTATGAGAGCATAACGTCTCTGGAAAATCATCCCACATTCACTGCATTTGTGCTGAGCTTCTGCCTCACTGTGTTCTATAATCTCTCTTTTGGGTTGCTTCATCTTCTTGCCTCTTTGCACTAGCTTCATAGCAACCTGATTAAAAAATTGATATTTAACATTAATATTAGTTATACAGAAAACAGAACCAACAACTCAAACATATTACCTGCAGAGAAAAGCCAGAAAAGCCATGACCAGAAAAGCCAATCTTTTTTGAGTTAACTCCTAGTGACTTAATGAACATAACCATGTTGGTATTTTAACAATATAGAAGTTAGTTGCCATTACTTTCGTGTCATATTTTTAAAAATAGTGCAGTGTAACTCATGGCTCTGATCTTTCCTGAAAATCTCCCATCCAAATTCCACTCAGTCATAACTCTATTTAGCTTCCCAGTTCACCAGTTTAGCCAAATCATGCCTCTTACTATGACATACAGCATAATCTCATAATTGGTAAATATTTCTTTAGTTCTATCTAAGGGATAGGAAACAAAAATATTCAATCAATCTCAATAAATTTTTAAATGCATTTAAAAATTTGTATCTGTATTTGATGGAATACAAAAAAGAATATAATCTGTATAAACATTTTTTGTATATGCCCGCAACACATACAGCATTGAATTCTTAAGCATCTTTGAAGTAAATAATCTGCCATACTATCTGCCCAACCAAGTTGATCTTACAAGATTGGTGGGCTCTGCGTTCCTTTGATTAAATCATGTCACCTATCGAGACCCGAGAGACATGCCTTTTCTGTGGCAACACCTGCTCTCTGAAATGAGGTCTCTTCTACCAAGATCCAGATGGCTCCCACTCTGATGTTGCTTAGAAGAGCAGTGAAGACCTAGTTCTTTACCCAGATCTTTGGTGAAGGAGAGTGAGATCTCTTGCTTCATTCTATTTTATTTGTCCCACTTGCCATCTTTTCTTTTATTTGATTGAACTATTGTCCGCTGTCAATAGTTATTGAGAATTGGGTGGCACACATGTTTAATTAACAATATCATCCAGCTTCCTCTCTTGCGGTAACATCTGTCCCTATTCCAATCAGCTTAGCTACATGAAATTGTTATAGTAACAGGAAAACTAAAATCTTTCTGTTGTACAGCTGATATAAATATAAATATACATTGCTTACTGGTGTAAATCGCTTAGAGAGTGCTTGCACTGTGTGGCGGTTTATAAATCTCACTAACTAACTAACTAACTAACTAACTAACTAACAAACAAATAAATAAATATACAGTATATATGGTTTGTAAGTTCTTTAAAGTCTTAGTATAATATCAGCTTTGTGGGTTTGCCAGAAGAAAAAATTGTATTTGTAAAGTCTTACAACTTCAAGATTTTTATATAGTCCTGCCCCCACCACCCAATTTTAAAAAAAAAAACAGATTTTGAACAGACTTATACCTGCTGGATAGCTGATTTGGGGCCTGGCTTTCTGTTCTGTAGTTTTTTCTCAGTACCTTTGTGCAGTCGAATATAGCCACCCTCACTAACAGATCGCTGGCGAAGCTTGCTTTTATAAGTATCATCTTGACTAAGAGTTGTGGTCTCTGATTGTGATTGTGGAATGTCCTGCATTTTACAAGGCCGACCACGTTTTCGCTTAAGCCCTTCCTGGGAATCCTCAGCAGCAACTTCTGCATTTGCTTCGCTGCTCACATTAAGCTCACTGTTCACATTTGGATCTCCATTTATATTTTGATCAGCCTCATTTTCAGCCTGAGTACTAATAATAATTTGCTCTGCTACTGAAGGCTCAGTTTGCACCACAGTTATAGTTTGATTTGTGGAACTTTCCATTACTGGGGCTTTCTCTTCATTTTCTGTTGTTTCCAAAGCAGGAGTATGCACCGGGAGCTCAGGAGGATTCTTCGCAGGAGGCTCTGAAACTATTTGCAATGCAGTTTCAGACACAGTCATCTCTTCTGCCTCGGTATTTGAAGATGTCCCATTCACCGTTGCTACTGGATCTTCGGTAGATATTGCTTGCTCAGTGCTGGCAACAGGATTAGCTTCATTTTCATTCTGCTCTGAAATAGTTTGAGCTACCTCTACTACTTGGACATCTCCTTTCTGGTATACGGTGATTTGTTTATCTTCCATCTGTTTGTGTACATTTTCACAGATTTCCAAGACCTCTGTCATGAGAAGATGCTGAGCTAGCTCAGCTACAGCTGCCATGTTACAAAAATCAAAAACTAATTCTGAAGTATAAGCAAATTCTAGCAAAGGGAGGAAACTGGCCTTCCGAAATCCTGCACGTACACACACAAAACAAACAAACAAAATTAGAAAGATTTGATAAAAGAATAGACCCTCACCATTTATTTTATAAAAACAGAAGTCTGCCAGTCTGATGAATACTGAAGTTCAGTGTCTCTTTTCAATAGCTGTCACACATCTCAGGAATCCTCTGCATAGAAATGCATTCATTCCTTATCTCTGTTTTAAGTAAACATTTGCTTCAGTGCTTTTCACTAATGTCATAAGCTGCTATGATATAATTCTGTATTTAACATTATTATATAAAAATCATTTAGTTATATTTAAATGTGGTATATTAATAGATACACTATTGTAAAATAGATCCCTTTTTATCCTGAAAGACAGGACATAAATTTACTAAGTAAATAAATAAATCGGGGGACACTGTCCATATTACTTCCTATCAAATTAAACAAAAAGCACAAAAAATAAACAAAAAATCCAAGCATCTTTTCGTCAGGAAAACATGACAGCATAGTCTTTTTAAATATATTTTATATAGTTTATTGAACTGTCTTTTAAAAATCTTCATATTTAATAAACTTTGATACATTACCTGAAAGATCTACTACTGCTTCATGGCTGGAAACAGCTCCCTTTTCAATAAAAAGTTCTCTGAAGTATTCACTGTTGGCTGCCAAAATAGATTTGTGTGCTTTGTACACTTCTCCCTCAATAAGCAAGGTAACATCACAGAACTGACTAGAAAGCCGCTGTTGGTTCAACTGATTCAAAACTGATTGAGAATGTTTTGGAGAAGATTGTTTCACAAGGCCTTTACTGTCAACCTGGCATCAAAAAAGAGAGCCCATATTACAACTAAAACAAACAAAAAACAAAATTAAGTATCATCTTAAATTTGCTACGTAGGAAAACAGTTTATGGTATAAATGTGAAATAAATCTCCATACCAATTATATATGAACATTTACTTACAAATACAAGTTCATGCTTGGCTATTGGTTTCTTTTTCACTGGTTTTGGTGATGCTGCTGGCAGTGATGTGGAATTATTTATTTCATCATCTGTTTCATTACTATCTTCATGAGAAATTGCATCCAATCCTAGCTCTTCCAACATTTCAGAAGGGTCTGACAACGATCTAGAACGATCCAATTTTTCCTGGCATTTGCTACATTCTTTAATATAATCTTTAACTTGCTTCAGGATACCTTAAAAAAGCACAAAACCTTTTTGTATGTACTGTTTCATTCATGCATAAATTGACATATTTAAATTAATTTTTCAACATTGGGCAGTTATTCGAAAACACTCGTCCTTTACCTTTTATTTGGTTGCATGGAAACACACTAAATCAGAGGCAATGTTTTTGCTTATTTTCAAATTTTCCTGCCATGTCAGGACTCCCATCAGTTTTAGACCTATACTTTCTATAAATGTACAAAATGAAATTTTCCATACTTATGGCATAGCGTTGAACCGAAAACATATGGAGAAACGAAGCAGAGAGGATTCTTTACAAGTCATATTTTTGTTCTGCCTAAATAGAATGCTCTGGCTATTCACATCGCTACTATAAACTTTCTACCCTGAAATCCATAATTATGCAAACAAAACAAGTCTGATCTATTAGAACTCATATCTGATAATTTATAGAAAATATGCAGCTGCCTTCGGTCTATAGTAAGCTAAATTATGTAAATTAAAAGAACCTCCTGCTATATCAGATTTGAAGCTGCATGTCTGCCTTGCATTGATTGAAGGCTATTACAAAAAGAAAATTTAGAAACCCCTTATTTTATACAATTTTTGTTTTGTTTTTTAAATCATTGCCGTTCATTTGGGGATTACAGTTCGGCTCAACATATGAGCTCAAAAGGCTCAAAAGGAATTTTAACATTGGCAAGCAGTCCCCTGTAGAGTCAATGCAGATCAAACCCAGAAGTGGTTTTTCAAGAGGCAACTGGAACTTTCTTGGTGGGGTTTTTTTTTTTTGGGGGGGGGGAGACCTTTCGCTTCTTATCGAAGAGGCTTCTTCAGCTCTGACTGGATGGTGGGGAATGGATGGATTTATATTCCTTGCAGACAGTTGGACATTTGCATTCTTTTAAGTCCAGTTGCCTCTTGAAAAAGCACCTTTGGGACAACCATGAACTGGATGACTGAGACATGCACACCAAACGTACCAATAATCCAAAAGCCTTTTCAGTGTTTCCCAACCTTGCATTCGCTGGCTGGGGAATTCTGGGAGTTGAAGTCCAGACCTCTTTAAGTTGCCAAGGTTGGGAAACACTGGAACTTTAAACTAATCAAATGAAGCCCTAAATGTTTTATCCGAGTGTTCAACATGCATCAATGCAATCATGCAGAAAACGAGGTCCATTTCACAACGATTAACCGTGGTTAAGTGATCCAGGGGGAGGCAGCCGGCGAACTGAACTGGCGTTTTTCGAGCATAAGCCCATTCCCACGGAAATTCATCTTCGGCAACGAGCCTCGCAACTCCCTGGCCTCCGTTTTTAGCAGCTTCGAAAGAGAGCGCCTCGGTCTGACGAAGGCGGCGCTCAAGACCAGAGGTGGGGCGAGTAAGTCGCGCGTGTGACCGCGCCGCTGCGAGGCACCTCCGAACACACAGCCAGCCAGCCAGCCAGTCGGCGTGCTCGCCCGCTCCGCTGGTTCAAGACCGGTCACGCAGGGACGCCCTCCCCCCCGCTTCCACCTCCCCCCCGCTTCCACCTCCCCCCCATCCCCACCCACCTAGCGCCTTTCCTCACCTCGCCACCAATAGCGCCTGGAGAGGCGCTGCCAAGTCTGCAAGCGGGTCCGGTGGGAGCCGTCAGTTTCCAGGTGGGCTGCTCGAATGAGGCGGGCGCGACGCTCGGCCTGCAGCACCACTTCGAGCTCGGCGAAGCGCTGCTGGTCCCGCTGCCGGCGCTGGTAGTAGAGGGTCCCGCCGCGAACCACATAGCAGGCGGCGGCCTTGCGGATCTTGCGCTTGACGTTGCCCTCGGTGCCCGGCGCGTAAGGCTCGCGCTCGTTGGTCAAGTAGCGCAGGATGGCCAAGTAGCTCTCCTCGCTCGACATGGCGGGCAGGGAGGCGAGTGGCGGCCGGCGGACGCCCCCTCGTCAGTGGAGGGGGGCACTTCAGCCGCTGAAAGGAGAGAGTCCGATGCGGGTCCAGCTCTGTTTCGGGGTGGGTGGGATGGGGTTGAGCCCCCGGGTCCCCAGCGGAGGAGACGCGAGGGAACTCTCCGAAGAAGATAAGCAGGCGTCGCGGGTGGGTGGTGTCTCCTGTCACAGGTGTTAGAAAGGAGACCACTCGGAGCGAGCGAAGGGAAAAGCAAGGGGAAAGGGGAAATTACGGGAAGGGTTAAAATAAAGAAAAACCCGAAGCATCGAGTCCAGAAGGAATCGGGCCCCAGGAGGTGGAACTGGAGTTTCGCGGTCCTCGGCGACGGGTGGGAGGAAGAAGCTCGGGCAGCCGGATCAACGGAAAGACAAAATGGCTGCTGCACAAGCGGAAGTGAGGTCTGGGAAGATGTAGCCTAGCCCTTCGAGCGGAGGGGAGGGGAAGCGCTTTGAGGAGCGTCGCCATGCTGGAATCGGGCAAGCGTTGCCAGGGCCGTTGAAAATGATTTGTCGTTTTAAAACCGGCAGAGAGGTCAACAGGAGTGGGAGACGGTTAATTACATGTAATATAGGAAAAATAGTTTAAGTTGCATTAAATAAATGTAGTTCCTTTCTTGTATTGAACTAATCAGTCTGCAAATTGCCGACTTGGCTGAACTGGTCTGCCCGTATATGATTCTTAAAGCGCTTCCATGAGAATATGAAAGTGACCTTAATTTGTAAACTTTACAACTTAACTTTGTAAAGTATCTTATTCGATTTGTTTCTGCACTTTCTACAGAAGCCGAAAAATAATTACTGGAAAACGCGGTCAGAACTTTCTTATCTCCAAGCGCTTGCAAAAAGGATTCCTATTTTTAAAACGATTTTTCTTTCTCAATTGTTCGTTTGGATAATATGTAGTATACCCAGCTTGCAAATAAAATTTAATTAATTCATCGTATATAAGCAGTTATTTTAGGAAGGTTTTTCCCAAATAAGGACTACTCAGCAAACTTCGTTTCAGAATTCCCAGATGATTGTTTACCGGGAATTCTTGGAACTGCGACTTGAAAGTCGCAGCACATTTATTTAGCACATGGCATTTGACCTAGATTTGTAAAACACAAAAAATATCAATGTTAAAAAGATCTACGTTCAAATACCAATATTTAGGGCCTAAATATTGGTATTTGAACGTAGATCTTTTTAACAAAAAGATTTTAGGCCTTGTAACCATTGAAGTTCAACATCGTGTGTTTAAAAAAACCAGATACTGTGCTGGTATATGCCCTCAGCTTATAGCCAGTCACAATGTGATCCAGTTTGACGTGGGACCTTGTATTCACACCGAGGGGAGGATACTATGCCCCATTTATACACTCCCAGCAGATGCCATGCAACATGTGAATCCTATTCAGGATTGTCCACTGCTGACCTGGTAGGTCAAAGCCTTTTTTGTAGGGTCATTTATGTCTTCCTATGTCTTGGCATACAGAGACCCATTGGCTTCCTACTGACAATGTTAGTTGTTAGGCAGATGTTGTTCAAGTGGGGGTTTCCTGGATTTGAGGCTTTCAGCTGATAAATGATGGTCACCATGCACCAATAATTGTTCATAATTTTTCTGTATTCTTCCCTAGTGCATCTTGCCTTTATAAAACTGGCATGTTGCAGCACACAAATTTGACCCAATTATCAGAATACTGTAGGTCTGAGCCAAGTTCACCAATCACTATTAAGTTACAATAATTTACATTGCAGTGACATTCTGAATGCTATAGTCTAAAATATACAAAAGTATTTTTTAAATATGCAAGCATCTCTGGGAGATTTTGTAGTTGGCGGTATAAAAATTGTTTAATGCTAAGTTTACAAAATGTATTTCAATACCGGTAGTATTTCTGCACTGTTATTTTGGCATTAACATCCCATAAAATGGCTTTATCAGCCTAAATAATAAAACAAGAATGAACACTATCAGTCTGTCAATATTCTTAAGTCTAAACAGTGCAAAATATTATTCATATCATAAACCAGGATTATCAGTAACTTGGTTGGTGTAATATAAATTTCTCATTCTACCTTGACTGTCAACATATGTAGGGTTACATTATTCATTGTTTAGGAAAAAATGCAATCTTACAGTGTGAAAATATACAATTGACTAAACTACGTATTTAATATTTTAAGGCTATATTAAGGATCTAGAGTGGTATAGTGACATACTGGGGAAGATGCTTGGCTTCCACTTGAAAGGGTGAGTTCAATCCTATGTAGCAACGGACATTTCTCTTGTAGGGTGTAAAGAAAAAATATCTGCTGCAAACTCCATGTATGTGTCAGCATAGGCATCTGGCCAGTAAATGGTCAGCTCCATCGTGTCGCCCTGAATAAGGACTACAGGGTTGCAAAGAGTGTTTTTAAAAATTATTGACTATTATTATAGTCTTTTCGAATTTATAAATCTGGTTGTTGAGTTCACAACAAATATAATCTTGTAAATTCTGAAATTATAAATAAAATTGCTTTAAAATGACTATTTTGATTCATCAGTATCTCGATTATAAAATATATTGAATTTTTAAAAAATGTTTTCCATCC
The DNA here is from genome assembly GCA_023053685.1 of Diadophis punctatus similis. Lineage (NCBI taxonomy): Eukaryota > Metazoa > Chordata > Lepidosauria > Squamata > Dipsadidae > Diadophis > Diadophis punctatus. The sequence continues at coordinate 592,573 of JALIGW010000038.1, read as the reverse complement.
AATTCTAAGACTTCAGTAGGAGTTTCAGAATCATGGATTTTTCCTTCCATTTTCCCTTCCAACTGGCATAGCAGTTTTGCCATTATTCCATCTCTATGCAAAGAGAGACATAAATGGTCACAAGTCCTTAATGGTAGAAAACTTAATTGCAATGCTTCACCAGAAATAGTTATGGCTGTGCGATGTTCAACTATTTACTGATAAGCTGCTGCTAAAATGGTTGAAATACGATGAAATTTATCCTGAGTAAACTATCAGTTTTCAGTGACAAAATTCCCTTAATAAACCACCAGGTCGTAGGGCATTTGGGCAGATTAGGCTAAAGTAACATGAATTTCAAATGAATTTACCAATATGTATTGAGATTTAAGTCCTTTATTTTTTTTCACTAATAATTTCTTAAATACAAACTTTCCTGTATATGTTTTGCTAATAGCGGCTTTCAACTTTAGTGCTCATCATTGTAAGTTATGTAATGAAAATGACCTGAAACTTTTAAGAAAGTTTTTTAAAAAGAGAATAGACCAATTATAGTCAAAATTTTATTTGACATAATCAAATCAGCACAAATCAGCGTTTCCCACCAACACGAGGAGCAGAAACTTTCACAGGCTTCACAATTTTTTGTTTTGGTGCAGTCTTTGTTGGTGCCTGGAAATAGAAAACAAGACACTCATGAGGATATGCTACATATTAAGTCAGTTTAATTACTGTAAACTAGCATAATGCGTATAGATGAACTTCTGGTGAGTGAATCAGAAAGAACAAAGTGTCTCTAAATCAGGGATCCCCAACCCCCGGACCACTACCGGGCTTTGAGCCATTCGGAACTTGGCCGTGGAAGTGGTGCGCAAGCACAGGTCACAAAGAATCATGCCCCCACCCCCTGGACCGCAAAGCTGGAAAGGCTGGGGAACTCTGCTCTAAATCATTTGAACAAAGTTTTCAATCTAGTCAAATGCTACACTATGATCTCCTTTGCAACCACTCCACTAAAGGAATGTCATATTGCAGCCTTTGAGAAACAATTCTTACCATTCAATTATGCCATTTTTTAATTTATTGCAGCCCCTTCCCTGATCGAGGATTGGGGGTTACAGATACTTTTAACTCAAAGGAGAGTTCCACTGAGAACCCAGATTACAGTAGGGCCAGAAAAGCAATGTGGTATCTGGATAATAAATTTGAATGTGATAAACTTACTTTCAAGTTTCTATTAGATCATAATGCTCATTCTTAATTCCTAGCTCAACCTACTTTAGAAAATTATGAAAATAAAATATCCTTATGTATATAATATACTATCACTTTGGGCAACCAAAGGAAAGGAAAAACAAATAAAGCAAATGAAGCAAAAAATAGTTATCTATTTTTTAGTCACCCATGTAGTAAAGTATGAAATATGTCACAAACTGATGAGACTAGAACACAGAAACAATTTGATTTCAAAGCTACAAATGTTTTGTTAATAAGAATCTACAAAGAGTGATATAACAAATCATACTCTTGCTTTAACAGTCTTTGCCAGCCATTACCTTTGTTGTAGAGGGTACTGTTTTCTTAGTTGCCTGCTTAGCCTTCTTTGCCTCCTTGGCAGCTCTGTTAATTATATTGCAAAAATATTAATGAGAAGAACAATTTTTTTATTATTTAACATCCAAAATGTATGAAAAAAATATGCCTGCTGCATAGCAGAATAGTGGTCTGTGGATGTATGGAGACATTTGGTTAGATATAACAACTCAGAATTCCATTTATAACCTTTAAGACTAACCCTGGATAGATAGGCCCAATATTTTCTGCAACATAAGGTTCCCTTTAATCACTTAGTTCATCCTCCAATCAAACCATTTCCCCTGAACTCCGTTCTCCATTCTTACAAAATTCTGTCAATAATAAGCACATATGTGCCCCCCAGACATGGCATAAAAGCAAAGTATAATTTCTAAACCAAGAAAGATTGCCTACCCTGCCATACATCAAGAAGGGAAATTCTGTAAAATTATTCAATTTAGTTGCAGGATCTCATGTGAGGCACTGGTTTTTCTTTAAGAATTTTATCCCATTCTAGGTAGCAATAGCTTATAAATACTGGCAATTGCTTAAAATGATGCTTTCCTTACCCTACTGCCTGAAAAGGAAAAATATACAGGAGATGAATTAACTTTTGCTGATTGGATGCTTTAAGTAATTCCCTACTTGTAGTTATCTTCAGGCACAAGCTGCTGCTACAGAGCTGCAGCATCAAAGTATTCCAGATGTCTTAAAGCAGTTCCTTTCTGGAAAAGGGATTTGATTCATCTCCTCATCCCTATGAAGGGTGTGGAACAGATCTACCCATTGGTGAAACTATTCCCGGTTTAAGTCCATACCGAAATAAAGGGGTGAAAGCATCCCAGACCACAAATCACCAAGTATTTTTAATCTCCTGATTTTTAAAAAAAATCTTTTTGGACTTTTGGAAGTGGTTTGAACAAAGTTAAATTGTACTGCATTGGCTTTATTTTTTTAGCATAATTCCTTTACATGTGACAAGGAACATACAAATGAAGTAACATAATGAACATTCTCCCGTATTAAAAATCCATAATCAAATGTCTATTTTTTACATTCAGCCAAGGATGTCAACTAGATCATAATCATACTTTTGTAAAGAATAAAAATAAAATGTACTCACCTAATGGCCTGTTCCCTTTGAGCTTTTCGTACTTCAGGCTTCTGGTTTCTCTTAGCCATTATTTCAGCCAAAGAAGCACCTGTGATTGCTCTATGGCCCTTAACAGCACGGCGTGTACGTTTCTTTTGTACCTCTTCCTGATCAAAGAAAGAAATGCTTCAAAAAAGTATCCATACTTGCAAAAACTCAAAAAATGTCACACACAAGCCTTTTGATTATATCAGATTGAAGTATTTTATATAGTTGCCACAGTTCAGTTTTCTCACCTCCTATCTCAACTCCCAGGAATTTTTTTATTTTTTATTTTTATCTAATATTTCACATTTGCTGATCACTTGAAACTTAAGGAAAATCAACTTTTTTAAAAAAAACAAAGTCCATATTGGAAGATTTTTTTTCTTGATATACATTCTAGTCTTTCACTTACCAGTAAGAGAATTATTAAGATATCAAACAAAGGCTGCCTGCCTGATGGCACTGTCACCCATGAATACACAAGGCTACAACTCTATATTAGAGCTATTTTTCTGTACATTTTAAGCTATAATTCTTTTCGAACAACAAAAATGTGATTTACTTTTGATTAAACAGATGTACAATTGTACTGTACATTTCTTTAACACTGCTTTTTCTTTCTATTAGTTGTATGTGCCCATTTTAAAACACAGATCTTAATGGATTTTATTTCCTAGCCACAGAACATGCACATTTCAATCACTGTTTTCAATAGTACAACAAAAAGGCATAAAGTTTTCCTATTCCCATCAAAATAATTTAAACCAATAATACTTTATCAAAGGTCACAGAAGATATTTTAATAAATGGAATGTGAAAAGCCATGTATTTATGATATAAATTATGAGTAATGAATACATTATATCACAACTAAGCAAAGCATGTTTCCCAAATTATGTACAAATAGAGTTATGATTACTAAGGTATAGGGCAGTGATGGCGAACCTATGGCACGGGTGCCACAGGTGGCACGCGGAGCCATATCTGCTGGCACACGAGCTATTGCCCTAGCTCAGCTCCAGCGCGCATGTGCGTGCCCGCCAGCTGATTTTTGGCTCGCGCAGAGGCTCTGGGAGGGTGATTTCGGCCTCTGGAGAGCCTCTGGGGTGGCAGGGGGAGCATTTTCACCCTCCCCAAGCTCCAAGAAAGCCTCTGGAGCCTGGGAAGAGCGAAAAATGGGCCTACCGGGCTCACTGGAAGTTGGAGAATGGGGGAGTGGGGGGGGGTCATGCATGCATGCACAGGGGGGTGGGGTGAGTGGGGGGCTTTGAATTATGGGTGTGGGCACGCACGTGCGTGCGATAGCGCGTGCGCACACTATTTCGGCACCCAAGCGAAAAAAGGTTCGCCATCACTGGTATAGGGAAACAGAATAAATCCGCTAACATGTTTTATTAAAAGGCAACATTTGATGAGCTGCAGCTGACTTCATTAAATGCATAGAATAGCTAGACTAGGATTTGAATTGGGATGAGACAGTGGTTGGGAACAAAGAGGATAGTAGTTATATAGATGCATGTTACACATTGAGCAAATTAAAGGAATGGTTCCATTTCACTGTTTTGAAGTAATGGTCAAATACTATCATGACTTCAACAACTTGGATTCCACCACCACCCTCAGCATTGACTTTTCTTCCAACAGCACCATTTTTTGATGTCACAGTAAAACTGCACATTCATTTTACAGGAAACCTGTAATTTATATCATGCAAATAACATGCACTTCCAGCTTCCATCCAGAAATTCTAATCAAATCTATCATGGTAGAGTCAGGCTGCATGCTACAACTGTGTTTATTCTGGTTCTCTTGACAGAGAAACTCCACAAATGGAGTTAGACTAGGACTTCAGATTACCCATCCAACAAGATCAATAGACGACTCACTAGTAACAGACTTAGTAATGCACTTTTTAAAGTAATGGATAGAAAGCCATACTTGCATATACCATTGAAACTGAAGCAAAAATAAACTGCATACAAAGATGCTGAGATAAGAACCAGACCTACAACAAACCCAATGTCTACTCTGCCCTAAAATCTATACTAACAGCACTATCACATCTATTTTGTGATATAAACCATCATTTGCCAGCAATGTTCTGGTTTCTACCTAGCACAAATGGACAAACTGCACATAATGGATACACTTTTACAACAGGATTCAAAATAAGAACAAAGTAATACCAGAGCATTTCAAGCTCCTGTGGTTAAATGCAGCTACTGCAGGCTACTCCAGCTGACTGCTAGTTCAGCAGTTCAGCTGTTCAAATCTCACCAGGCTCAAGGTTGACTCAGCCTTCCATCCTTCCGAGGTCGGTAAAATGAGGACCCAGATTGTTGGGGGCAATATGCTGAACTCTGTAAACCGCTTAGAGAGGGCTGTAAAGCACTATGAAGCGGTATATAAGTCTAAGTGCTATTGCTACTCTACACATTAAAAAAATTCAGGCAATTTCAAAAAGCCTCATCAAAAACAACAGATTTCTAACACATTATAATTGTTTCTGGTTAAGGTACTTGTAAACTATCTCACAAATAATTTGGTTTTGCATAACCAATCTATTTCCCCTCTCACTTCATCCCAAGTCAATCTAAGTAATGTATGCATCCTATACATAAATGTGTATGCCTTTTAATAAAATTTAATGTTCGTAATGGAACATAGGAATATTTAAGCTGTGAGGTAAAATAAATGTCATCTTTCTATGATATTGTTAAATATTATTTTGGGTGTTCTGACTCTTATTAAGAATACAATCAGCCATCATTATTCAGTCTCCATAAACTAACAAATACAGCAAAATACTTACTGATTGTCCTTTCTTGTGCTTTCTCCTGTACAACACAGTCCAATTGATTTGACGGGGATTTCTCTTAGACAAGAATGCAGACTCACATTTTGCATTCAAAAACTGAAAAACCTGGAACATTTGGATTATTTTTTTAACATAACATGCTTTTGGTACTAATGCAGACTGACAAAACAGTTCGAAACAATTTTAGGTCTGAGGTTTCAATAGTGATTAGCTGTGAACTAGGCAATATACAAGTTAAAACTTAGCTAAACCTTAACAATGTTATTTTGCAACATTTTAAAAAAACTGAAAAGTATAGTCAAGATGCTACTTTTTGCAGTACTCAAGAGTTGTGCTTGTACGGTTTCCAAGGTATGTAAAATAATCTACCTGTTTTGATTCCTTAACTACTTCACTGCTCCATTGGGCGAGTCAGGCAAAACGTTTACGTATTTTGCTTTAGTAAGACTTCATTTGCTATATGGCTAATAATTTCTTTTAGGCTGTTCCAAGTGTTGACTAGGAGGGGCACATCACCACCAAAAATTACATCTTTAATTATAAAACTGGATGGATATGTAACAATGCCAGTGATCTTTCCAGTGATTCTATCAAAATATGATTTCCATGCATGTATTGGAACAATTGCAACAGAATAGCCATAGTATGCCAGACCTTTTTTTTTTTTGCCTTACCTTCCCGTCCGTACGAGCGTAGCGGCGGCCATGGCCGGGGTAGATCTTGTACCCACTGAAGCTGCACAATTCGACCCTGCATTCCAAAGTTATCGAGAAACAAATTAGCAAACTGAGAAAGCCTGAACCTCCCCCATTTCATGTGCCAAACCTGAGGATGGCCTCGGATTAAACCAAGGCCCCAAGTCTTACTTCATAATGGTAGCAGCGGAGCAACCTCACCGGTTTCTCCAGCGTATAAGAGAAAGAGAGGCTCATGGGAAACCGGATTCTATGTTTGCGCGGTGCATGATGGGAACACCCGCTATTTGTTATACGATGGGAAGTGCTGCGCTTTCATTAGCTGGTAGTTTAATTCCTAAAGTAGATAAAACTCATTATCTGGGACACAAGGGGCCTTGAAAACTTTGTGCCGCAATATAAAATCTCTGACATTATTTTTTTCTCAAGCGTTTCTTGTTATCCAATCACAGTACTTAGCCTCAGCACGGTTGCCTAGCATTGGAAGCAAGCGGGAAGTATGGCGGCAGCATCGGTTGCGGAGGTCTCCGCAACGAAGACTGAGGCGGTAAAGCCATCCACGGTCGCTAGTCAAGGTAGGAGTAAAATCTGCCGAACGCGGAGAGCGACGAAGATAAGCGATTTGGGAACGCTGGCTGAGGAACAGTCTTCGTTGACCGTTTGGGGGGGGCGCTGAGTTTCGCGCGGAGCCATATGGGGACTGTAGTTTGTATGATCCTGGGTCTTGATTAATAGTATGAGTTCATTTTAACAATGCACTACAAATCCCGAAAGGCCTTGCAAGCGGTTTCTTTGTGTAGTTTGTAGGAGCGGTACCTCACTCTTTGCTTGGCGTTTTTTATATGTTGTATATACATGTATATTGAAATAATTCCAGACATTCCTTTGTGCTTTCTTTCTACATGTGCACATCAAATAGAAGTGTAATGACAGCTATGTAACTGTGTTAGATGAGATACTACTATCATTCTTTTTAGTAACCAGTTTTTTGTCCTGAAAGGAATTATAGTGTTGTATTTGTCTGGGGGAGAGGTTGTGTTACAAACTGTTTGCTAATGCTGAAACTCTCGTCATATGTGAGAATTTATTTTTCACAGGATGGCAAAATTGAGCAAGGGAGTGTTCCATTGTAAATAATAATGGTAATGGTATATTTTAGTACATCATTTACAGATTAAACCTTTGGAATAGAATGTAAAGGAAACACTATGGCATATTCTACAGAATGTCTGGGTAAATAGAGGACCATATAAAACCAATAATGTTATTAGCATCTGCTCTAGCCAGGATAATCAAGGACTATGTGATCAAACACTAGGTGATGCTTTCCAAAAGCCAATTGCAGCTAGTTTCAAAGGGGCATGTAGTGTAGGAATGGGACTCTTTAATCATCCCAAAATCTGTTGAGAGACTGTTAAAAGACAAAACCTCTCAAAAATTCCAACCAATTTTGCTGACAATTTTCAATTTTAGAAGATGACAGAAGAACTAGAAAGATCAACTACAGGTATCATCAGTGAGTTGACATTACTGTTAACCAAGAAAATGGAAATAGCAGAAACACTGGGGGTGGCGGACAATGGAGATCTTGATGTTGCACTCAAAAGAAGAGGAGTTAATAAATTAAAAGCAATTGTATATAGGATTCCACAGGAAAAGCTAAATGAGGAAAGTAAATCAAGATAGCTGGGAAGCTACATAAAAAATGCAAATAATTCCAATGAAGAGCTTTTTATGATTAGTCATCCAAAATGCAATGTGCCAGAGGATAAAAGTACCCTCCCACTGCCATTCAATTAATAAAGGAATTGATGAATACTTAATGTAAAATTCAGGGCTGATATGGGCCCTAGCTGTAAATAAATTACATATTGTGTTCCGCTCATCACAGAGAAGCTTCTAAACATGAAGATCTTTATAAACAAATTACTAAAACCTGTCAAGTTACAAAAAAACAGAACTGTGAGGCTCTACCTATCTATACTGAGAAACATGAACCTGAAAAGATTTATGAGTTTGTCTGGTCAAAATCACTGCAAGAGCACAGCATAAATTAGTTAGGAAGTCAGAAAGAATCCCAGAATAATGTCTGTGGAGCAAGGCCATACTTGCTTAAGACAGTGTGTGACTCCATTAGAAAAACCCGGGAAAATGTGGTATGCAATAGAGGTTCCAAAGTGGCCACCACTGGTCACAAATAATATTTGTAAAAAGTAGCTGCATGACACACCATATTTTTGTAGGAATGTTCTAGGCTGAATTTCTGGTGAGGACATGATGAACTAGATGACCCTGATGAAGCGGACATGGCATAATGTCTGAAATCAGCAGCCATAGGATGAATTCTGGCCAGAATAATCTCTCCAGAAAAAGAAAAAATTGTGGGATGATGTTGCACATATAGTCCAGGAAGCGCTACTCATAAGTAGACTGCAGAAACTGGTGTTTTTCAGTCAGCTGATGAGCATAGTAGAGGAATGTCAACTATGTCCACGGTTATAATATGGTGTACAGTATATGGACATAAAACTTGGCCAAGCCTATTTTTTAAATACTTGGAATTTTTCTATTCATTGTGCTTTGTATTTGTTTTTATCTGTAATTATAATCTTTAATAAAATCATTTTTAAAAAAGATGAATGCTCCATGGATTGATGAGGCAAAAGTAGAACTTTAGCTTCCAGGCTAAGTGTATGTTATTATCCCTGACAAAAAATAAACCTTGCATTTCACAGTAAGAACATCATATTCCTCTTTGAGGTAGATGGGATGTTTAGAAATATTAAATATAAATAAAATAAACACCAATATGAAAGTGTAGTAAAGTTTTTGCTGCCTCAAAACCGGTAACTTGTCATCATTAAGTGAGGCAGGAATTCTGTTTTATAGTAGAGAGTTTTACCAGAGACCGTCATGATTATCATTGACAATGAAATTCAAATAGATCTTGAAGTAAGACAGTGATCTCAGATACAGAATTATACAATAGAATGGGTAACGCCCAAATTCAGTGTTTTGAAATGGTCAAGTCAGAGTCTAAAATTGAGCCCCATAGAAATGTGACAGGACCTGACATGAGCAGTTTGTGTTAGAACACTTTGAAAAATATTGCTTAGCACTGTAAAAAGTATGTTATAAAAGCTAAAGCTCAAAATATGTTAACGTTGACAGTGGTTATTAAAGACAAAAACAGATTTTTCAGATATGTTAAAAATAAGAAATTGGTGCCCAGTTTAAATACTGTATTGCAAAATACTAAGTTATTGTATAGGCATGATTGCATAGCGTCTTCTAAATTTGCTGTTTGGTTTTTTTAACATTTGGATTTCTTCTTATTGAACAGGTTCTTTAATTAATTGGTCAGGCCAGGGTTTACAAAAACTAGGACCAACTTTATCCTGTAATGCAGACATACATACTTTGATTTTGGATAAAAATCAATTAATTAAATTGGAACACCTGGAGAACTATAAGAACTTGATGCAGGTAGGGTTTTTTTATACATATGAGCAAATATGCTTTGTTAGTTAAATTATTTAAATTGGGGGGGACTTGGAAAAATAAATTGTAATGTTTCATTCTGTATGTTATGAGCAAAGGTTATGCTCAGTAGTAACCTTCAATGAATATGAGTCCAATATGATGTTTGATTCTCCAGCTTTCTATGCACACACTGTGTACTCAAATTAGAACAACTAATTATCTTTGTATTAGTTAATACTTCTTATATTTATTGGTTTTGAAGTAATTAAAAGCTTCTGACAGAATATTATTGGGAAGACACATTTTGTGAAAATGAATTTTGAAAGCAGTTTTGTAGGTGCAGTCACAAAGAGACTGATATGAAGGGGGGTTTAAACTACATTTAACTTCCAATACAAGAATTCAGGCCTGCAAATAATTGGTAGGGATTTATAGGTTAGTATCAGCATTTTAAATTACACACAAAAGCCTATCTTCATTAAGTCACCCAGAATGACCATGTATGGGCGGCATAGAAATTTAATAAATAAATAAAAATAAGTGCATGGCTGCAACACCAGTGAAATGTGCCTCCACTGGGAGAGGTCAGTCAGCACATAGACTGGTGTTCTCTTAATAACTGCAGCTTTTAAATCAGACCAATGTAAAGCATGTTAGCAGTAGTCTTAAACAGGTAATGATGAAAGCTTGGGTCATTGCAGCAAGAGCCTCGCACTCCAGTTTGGGCTGCAATTCATCCAACATAGCATGACTGAGTTGCAACTGATACAACCATAGCCTTCTCCCACAATGCAGTAAAGTACTAACTTCTAGCATTGGTTGGTATGTACATACTTTCCCATTTATAATTTTCCCCAAGAATTAAAATAATTGTAAGCAAAATTGAAGCTATTTGTCCATTTTCTTGCAGTTGTCAGTAGCCAACAATCGTCTAGTGCGGATGATGGGTATAGCAAAGCTGACTCATCTTCGAGTGTTAAACTTGCCTCACAACAGTATTGGTAACGTAGAGGGATTGAAAGAGCTAATGTACCTGGAATGGCTGAATCTGGCAGGAAACAACTTAAAGGTAATTTTTTTTTAAATAATCAAACAGCAAGTAATGAACAAAATAATTCTTGCATCTAGCCTTTTGGAAGGGTTGTATAGAAGTGGGTAGCCTTGTAAATTGAAATTGTAAGTAGATACTTAAAACAATAAAAATGTTAATCCAATATAGTAGTATTGTATTTAATTTATGTCATACCTAGGAACTTGATTAAAGCAAAATGTTTGGAAATGCCATATTACATGGGATGGAATAGGATAGGATAGAATAGAATTTTAAAATTGGATGGAAAAACTTCACTAGCCTACATTATGCTGACAATGCTATCCTGATAGCCTCTCAACTATTCAGATAAGATTTGGGCAATGTGTAGGCTCTCAGGAACAACCTTTCTATCGTAGTAATAAGTGTTGTTCCCTTGGTGAAATAATACTATTGGATGCAACTGTTTTGAAGAAAAAAAGAGAGAAAGCTTTTCTGTAGCTAATGCTGGACTTTAGAATTCCCTTCCCGTGAGATAAACATCCTTCCTTAATTGAATTTTTGCTGTGATGAAAAGTCAGTCAATGCATACTTTTATCACCTGTTTTATGGAAATACTTCTTAACAGTTTTTACATCTTTATCTATTCTGTGGCCTATTATATATTTTAATATTATTGTATTTAATTTATTTGTTAGTCAACTCTAGATTTTTAAAATTAGAAATGAGATTTAATTATTTTAAGTAAGATATCGGTAAATTACTTGTATTGTGGCAGACAGAAATCGATTACAGCATTTAAAAGTATGAGATTATTTCTGTTTGTTTTCAGAGGAATTCTCCTCCTTTCCATTCTTGTCTCTATACTTCTGTGCCTGAATATACATTTCTCACTTTTTAGGAGTTCTATTGTAGTCCTGCTTTTTAAAATGTATAATAATTTAATGCAAATTTCAGAGTCTTGGAATCTTTCTTTTATTAGAATTCAAGCTGCTAGAACAGAGTTGTGCAACTTTTTCTGGGCAGCAAGTTACATTTAACCTTTGAGAGGTGCAAGTTAGCAGACTCCAAAAAGTAGTGGGTGTAGCCACTAGAACCGTGATGGCGAACCTATGGCATGCATGCCACAGGTGGCACGCAGAGCCCTATCTGCTGGCACACCAGCCGTCGGCCTAACCCAGCTCCACCGCGCTTGCACGCACACCTCCCACCAACCAGCTGGTCTTTGGGTCTCTGCTGCGGGGGGCAGGGCCTTCCCCGATCTCTGCAGATTCCCCACAGCGCGTCCTACCTTTCTCCACCATTTCTTCCGCCCATGCCTTCCCCAATCTCCACAGATTCCCCCCAGTGCGCCCTACCTTTCTACTCCGTTTCTGGCACCCGCACCAACCTGGAAGCCAAAACGGGGCATGGGGGTGCTGCGTGAGGCGCACCCACGCCCCATTTTGGGCCTGGAAAGCCATCTGCACCAAACTGAAAGCCAAAATGGGGCACGGGGGCATATGCGCGGGACCCCTCCCACATGCACGGGGATGCATAGGGGCAGGGTGCATGCGCGGGGGCGCTCGCATTGCATTTTGGGGATTGGAGCACTTTGGGCACTCGGCATCAAAAAGGTTGACCATCGCTGCACTAGAAAGTACGTTTTATTTTATTCCATTTAAACTTTTTTTACACTAAGTGGGACATATGATTGTACTCCATTCATGTATTTTATGTTTTTAAAACTGCTGTTTAATAGCAACTTTTGGAGAGCCCCGAGACTGCATCAAGGATTTCAGAAGTCTGTTTTGAGCCCAAGTTTTATAATAATGACCCTATGTTCCAGAATCATTACAGTCAGGCTTATTAGAATAAAACTAAAATTCAATGCAAAATGGATGCGTAGAGTAAATATGCATCTAAGAGATAATGATGAATTCCTCTGACCAAGCACATAACTAGTAGTTTCCTGCTTTGGATATTTCCAAGATGTCTTCCAATCCTTATATTCTGTGATTTTTTTGTATCTTTTCTATTATTTCTAGGTTCACAGGCTTTCTCCACACAATCTAGGAATCGTTTTTCCTCAATTTTTTTCATGTTGGAACCTAATTTACTACATTTACATGTAATATTAAAACAGTTAGAAACTATATCATTCAAAGGTCTTCTATTAGATATGATTTAAATTCTATACACCTTTGTCATAAATTAAACTCAACCAGAACAAAGCACACATGTTCTTTTTTAATTATGGAAGATGAATTTATAGCATGTCTTTGATGTAGTGGATAAGGCACCAGGCCAGAAACTGAGAGGTGAGTGATCTTGGGCCAGTTACTCTCAGTCTTAGAAAGAAGGAAATGGTAAATCATTTCTGAAATCTTGCCAAGAAAACTTCAGGGACTTGTCCAGGTAAGTGCTAGGAATCAACTCAGACTCAAGGCACCCCATGCCATATTATTTGATGTAGTGCATTTTTTGCTAATGTAAAAGACGCTTTCTTTGGTATTAAAAACTGTAAGCAATTGTAACTATTAAGCTTCATAATGTTGCTGAAAAATATTTTGTCTTCCTTTAGACTATAGAGCAGATCAGTTGCTGCACATCTCTTCAACATCTTGATTTGTCAGATAACAATATACCCCAAATAGGAGATATCTCCAGACTTTCATCTCTAAAGGTAAATATTTTAAAGCTTATATTCTTTGATGGTCTAAAAATTCCTAATTAAGGAGTGAGTTCAGAGCAGTATTGTTGGCCTTTAACTGTAATAAAGTTTTGTTTTTATTGACAAGAGTATTTTCTTCAGGTAGCTATGAATAAGATGTAGTGTAAAGCTGTCTCAGATAAAAGAAAAACCTTCTTTAAATGCTTTTATAGCAGTCACATGGCCCTGGAGAACTAGTAATGCAGCCTCACAAGATAATAAAAAATATAAAAAATAAAGGAGGTTTTATACACACACACACACACACACACACACACACACACACACACACACACACACACTAACTATATTGTGTATATTTTTATGTGACCCAACACAACTGCTTTTTGCTCAGTGCAGCGCACCCTATATATATATATATAGGTGCAGCGCACCTATATATATAGACACACACACACACTAACTATATTGTGTATATTTTTATGTGACCCATCACAACTGCTTTTTGCTCAGTGCAGCGCACCCAAGCCAAAAGCCAAGCCATAAGGTTGAACCACTATGCTTTAAAACATGGTTTGGGTACATAGTAATTTATGCTGTAGTTCCACTAAAATGAATTATCGTGATTAACTAGTCGATCATTAATATCATTTAGGTCTAACATATTACATTTCTAAATGTAACTAAACTAAAGAAAATATAGTTATGAACATTTTTTTTACATTCCCTTGAAATATCATTTATTTTTAACACACTCTATGTGTTAAATATAAATGATATTTCAAGGGCGTGGGTATGTATGTGTACACACCTATGTATTCAGCTGTATTTTCATAATCCTTATGTAGTTTTAGGAATATTCAGAGCAATTCACATTATTAAAGTATTGTTTTCTCCATTTTACTATTCCTCAAGACTCTGCTGCTGCATGGAAATATCATAACTTCACTACGTTCAGCACCTTCTTGTTTACCTCAAGGCCTGACTATTTTTTCATTGGCAGAAAATGAAATTAGAGATTTGAATGAGGTAAGAATAACATTTTTGAGGAAAATGGAATAACTTTGAGAAAGAGAAATCAAATGCAACCTACCGTATTTTTCAGAGTATAAGATGCGCCTGAGTATAACACGCACATTAGTTTTTGGGGAGGAAAACAAGAAAAAAAAATCTGTCTCTACCTACCAGCATCCATCGGTATTCATCTGGCTAGCGTCCTGGCAACAACAGTCTGGTCAGCTTCAGCACATTATCGCAGCCTGATTCAGCCTGAGCAGCTGATTGGTGGTTGGATCGGCCTCCCAGAATACCACCAATCAGCTGTTCCAGGCTGCGGGGAACACCATAGCCGATTGCCACCTCTGCGTGTTGCATTTTTGGCTTTCGCATGCCTCTATTTTGGCCTCCGCGCATCGCAATTTTGACCCGTTCCAGGTGGGGATCCCCGCCGATCCCTGCTGCCTGGAACCAGACAAAAATGCAATGTGCAGAGGCCAAAAAGGAGGCTTGCGGAGGCAGCGATGGACTGTGGCGATCCCTGCAGCCTGGAATGGGCCATAAATGGGGCATGGAGAGGCTGAAAACGCGATGTGCGGAGGCCAAAAACGGCCAAAGGGTGGGGGCCGAAGGGTGGGTGGGGCTTCAGCAACATTCACTGTATAAGACGCAAACATTTCCTCCCACTTTTAGGGGTGGAAAAAGTGTGTCTTAGACTCCAAAAAATATGGTAAATTACTAGCTACATTTCATTAAATTTTCATCTATATTTTTATTTCTATTGCTACATTTTGGGCACAGAATACATGTAGATATTAAAATTAAATGACAGTAGCAGTCATTTAATTAATGCTTGTTTAAATAATTAAATATGTTAGCAATTAAAGTAATTAAAATACTGTAAAGGGGAAATTCCCTTCTTTGAGACAGATTCTTAAAATAAGTTCTTCGCAAAAATATTTTTGCAATTTAAATATCAGTTACTATGAACAAAAATAAATTTTGGATTACTTACACAATGCTTTACATTTAATAAACAGAAATTAAAACAAAAATAAAATTGATCCTCCCTAAGGATCAACACAAATGTTCCTGGTTCAGGTATTTTGTACCTTTTTTCAGTGATGATGGGCTTAAACAGATTAAGAAGTAGAAATATCTTTTGAAAGGCGGTGTGAATTTAACTTTGGTTTAAGCACCCTTTTAAATGGAGCAAGGAGGAATGATGTTTGAAGCAAATATAATCATGTCATTACAAATATTTTCCTCTTAATATTGTCAGCAATTATACTTTAGGACATGAAGATGAATGGACAGTAGGTTAATTTTTTCCCATAATCTGTCAAAAAGAACTAGTTCAGTGTGCAGTATGATTTTTAAAAAAATGTTAAGACATTAGTAATGTCCTCATTCAATCTTTCTTGAGCCATAAAAACTCACCGTGATTTGAGTCAGGCTCATTCTCTTACCACAGAGTACTTCCCTAGGTTTGTTTTCTGAGGTAAAGAGGATCTACGATCATGCGGCTGACTTTTTGTTTTTATGTTCTTAATTTCATGCCCAATTATACCAATCACAAAGAAAAGCAATACTGTACAGATAGTCCTCTTCTTAACAACATTTTTGACCGTTCAAAGTTACAAGAGCATTAAAAAGAAATGACTTATGACCAGTTTTCACATGACCGTTACAGCGGAGTTACAGTATCCCAAGATGATATGATCACCATTTGTAACTTTCTCAGATGGCTTCTGACAAGCAAAGTCAATGGAAGAAGCCAAATTTGCTTAACAACTGCATGTTTCACTTAACAGGTGCAGTGATTCACTTAGCCTCAGTGACAAAAAGGTTGTAAAATGGGGTGCAACTCATTTAATTATCTTGCTTAGCAATGGAAATTCTGGGCTCAATTGTGGTTGTAAGTCGAGGACTTACAATTGAAATGTCTTCCATATTATAAATTCTAAGAAATAATAAAATAAAACAATAGTCTTTGAATAAAATTAAGCAAGTAAAATTAGTTTTCCCTCAAACATCTAACATAACTAAGCTATAGGATATATCTATAGTGCTGCTATCTATCTATCTATCTATCTATCTATCTATCTATCTATCTATCTATCTATCTATCTATCTATCTATCTATCTAATCTATCTATCTATCTATCTATCTATCTATCTATCTATCTATCTATCTATCTATCTATCTATCTATCTATCTTATCTATCTTATCTATCTTATCTAATCTATCTTATCTATCTTATCTATCTATCTATCTATCTATCTATCTATCTATCTATCTATCTATCTATCTAATCTATCTAATCTATCTGTCTGTCTGTCTGTCTGTCTGTCTGTCTGTCTGTCTGTCTGTCTGTCTGTCTATCTATCTATCTATCTATCTATCTATCTATCTATCTATCTATCTATCTATCTATCTATCTATCTATCTATCTATCTATCTATCTATCTATCTATCCTGTTTCCCCCAAAATAAGTCATCCATGATAATAAGCCCAATCGGGCTTTTGAGTGCATGGCAATAAGGCCAAGCGCTTATTTCAGGGTTCAAAAAAATATATTTTCGGGGAAACACGGTATCTATCATCTATCTATCTATCTATCTATCTATCTATCTATCTATCTATCTATCTATCTATCTATCTATCTATCTATCTATCTATCTATCTATCTGTATCTTTATCTATCTAGCTATAGCTATATCTATCTATCTATCTATCTATCTATCTATCTATCTATCTATCTATCTATCTATCTATCTATCTATCATCTATCAGCATTATAAATTTATACATATTTTCTTTACATTTAATCACCAAAATAATTGTTTCCTTTCCTTTTTAGATTTCTTTCTTGACCTCTTTTCCTAAACTAGAGCAACTCTCAATTATGAACAATCCTTGTGTGATGGCAACACCTAACATTCCAGGTTTTGATTACCGACCATTTATTGTCAATTGGTGTCTCAGTCTTAAAGTAATTGATGGGTATGTGGTTTCTCAGAAAGAAAGGTAAGAACATGATTAAACCGAGTGTTGCCATTAATCTGTGTATCTACCCGTCATTTAGCATTTGCAAGACAAATACCAAAGAATGAGAAAACAAAAAGAGATGTCAGGATAGTAATACATCTTGAAAAAGTTTTAATAAGAAATTACCCCGAAATATATTTACAGCATCACGAGGATATTAGCCCAAATAGCCTGGGTGAACCCAAACAGTAGGAAAGGTTTCCTGAACTCAACTGACAAGAAGCTGGGGAAAAGGGCAAGTTTTATAGCCCCCTTTCCCCATTCCCCCGCAGGGAATACTCACCCAGTGCTAGGATAATTACAATTAATGTTTGTATTTACATTTGATATGTAGTGGAGTGATGAAAAGGAAGAGATTACAAAAGAGTAAGTAGACACACAATGGGGAAAACACATAGAAAGGAATGAGCTTGCATTGGATATTTAAGAGGCAAAATAAATAGTTTAATATGACACTTTTGTCAGTTTCAGATAATACAAGAGTTGCCTATGCAGTACATATTGTTTAACGTATATGAGAAAACTAAACTTGTGCCTGATGATTGGTATAATGCCACTGTTGTTTCTCTAAATAAAGGTAGCAAGAATAAATACAAAAATTTCAAAGGATTAGGAAAACATGTGCCCAAATTCTAACTAAAAGAATACATGAGATAACAATGATTAAAATTTGGGAAGTATAGTGGTTGCAAGGAATGAAAGAGAAGAGTGGTGGTTAAAATTGTTGACCTCAAAAAGAAAGCTGAAATGTTTAAAGAACAAAGAGTAGTACATAAATCAATAAATGGGCATGCTTGCAGCAACGTTTATTTGGAAACTTAAAAGTCTAGATAGGTACTGTAAAACAGCTATATTTCCTTTTTTCATATTATCTTCCTTTAATTTTTTACTTATTATTGCTTACTTTTTTCCTGAACTTTGCATAACGTAAGTTACTCTGAAAGGGAATAATATGAGATCATATATGGATAATATTGAGTAGAAAAAGTATTTTTTGTTTATGAAATAGTTCTAGTTATTTTTATATGAATACATTTATTGATTTTCATTCATGTATATTTAAGTCTAACAAATTCTAAGGCAAATTACTGTACTTCCAAGTTTTGGTTTTAATTTATATATTCCTGAAGATAAAAGCAGACACTGGATACTTAGTATGTAGCTGAAATAGTTTATTTTGGAGTTCATGAAAAGTATTGCTTTCTCCCAATGTATTATGATATATCAACAATTGATTAATTTTTTGCTATTGTTTCTGAGTTACATCTATTACTTCTGGATTTCAGTTGGTGTTCCTTACGCTCTTACGTTTCTCATAGAAAGGGCTTTCAAAATGTTTAGTACAATTAATATTGTTTTTGTGTATAGCTTGAAAGCAGAATGGCTTTACAGTCAAGGAAAGGGAAGATCATTCCGACCAGGCCAGCACCTTCAGTTAGTACAATATTTGGCCAGTGTTTGTCCTCTTACTACTATGTTTGGACTCCAATCAGCAGAGGATGCCAAACTGGAAAAAATACTACATAAGCAAAGGTGTGAATATCATTGTTTATGAGTCATTTTTATATAATTTAATATAATCGTTTTAACTTGTTCAAGCAGGCTTTGATTCATAAGGTGTTTTTAAGCTGCTTTTTAAGGTCAGAAAAGTTGATTTGCAGATGTGTGTGTGTGTGTGTGTGTAGGATTTTTTGCTGATAAATGATATATATATATGTGTGTGTGTGTGTGTGTGTGTGTGTGTGTGTGTGTGTGTGTGTGTGTGTGTGTATTTTGCTAACTCTTGCTAATATTTGTGGTATTAAAGAAGAGTGGTTCTCTGCTCCAGTATTCTTAAGTCATGAAATAAAATCATTTAATTTTTTTTGTATTTAGGTTGCATCAGAGGCAATTGATGTATCAGAGCCATGCCAATGAGTCACCTGTATCCTCAACTCTGAATAAAGGACTAACCATTAATAATGAGCCAAACAGTCCTGCCCATGTACAACAAGAAATAACCGAAGGTGGTAAGAATTCATATCCACTGTGTTTTCATCACTCTTGTCACCCACTTGTCTATAGGCTTGTAATTAGTGATTGGTACACATATACAGGTTCATAATCATAGTGTGCCTTCGTGCTAGATTACTGTACTGAATTATTCAAACTCAAATTCACAAATATACACAGGATTCACCACAGGAACATCAATAATTTATTCCTTAATCCAGCAGCCCTCAAGCTTTTGGGCACCAGGGACCGGTTCCGTGGAGAAAGGTTTTTCCGCGGACAGGAAGTGTGGTGGTTTTGTGTGTTGCTTGCATCCTGCAGATGGGGCTTTGCTGGTTTGTGCAGCCCAGTTGCTGGCATTCCACGGAACGGGTAGGGAACCCCTGCCCTAATCCTTAATTAATCAAATAGTAAATGTTTGGCAAAAATACATATATGGATACATAAATATTGAAAGTCTATATGTTTTATCTTACTGTCTTTCCCAGAACGTATTATTAAAAAGAACACCTGGGTTGTGACAAAATCCAATGATGACCATTCTTATGCAGTTAAAAATGTTTCTCCAACTTCGGTACAAGCTGAAAGAAATACTTTTAAGGATTTTTACTTGGATGATATACAAACTGACGAGGAGAAGTTGAACAGTAGTCTCCTATCTTCAGAATCTACTTTTATGCCTGTTGCTTCAGGGCTGTCTCCAATGTCGCCCACTTCAACAGAACTGAAACTTCATGGAATTGGCATTGATGTAGAGGATGTGGAAGATGTGGGGGATACAGATTTGGAATTTACAAAAGATATTAATAT
This sequence comes from Diadophis punctatus similis, assembly GCA_023053685.1. Classification (NCBI taxonomy): domain Eukaryota; kingdom Metazoa; phylum Chordata; class Lepidosauria; order Squamata; family Dipsadidae; genus Diadophis; species Diadophis punctatus. The sequence goes on along the minus strand of JALIGW010000038.1, from coordinate 572,350 downwards.
GCAGAACAAAGAAAAGCAGAAAAATGATTCTGTGGTTTTTGGAAAGTACACCCCGAAGTCAGCAGACGTGGTAGAAACTCAAAATGCATATCAAGAGGAGGATATTTTCCCCATTGCTTCTTCTTCAGTAAACACTGATATTCAACCAGAGGACGTTAGCAGTTATCAAGCATCCCCTGAGGACAATGTAAAGTTCAGTAACTTAAAACAGTCACACTCACCTGAAGAGAATGTTATCAAATGTGTTTCTGTTGCTAGCTCTCTAGAACTGTCTACTGATGCATCAGTTACTGTAACCGAGAAGAAAGATGAACTTCTAGAAATGAATAAAGCTGCCACCAAGCTTCAGGCCTCTTGGAGAGGATTTTATACAAGAACATTCCATCCCAGAGTCAGGGAAGCACACTATGAAATTCGACTCAGCAGAATGCAAGAACATATCATTCATTTAACTGAAGAAGTTCAAAAGTACGTAGGAAGTCAAGTAAACTGAAATAATAGGATAGAAATAACATTTGCTATCATTTGAGATCAATAAATTTTACCTGAAAACAATATCGTAAGTATAGTTGGGGTGGTGGATTTGTTTCATTTCCTTCAGTTGGTAAGCTCCTCTTTGTTCTCCAAACGAAGGCAAAACTCACCAACTTTACAAAATGGAGTATTTTTTCAAAAATAATTTATTAGCATACTCAAAGGAGAAAAAATTCTCTTCAGTGTCTCTAGTGAAGATAAATTAAGTTGTATTGTTATTAGAACTGATGAAGTTGGCCAATTTACCATATTTTTCGGAGTATAAGACGCACCTTCCCCCCCCCTAAAAGTGGCTGAAAATTTGGGTGTGTCTTATACTCGGAATGTAGCTTTTCGAAGCTTTTTTTTCCAGCCCTAACGAGGTGCGGCTTGCAGGCTTGTTTTCCTTGCTACTCCCTCCGAAAAAGGTTTTTTCAGCCCTAACGAGGTGCTAATGATCTTCCCAGCTTGCAGGATTTTTTCATTGCTACTCACTCCGAAGAAGTTTTTTTCCAGCCCTAAGTCTTTGCAGGCTTGTTTTCATTGCTACTCCCTCCAAAGAAGATTTTTTTCAGCCCTAACCAGGGGATAAAATAATGTGCTGAAGCTGACCAGACTAAGGACGCTAGCCAGATGAATACCTGGTAGGTAGATTTTTTTCCCTATTTTCCTTCCCAAAAACTAAGGTGTGTCTTATACTCCGGTGCGTCTTATACTCCGAAAAATACGGTAATCAAGAAACTGATGTAAATATATTTCCTCTTCAAAACTCCATTCTTCGCCAGAATCTATTCTTACTGCAATACAAGTAGTCCTCAACTTAACAACCATTTGCTTAATATCATTTGAAGTTACAACAGCACTGAAAAAATTATTTATGACTGTTTTTCACACTTATGACCATTGCAGTATCCCCATGGTCACGTGATCAGAATTCAGACACTTGGCAACTGACATGTATTTATGACGGTTGCAGTATCCTGGAATTATATGACCACATTTTACCACCTTCTGACAAGCAAAGTCATTATTACTAACTTTACAACTTCAGTAATCCACTTAACAACTGTGGCAAGAAAGGTTGTAAAATGGGCCAAAAGCAAAACTCACTTAACAAGTGTCTTGCCTAGCAACAGAAATTTGGGGCTCAATTGTCGTCGTAAGACGAGGACTACCTATAAATAATTGTATTGCAGCAAAAGTGGTGATCAAAGTGGCAACACTTTTAAAGCTTGATGTATATATGAAAATCATTTGCAGGTTAAGAAAAGAAAAAAACGAAGAGAAGCTTCAAAGACTTGTGCAAGAGGAAGCTATCAAATTTCTTTGGGATCAGGTAGGTTTAGTTTTCCTGAATATTCATTTCTATGAATAAAAACTAAGATATTCTCCTGAAACCTTGCTGTGTTTTATAGTTTACCCAATTAACTTTCTCATGTGAAATGAGATGATAAAATTATGCAATTATATATTATAATCTTTTATTTTTGTGGTTTATACAGGTTAAATCTATTCAGGAATGGCAGCTTTCAGTAAACCAACACCTAAGTAATATCTGGAAAAAAGATACTCCTGCGGGTAGCAATCTGGGTCCACATGAATTATTCATAGTGTCATCTAGACCAAATCAAGAACCTTCTCCTATTGATAGTTCAACTTGGTTAGGTTCATCTTCTGAAATGTGTCATCAGAAATGTTTACGGGAATATCCTGATTCAGGTTTCCATTCCTGTGTATCGGACCAAAATATCCTTAATGAATTGCAGAACTCTGAAAAACATTTGACAGAAACAAATGAAGGCTTCCTAGGAAATTCTATGCAAACCGTCAAGCCCTGTGAAGATTTTCTTTCAGGAAGTCTTTCTGATGCTGTGATCCCAGTTGACCACAAGGAATATTGTAAAGAGAGTTTGAACAATGATCAGAACAATACTCTTCTCCAAGAATATTTAAGAACAGTTGAGGAACTAGATGATTCTGATGAAAAGACAAATTGCAGCAATGGAATAGAAAGTTGCAAGACCCATGCAGCTGTTTCATCAGAAGAAAAGGATATTTTATGCAGTGCTGTTTTAGTCTCTCAGGATGTGCTTCCATTAGCAGAAGATGGAATTGATACATTCGATCTAAATGATAAAACGGCAGAAAAAAAGACAAACTGTGATTCTTCATTGCAGACACTTTCTGTTAGGCTATCTGTATAGCAAGCATAGACCGACAGAAAAAAATTTAAAAGCCACATTAACATTTTATAGTAGACCAATTTCTATACATTTTTGGAGATGTGGATCTCCTTGCTTTTAAAAATTGCTTGTTAACAGGTTTATTAATCCTCTATCATTAGATTTACACTCTATTAAATTATATCAAGATAGGTTCAAATAGACATGTAACAACATCTCATGCGGTTTCGTTGTAACAGATTTTTATGAAATATAATTTTGAAGACTCTTAAGTACTTTCCATATTGCTGTTATATCTGAACTAAACAACTGTTTTCTCCAAGGAAACAAAGCATGCATCCTTATTGTAATATTCAAAGAAAGAAATATAAATATTTAATTTGACAAATAAGGGCAGTATGCAGAACTTTATATTTGAAGGCACAAACATAGCATCTATTTGCAAGCCCTTAAGGCAGATTTCAGGTTAAGACATTGATGGAAAGTGTTATTTTTGCATCCCTACATGATCTGAAACATATTTTTGCCTGCAAATCTGAAATGCTGTTTGTCCCAATAGTCACACAACATATAATTAATAATATAAGAGAGAGTGTGTTTAATTAATAGTCTGAAGGTACTAAATTAGAAGCTTGGAAATTTTGGAAATCTTGTTCCATTTACAGATCTTTTTTTTAACAGTGCCAAACAGTTTACTCACCAATACTCCAAACGTTTTTCTACAAACGTGACTATTGAATTCCACACAGCTGAGTCCAGCCTGTTATCACAGAGGACTATTTTTGTGAAGTCATTTTTCTTCGTTTCATTTGCTGGGACAGTGGGACAATTTTTAAAAAACGCAATGCAACAAAACAAAGCAATCTGAAGGGGAGGGAGAAGAGGCAAACACTCACACTATGTTCTCATAATGATAGAAATAATTTGCCTATTTTGCCAAGGTCAGAATGTGTACAAAGACAGTACATACTCAATTCTATACCTAAGAAACAAAAAAAATGAGAGGGTTTTCTTAAAAATAGATCAGCCTTATATGGCTGTGGCTGCTAAAACTAGACAGAATAGTTGTTTACCATTACCTGCTTGGTAGATTGATAAGACAAAGAAGCAAGTGGCCGTGTTTTCTAGTTGCTTAGGGAGAGTATTGCCATACATTAATATAAATTAACAATATTCATTCTGGCATTCACGGAGAATACCTACATCCTACTGCTTCACCATATAATGATAAAGCAACAATTCTTTACAGACTCCACTGTTTCTATCAGTAAATGCTTTGTATATTTTCATTACTAATAATTTATAGTTATTGTCAATAATAAATATTTTTCTATCTGGAATATTTAAAAGTTGTAACTTTGTTCCCAGTATTAAGTATATAATCAAGTATATATTGTTCTTGGCCTAATGAGTCAATTGCAAATATTGCCTTGAGAGATTGTTATGCCAAATACAGGAATAGGTTTAGTGTGTCAAATTTAATTTCAATTTGGTGTTCTGTTTTGGAATTCAAGAGTTTATGCTGTCAATCTTAAATTAGAAAACAAAAACTAGAAGCATTGCTTAAGAGATCTTGAATTTTACCACAACTACCTTTTTTCAGAATGACCCATTGCATTTAAATATTTGGTCATTCGCATATCTTTTTTTTAAATCTATTGTAAAGTGTTATAGAATGCATGTACTGTATGTATACAATATATACATGCTCAATATGTATATGTTCTAGTATATATTGGTCATAGTGCTATAAAATTAATCTCTATGCTAAAGCAGCATAAAACCAATGCACTATTTAAACTTGTTATAGAGATAAGTAGTTAAAAGCTTGTTCTTTTTGTAGGGAGAAATCTAAAAATATCATTTTTAGAGCATTGCAGACATATTCTTTACAAAATACTATTTCAAGGGAAAAGTTAAACGTGCTTAAATGGGAGTTTAAAATATACTTGTTTCATCTCTTGTTTCTTCATATCTTTCTTTGTAAGGCTTAGTATTTGTATCTCTTAGTTATAAACAGTATGTTCATGTACATTTACATAGTATCTGGCTTAATATTATTTGTCTTCTGTCCTATCAAAATGAGTAGGGCTCCAAAATTGGAGTTTTGGACAGTGCAACATTTTTTTGGGTTCACTTGAGCAAAATTGTTCATTCTGTATTGGAATAAATACAGGATAATTTTTTTTCTGCTGTGAGTAAAAAATTGTGAAGTTAAGAGGACTCCATTGTGATTGTAAGGAAATTGCTTTCTGTATTTTGATGAGGTATTGACACTTTTAGGTATATATTGCTGCAATATATTTGGAAAAAAAATAATGAAAAAACCTACATCTTTTGCAAGGGCTAAAAGAGTTCATGACTCCAGTTTTCAAAGAAACTTCCAAATGATCATATTGTGATTATCTATAACTGGAGTTTCAAAATCCACATGCACAAATCCTTTATTCATTATCAATGTGCAAAATCAAAAATTTAACACTCCTTATCATTTGAAAACGTGCAAGTGTGTGAACTGTCTCAGTTTTACATATTTACATATTTTGATTATTTCCTATGGTTACGTGTGATATTTTTGTTATCAGAAAAAGTTACAGCATTATAGAGGAAAAATCCATTTGCTTTTATCTTGGGAAAGAATATATATGAATACCAATGCAATTTTATTTGATTCAAATTGTCGTTGGATTCTTACTGGATACATAGGAGAGAAAGTTGATTCATTACTGTAAAAAACTTAAATTTATATACAAAACTCATCCTGATAAATGAATTAACATTCATTATCTTGATTTATACAATGCATTCAGTCATAGTTTGGTTTGTTTCATTTCAGATTTGCATATTTTGGAATTCATTGTTGTTTGTACACCTTTTAGGACTTTGCATGACAAGTGAATAAAACAAATTAAGCTTTTAAAAAGATTTTTTTGACTAGCATGATCCATGAACCCTTTTATTGAAATAAGCAATGGGAAAGGAATAAGTGGAGAAGAGGAACATATTTTTCCGCCCTCCTGTTTTTGTTATATTTCCTATATGTCTGTCTACTTAATTCTGCTTTCTCTGGTTCATAATACAGGGTGGAAATGGAAACCTTTCTTCCTCCCAACTAGCAAAGAGGTCTAGACAATATATTGTTCTACAAGTAGTATAACACATGGTATGTAATCTATTCTGAGTCAGATGCTTTTTCTTAGTATATCCTCTCTTTAGGAAAATCTTTAAGTGGAGTCCAATGCTGGTCTTGATCTGCTGATGCAAGAGAAATCAATTCTCTCTTTCTCTCTCTTGTAACTATCCCAGATCTGTTACAAATGTAGGGACAGTCTACAATAATTTTTTAGGAAGGATAAAAATGGACCCTTTACCTATTTTTAAAAAATTAATTGTACATTAAATTGTGTTTTTTAATTTTATTTTTGTCTAAGTAAAACTTTGTGATTACTGTTATATGAAGAAGCTGATTTTTATTGTTTGTGTTTGTGTGTGGTCTGTGTAAATATAAATCTTTACAGATTCAATATTTTGGCTGTAATCTTTAACATAAGAGATTTTTTACTGAGATCAGTGAATTCTACTTTTACATAAGCACAATTTTATTATCTTTAATGTAAGTGTAGTTAAACCTGAAAAAAAATATGGCCTTATTAATTTCATATCAATCAGTATTGATAAAGTGATCACTGTTTCTAAACTGGGTAAATTCCATATGACCTCTTCAAAGCCATATAATCTAATGCTTTTGTTACTGAATTTAAAAGCTTCCAGGTCATTGTCAAAAAGAGAAGAGAGTAATACTAGGGGGGGCGGACGCTCTTAAAAAGATTTTATTTAAAAAAATGTCCATAAAATGCTCTCTAGAATGCAAATAGGCAACATGATTGCATACTTGACCATGGTAATTTGCTCAGCCAGAAATTGTTATTTACAGAAAACTTAATCTGACTGTAATATAGCTTTTATAATCTGGATTAAAAATATAATCTGCATGTTTCAATTTTTGAAAATTTGCATTTTGAAAATTTGCAATTTTTGAAAATTTGCATATTTTGATGTAATAAAGTATTCTGAATTATGAGATGCTTGTAAGTCTGAAATGATTTATTTGCTGCCTGATTAATATGTTCAATTTTTTTGTGAGCCATAGCAATTGGAATTGGAAAGCTTCAACTGGTAGTTGATGGGTAAAACTGCATTTTTTAAACACCCAATAGTGAAGAAAACAATGCTAGTTATTTTATTTTATTTTTTATTTCTATAAATAAAATATTTCGTGGATCTTACTTAGTCAAGCTTTTATTTCACAATACTTGTGAGATTATAAAAAGAGCCGAAGTGGCGCAGCGGTTAGAGTGCAGTACTGCAGGCCACTTCAGCTGACTGTGATCAGCAGTTCAGCTGTTCAAATCTCACCGGCTCAGGGTTGACTCAGCCTTCCATCCTTCCGAGGTAGGTAATATGAGGACCCAGATTGTTGGGGGCAATATAAATATACATTGCTTAATGGTGTAAACCGCGTAGAGTGTGCTTCACAATGAGGTGGTATATAAATCTCACAAATAAATAAATAATGTACAACGCAGCTGGCCTTTTGCAAGTTAGCTGCATTACAGTATAGGAAACTATGAACACAGCCATTATGGTCTAACTCAGTGTTACCCATGCCCCACGGGGGCAATTTGATTTTTAATGGGGGCAATTTGAAAACGAGCTGTTAACTGAATTAACTGATATCCCAGCTGGGGGGGGGGGGAGGAGGCAGCAACTGCCAGCCAATCAGATGTGTTTTCACTAAGGATCATGGGGCTGGCAGAGTCTCTTTCCTGTGGGCTTTGCTGCTGGGTGGTTGCAGGGAAAGTTGCTCTGTGGGGAGAGAGAGTTGATGGCTGCTGGGGAAAGCCCAGCAATGAGGATATAGAACTAGGACCCATGTTTAAGTAAGAAATTGTTAAGATTTACAATTATTTTTAGTCTTGTGTTTTCCCAGGATGTGTTTTACAAGACTTTTCCTTTCAGAGTAATCTGGGGGTTGGCCACGCATGTGGCGGCCTTGCCAGGCCTGTGTAATTCACCTCCACCTACTGAACTACCAATGCATTGCTCCACTAAGCTGCAGGTTCAAACCAAGTGGGCGAGTCGGGGGGGTGTCAAAGGTTACAACCCCCCTTTCGTTCATGACAATCTTATTATTCATAAATTAAGCTAAGAATGTTTTTTAAATTTCCCTCTTTCTGTGCCATCTTCTTTTAATAGTTATTTCTTTTAATAATTTGCATCATTTCATAAGTTTCTCACATTTCTCACAATGTGAGGTGACTGATGCTGCTGCACTTGTCATTGTGGATCATCTGAAAATATTGGCCTCTGATTTGAAAGAAAGATTTTCTGATTTAAAACAAATTGATTTTCCAACATGGGTAGTGCAGCTAGTGCTGGTGGATCTATCTGATGTTTCAATGCAGTACCAAGAAGAACTCTCGAAAATGCAAAATGATGAGTCACTTAAAACTATTCAATATAAAAGGAGCGATGGCATGGCTTTGTGATGAGACAAACTAAATACCCAAATTCAACCTACTTTGCAAGAAAACTGCTGTTACTGTTCCCATCTTCATATTTATTTGTATTTGTATTTGTTTATTTGTCAAGCACAGTGGTTCCCAACCTTTTTGTGATCGAGTACCACTTGGAGATCCCATACAGTCGCCGCGTACCACCTGGTTCCAGAGAAACTAAATTCGATCAGATATCACTTTATTTCCATAATTGTACAAGTAGAACACGCAAACCAACTAAATAATAATAAAAATAGTAACATACACACTGAGATGCAGTAATGAATATCAAAGGGTAACTTGAGTCAAGAGAACATAGTGCTAACAATAACAGAGTGAGATTAACCTTAGCTCAAGAGCTCGCTACGACGCGCACCTTCTTGCGAGGGTTCTACTGCGCGACTGCTGAGAGTTCAGAACAGTCACCGTTCCTTTTTTGGCCCTGCGCATCCAGCAACTGGATTCTCGGGTCGCTGGGACCAGGTGGGTGGCGTGTGGCAACAGTTGCAAATCATTGCCAGATTATCTTGTGTTAGGCAGTAAACATTTTTGTGAAGTAAAAAATAACTAAAAATCGTTCATGACCCCGAAAGTGTTCGCGTACCACCTGGAAGGCCCTTGCATACCACTAGTGGTACACGTACCACAGGTTGGGAACCACTGGTCAAGCATATATGATTATAAGCAAAGTACAAACAGTAAAACATGATTGAATATATATGTAATATTACAAGCATGAATAAGAGTAAAAGAGGTATGAATATATGGGTACATTAGGACAGGAACGGTAGGCACGATTGTGCGCTTATGCACGCCCCTTACTGACCTCTTAGGAATGGGGTGAGGTCAATGGTAGATAATAAGAGGTTGAAGTTTTTGGGGTTTGGGGAAGAAACTTCTGAGAGGTAAAGTGTTCCAGGCGTTGACATCTCTGTTGTTGAAGTCGAATTTTTTGCAATCAAGTCTGGAGCGGTTTACATTAAGTTTGTATCTATTATGAGCTCATGTATTATTGCGGTTGAAGCTGAAATAGTCGTTAACGGGTAGGACATTGATGCGGATAATTTTGTGAGCTACACTTAGGTCAGATCGAAGGCAGCGGAGTTCTAAATTTTGAAGTCCCAAAATTTCAAGTCTGGTTTCATAAGGAATTCTGTTGTGAACAGAGGAATGTAATACTCTTCTTGTGAAGTCGCTGGACATTCTCAATTGTGTTAATGTCTGATATGTAGTGTGGGTTCCAGACTGATGAGCTGTATTCAAGGATCGGTCTAGCAAATGTTTTGTATGCTCTGGTTAAGAGTACAATGTTACCAGAGAAGAAGCTGCGCAAGATTAGGTTAACCACTCTTAATGCCTTCTTTGCTATGTAGTTGCAGTGGGCTCTGGCACTTAGATCGTTTGAGATGAGTACTCCGAGGTCCTTTACTGAGTGAGGATCATCATCAAGGTCATGATCATTAAGTTTGTATTTGGTGTTTTGATTATTTTTGCCAATGTGTAAAACTGAGCATTTGTTGATAGAGATTGGTAGTTGCCACTTGTTTGACCATTCAGAAATATAGTCAAGGTCTTTTTGAAGGGTTGTAGTATTGTCTGTGGTGTTGAATAGTTTTACGTCATCTGCGAAGAGGACGCAGTTGTTTTGTATAATATCACAAATGTCATTTATGTAAAGAATGAAGAGAGTAGGTCCTAAAACGCTTCCTTGGGGAACACTGCTGTTAACAGGTACAGGGTTTGATAGAGATGATCCTATTTTAACCACTTGTTGTCTGTTTGACAGGAATGCAGTTATCCATTTATGTAGGGGGCCAGAGATGCCATAAGATTTTAGTTTTATGAGTAGTTTGTCATGTACTATGGAGTCAAAGGCTTTACAAAAGTCTATGAAGATTTCATCTATTGCTTTGCCCTGGTCGAGTTTTGTAGTCCATATGTTTTTACAATGTAGAAGTTGTAGGTTGCAGGATAACATTTTTCTGAAACCAAATTGTTTGTGAGAGAGTAGGTTGTTTGTCTCTAAGTGGAGGATAATGGATTGGTTGATGATTGATTCCATGACTCTGCAGGTGGCGCAACATAAGGAAATTGGTCTATAATTTTCAACTAGTTTATTTACATTTAGCTGAATGTGGCTTTAGTGCTGTAAATGATTTGCTACTGAAGAAAAAAAATCAACTGGATATCACTGAACGAGACTTGAGAATCAAGCTGACTAAATTGGAGCCTTAAATCTCTGCATCAAGCACAAGATCTCACTAATTTAAGTAGACTAAAGCTGCAATCCTACAACATTTTCCCAGGAGTAAGCCCCATTGAAAACAATGGTACTTACTTCTGAGTAGATATGCATAGGATTACATTGTAAATATGATCTTGAGGTGAGCTCAAATTGTATTTTGAATTTGTTAGGTACCTTTATTTTAATATGTATAGTAATCAGAGGTGGGATCCTGCCTCTGATTGCCGGTGCGGCTAATAGCTGTTCTTCGGCGCAGAGCCGAAGACGCTGCTGCCGTTCGCGGAGCCAGAGCCTTCCCCGGGCGCTTTCCCCGCCCGCATGGATGCCACCAATTGCGTTCTTTTGCCCTCTGCGCATGTGCCGCATGCACATAGGACAAAAGAACGCAATTGGCGGCATCCATGCGGGCGGGGAAAGCGCCCGGGGAAGGCTCTGGCTCCGCGAACGGCAGCAGCGTCTTCGGCTCTGCGCCGAAGAACAGCTATTAGCCGCACCGGCAATCAGAGGCAGGAACCCACCTCTGATAGTAATTAATATGATCGAAGTATTACAGAAAAAGCTTTCATTAAAATTATTTTACATTTATGCATTTCAGTTCTCTTATATGTTTTGAAACTTTATTTGCTGTTTTTTCATATCCCTTCATACTATTATTTTATAGTATTATACTATACTATTATAGTTCCTCAGTACTTCTACTGTCTTTCGTTCTTTTATTTTTCTCTTTCATGGATATCATGTTCTTTGGAACCTTGTTTAAACCAAGTTAATGGCCTTTTAGGCTTCCTCCACGTGAGTAGTTCACTTTTTGAATAGTAAGAATTATATGTGTGGGGGGGCCAGCATCAGGATGTTAAGAGATGCTTAGGTGGGGCATGGCCAAAAAAAGGTTGGGAACCACTGGTCTAACTCTTGGCTTAGGGCCTTAGGCTGTTATGCAAATTGTGGCAGTTGTGGTTTAATGCCATATGTCACTGAATACATTTTTAATCCTTAAATCCAGAGGGCCTGTTAGGAAGCAGTGTGTTACAAAAAAGAGGAACAGACCCTGAATAGACATCAAAATCATGACGTTTGAATGTTATGTTCTATCCAGCTGGAACTCAGGACTGTTTTTCCACAAATCTTAAAGCTATTTTATACACTACAGTGCTTTAGCAGTGCATTTTTCAGCATATGCTCTTTGGCTTTCCATAGATCTGTTTGTAAGAGCCAGAAACTGAAGAGTACGTTTACCACAAATACCTCTTTTATAAAGAGTTAGTGAGCGGACCAGAAATACATTTAATGGAACCGCTCCATTCAGTTTAGACAGCAGACCCAAAAATGAAGCATGCAACGAAAAAAGAAGGCGGCCGAGCATCGGAGGAAGGACACAGTCACCTCCCAAATACAATACCGCACACAGGAGTGATTCAAGAAGAAGCTAGAATCGTTTCTCCTTTAAAAGGCAGCGATGGACCACGCGGGCCTGTGCTTGCGCAATAAAAGCGAACCGACCAGCGGAAGGCGGAGCGAAAGCAGCCGAGCCCCTTTGCCGTCGGTAGCTTCGGGGATTTCGCCCTTTCAAGCCCTTCGGCCGGAAGATACACAACCGTCAAACCAGCTAAGAGAAAAAGGAAGTGGGCGAGGCGAGCATGCGGATTTCGGGTCAGTCGTCTCGAATTGCTGCGCAAGTGGGTTGCTTTGCTTCTCAGCTCTCCTTCCAATGGTCTGGTGAGTTCGGCGCAGGATCGTAGCTGTGAGTGAGCGGTTTTCTGTTGTCGGGGAAGGGGGGTGGGTAGATCCCATCGGATGAACGAGAAGGCCTCCCCGAACGATCGACCCATAATGAACCAAACAGTCCGGGAAGCGACGGATGCAGCAGCTGCAGAGGAGCGACTTGCGATGTCTGCTAACGGTGCTATTGAAAGCGTTCTTGCTTGCAAATTCGGTATAGCATCTTTCTGGTTTAACTGTGTTTCTCCCCCCCCCCCCCAATCAATCATCACCAAGGTGACGATCTCCTCTCCTTTGAGGCTCGTTGAAATGGTTCCATTCATGTTCGCTGGGGTGAATTAAAAATGATGCAATGAAATGGATCGATCGAATAGGTGAACTTTAAGACAGAACTGAGCTTTAAACCGCTTTACTTTGCCCTGCAGTGACCACCTTAGGATTTCTCTGAACCGTTTGTTTGTGATGGATTTCCACAGAAAGGAAAATAGTTATGTGCAGCCAGCAACTCATGTTGTATTGATTATTTTGTCCTCACATAGATCAGAAATAGAACTTCCACTTTTAGTGGACAGTGAATGGACTTAACATGAAAATGGATTTCAGTGCAACCTTGGAGCATCTGAAATTAATTCTGCAGGAGGAATGCTAGCCCTGTCCTAACTTGGGTCCCCCCCCCCATTATTTCTTCTTCTCCACATAGTGTTAGATTTAGAGAGGGACAAATAATTTCCAACTGTCCACAGGGAAATACAAAAGGATGCTTACAGAGGAATCTCAAATGGTGAGAACCGGTTCCATCCTAGTCGTATTTCATTTTTCTTTTGCAGTTAACTTCTAGTCAAGAAAGACAAAACTCATAAAAACATAAGAGCCATATTATATCAGAGCAAAGACCCATCTCTTCCATGTCTTGTTTCTCACAGTAGCTTGCCATATGCCCCCAACCACATGCAGAACATGAGAATGTTGTCTTGAAATTCAAGCATCCCATGTTTGGTGTGGAGCTGATAAGAACTTAATCCAAGAATTTGAAAGAGATGTTTTGATATATGTAATATGTCAGAAATCAAGTGATGGAATTAGAGACAAATCATGGCAGCCTGCGAAGATGTCTGACTGCTTTCGCAGTGTTTATTGCTTATATACAGTTTTCCAAGCAGCCAAAGGTAGAAAAGAGCAACAGCATTTTCATTGGTGAATTCCCCCCCTTCAATCTCCCCCCACCAGTCTTTGGTGTTGTTGTTGCAACCTAGATGAGATCACCTAGACGAGATCACATACGAGCCAGGGAAGGTATCTTAAATCATTCTGGCTATGTGAACTGAGTGATCTCATGTAGGCATGAGGGGGCCATTTAGGGTAGGCAGTATTCTGACACACACCCTTTATTTTATTTATTATTTATTTTATTTTGGAGTTCTTCTATGCCGCCCTACTCCTTTACCTGGCCCTCATCCCTACAATCAAGTAATCAAACCGTAAAAGACATTGATTACATCTGAGATGTCACCAATGGAAAACGTTGATTCTAGATTACATTCTACAAGTGGCTGATTTATGGATTACATTATTCTTTCCCAGATGGGTTAGTATCTTAAATTTTCCCGAAGTTAGAAAAGAGGCGTAAATACTTAAAGATGGTATTTTAGCTGTTAAAAGACCGCAAGTAGTTTACAGCCGACAACAGTTATTAATCATTGGCAGAGAAGGCAGAGAAGGCTGCATTTTTGAACCAGGAGTTAAAACATTCCAACTGAGCTGGTTAGATTATTCTCCCTGCTAGGGAGCAAAGGAAACAGAGGAGACGAAGAAAACGCAGGCAGAAGGAGGCTATAGAGCTGGACTACATGTAAGGTTAGGAAAAAATCCTCACAAGCCTACAGTGCCAAGTCTTTGTTTCAAACATTAGATCTCTCTTTAATAAGATTGAGGACCTGGAACTTTCTCTCTCAGTGGTGGGTTGCTGCCAGTTTGGACCGGTTCGCCCATACCGGTGGCGGGAATTTGCCCCCGCTCGCCGAACTGGCAGCGATGGCTGGCTGTCCATGCCCCCAAACCGGTTCTTCGGTCACCGCGGTGGTGGAAAGAACCCTCTGCGCATGCGCAGAGGGTCATTTGCGTGACGTGATGGGGGCATGCGTGCGAGTGAAGCAAGCGCACGCATATGCAAAATGCGACTTCCACTGCGGTGCGAACAGGTAGAGAAGGTAAGTGGAACCCACCCCCGATCTCTCTGCAGAAAAACATTCGGTACTGCTGTGTTATGGTTTTTACAGAGACGTGGCTTGACCCTACCATTCCAGGGGAGGCTATCGAAAGATAGAACTATTGCCTCCGGGAAGAGCAGAGGAGGGGGTGCTTTGTGTTTACCTAAATAACAACTGCAAGCACAAATGTTAAAATAATTGATACTGTTCTCCTGATCTGGAATATTTGGCAGTGAAATGTCGCCCCTTTTATCTGCCTTGTGAGTTTAACATTGTAATAATAACCTCCTGATATATATAAAAATATATACCTCCTGATGTTAATACGACCACAGCCATGAGTTACCTGTTAACTGCTATTAGCAAACAGCAACAGGCCTACCCGGATGGAGTGCTGGTGGCTGCAGGTGATTTCAATCAAGCTAATTTAAAGACTGTCCTCCCTAAGTTCTATCAGTATGTAGACTGTCCCACTAGAGGGAAAAATACCTTAGATCAGGTATATAGTAACATCATGCATGGGAACAAGACTATGCCTTTACCGCACCTGGGACAGTCAGATCATATATCTCTGTTCTTGATCCCATCATACAGACCTCTTGTCAAGAGAAGTAGACCATCGATTAGAGAAATACAAGTGTGGCCAATGGTGCATCGGAGCAACTTCAAGATTGCTTTGGGAGCACTGATTGGGCAATGTTTGAGGAGGACCCTATTGATACTTACACTTCAACAGTACTGTTTTATATCAAAAGCTGCATTGATGTTGTCACTACCACCAGACAAGTACGGGTATTCTCTAACAAGCAGCCCTGGATAAATATAGAAGTGTTTCTTTTATTAAGAGCTAGAAATGCTGCTTTCCATTCTGGTGATGCTCTACAGTATAGCGAGGCAAGAGCTAAATTGAAAAAGGGTATCAGGGACGCTAAAGCTACATACAGACAGAGGATTGAACATCTTTTTCAGAACTCGGACTCTTGTCGGGTATGGCAAGGCCTGCGACAAATCGCGGGTCAGAGAAATAAAAATAGTTTGTCTAGCAGTAGTGATTCTTTGACTGAGCAGCTAAATCAATTCTTCAGCCATTTTGAGGTGGAAACAGGAACAACCATCACTCCAGCATTCACCACTGATAGCACATCACTAACATCTATCATTGATAGACAACCACTTCTACTGCAGATTTCTGATGTGAGACGTGCTTTCCAGAATGTTAATATACGGAAGGCAGCTGTATTGAATCATTTGGAACAACAGGGAACATATCTAAGACTGTTATTTGTGGATTATAGCTCTGCCTTCAACACCATTCTACCCAACAGGTTGTTTCTTAAAATATCCAATTTGGGTATAAATCAGAGGATTTGTTTGTGGATAAAGGGTTTTCTGACAGATAGGCCACAGTCAGTAAGGATGGGATCTCACCATTCTTCTACTCTGATACTAAGCACAGGAGCCCCCCAGGGTTGTGTGCTAAGCCCTTTCCTTTATTCCTTGTATACACATGACTGAACCCCATTGTATAACACCAATGCAATTATTAAATTTGCAGATGAAACGACAGTGGTGGGGCTCAATAAGAACAATGAGTCTGCTTATAGAAAGGAAGTACAAGGACTGACATTGTGATGTAAAGAAAATAATCTTACACTTAACACCAAAAAAAAAAAACCCTAAAGAACTTATAATTGACTTCAAGAGGAAGAGCATGCACATAAATAGCGAGGAGGTGGAGAGGGTTGGTAGTTTTAAATTTCTGGGTATTTATATCTCAGAGGACCTCTCACGGACTATGAATGTTAACATGCTTGTGAAGAAGGCACAGAAGAGGCTGTACTTCCTGAGAATGCTCAGGAAGATAAATCTATCTCAGCATCTACTGTTGTCCTACTATTGCATCATTGAGAGTGTCCTGACATACGACATTCTTCCATGGCATGGGAGCAGCTGAGCAGTGGACAAAAAAAGCTCTCCAGAGAATCATTAAAACTGCCCAGAATATCATTGGGCTCCAGCTACCAGCCCTGGACGATATCTTCGCATCTCGCTGATTTAGGAAGTTGCACAACATTCTCAGAGACTCTTCCCATCCTGCTTACAATCTTTTTGGACTGTTGCCTTCTGGCAGAAGATACAGAACAATTAAAACTTGGACCACACGTTTTCTGAATAGTTTTTATCCCAGAGCTATAATTGCACTCAACAATGAACTAAAGGGTCACCATCAGTGAGTTGCTGAACAGCATTACTTGGTCTTTTGTGTGGATGTTTGGGTGGTTCAGGGTGGGGATTTTGTGGCGGATGGGGGCATGTTTTGGGATTGTTATGTGTATTGGGCCTGGTCTTTGGGTGTTATATGAATTTCGTTGTATGTGTATATATGTACAATCACAATAAAGTGTACTGTGTACTGTGTATGTGTGTGTGTGTGTGTATATATATATATATATATATATATATATATATATATATATATATATATATATATATATATATATATATATATATATATATATATATATATATATATATATACACACACACACATACATACATACATGCATACACATATACATTATTTATATATATTTATATACGATATATATATATATATATATATATATATATATATATATATATATATATATATATATATATATATATATATATATATATATATATATATATATATATATATATATATATATATATATATATATATATATATATATATATACTGTATATACATGGCTTAGGACCAGGCTATCTTCGGGACCGCATTCTGCCTCATACTTCCCTCCGACCGGTTAGGGCCCACAGAGTTGGCCTCCTCCAGGTCCCATCGGCCAAGCAATGCCGGCTGGCGGGCCCTAGGGGGAGAGCCTTCTCTGTGGCTGGACCCGTGCTCTGGAACCAACTTCCCCCAGAGACCCGAACTATCCCCACTCTGCTGGCCTTCCGAAAAGCCGTTAAGACATGGCTTTTCCTGCAGGCGGGGGGTAGACCTTAATCCACTCGAGCTCACCCCCAAGTATGTATGGTTGTTGAATGGTTGTTGTTGTTTTTATACTGTGTTTTTAAATTTTGTATTTGCTTTTAATTAATATTTAATTGGTTATTCTTGTATTTTTCTCTGTTGTACGCCGCCCTGAGTCCTCCGGGAGTTGGGCGGCATATAAGAATACCTAAATAAATAAATAAATAAATAAA
This sequence comes from Diadophis punctatus similis, assembly GCA_023053685.1. NCBI lineage: Eukaryota > Metazoa > Chordata > Lepidosauria > Squamata > Dipsadidae > Diadophis > Diadophis punctatus. The sequence continues at coordinate 554,712 of JALIGW010000038.1, read as the reverse complement.
TAAATAAATAAATATATATATATATATATATATATATATATATATATATATATATATATATATATATATATATATATATATATATATATATATATATATATATATATATAGATCTTGTTTTTTCTCTTTTACACCTCTTACTCTTAAAGCAAACTCCATATTTCTATATTGAATCATTAACAACTCAGCTTCATAATTTTCAATATTATTTTGAGTCTTTCCTATATCTTCACCCAAAAGTATCACAGACTGTTTGATTTCTTCCACCTCCTCCTCCAAAATTTCCATATTTTCTACCAGTCCTTCAAATGCAAATAACATATCTTCCCTTAATTGCTGTTGTCGAATAGCAATCTCCTCTGAAACAGCCTGTATTTTTTCATTAATTTCATTAATTTTTAGATTAAATTCCGTAACAAGTTCATTCTTCATAACTTTTAAAGCTTCAAATAACTTTTCAGGTGTTAAAGTCTGTGGGGATGTTGAATAGACAGTGGATTGCATTCTTGAAGTATAAACAGGAGGATACTCAAATCCTTTGCTAAAAGCAGTCTTTCCAGGTTTTAAAGCCATTTAAGATTTAAAATTAGACTTTTTCTTTTAGTCCAAAATCAAAAAGAGAAGAGAAAGTTCATCAAAGTCAGGCATTTTCAAACAGAGGGCTGCTAGCGAAATGAAACTTTCCTTTTAGCTTTCACTTTCACGCCCTTTGAATCTTCAATCGCTATTTTGTTACTCTTAAATCAATTAATCATTTCCGAAATAGTCAACATTAGAGTTAAGTTAAGGTACTTGCCATCCAAGTCTCCTGGATTTTTCTGTCTGCTGTAATCAAATTGTTAAAAATCCCATATTGAAAGCAGAATTGGTCGCTGCATCTTGCTCCGCAAAAGCAGAGGCGTCCCAGGTCCCGGAGCAGATGACAGGCTACCTGAGGAGCCCTCACCCTTCGCGCCCCAGATTTTCTCCTGGGGCACTAGGGGGGGCTCTACCCTCGCCTGTCGGCTCTCGTCTCTCCCCTACGCCCGGGGAGAAGATTTTCAAGCCGCCAGACAGCTGTTCTGGCGGCTTTACGGAGCCCGGGATTAGGCGCTCGACAAGGAGTGTCCTCGATGCATCGGAGCCAACCGGAAGTCTGATACTGTATCTTTCTAATATTGTTGATTCTCAGATGTACACATATTTCTATTAGCTGTATTCAAGGTCTAATCAAAAGTTTAAAATTCTTTACAGATAATGGTGATGTTACAGAAGCCTCTGATGATACAGTATTTATGTGATGCTGGATAACAATGAAATTGACACATGTGAAATATGGGCAAATGTGGCAGCATCTTACGTGGATGAGAAAGAGATGAGGGGATCATGTGGTCTCATTGCTCCAAAACCCATATTTTGTGCTGCTTTCTGGCACTGTTGGCTATTTTGGCATTAGTCCACAACTTTTATCAACTAGAGGTAAGTTACTTAACCCTCCCAAGAACTAGCCAAATAATTTGAGAGTTCTTCTTTCTTTTCATCCAGGTCTTCCCATGATAAGTAACATAGTTTTCAGTGACCTTGAATGTGTTGTTCTGGAGTACTTTTTGATAAAATGCCATGTCTTAATACATAAATACAAAATATTTAACTGTAATCTATTTTCTCTCTCTTTTGATGATTACAAAATCTTTGAATGTTATGATTGCTTTGTCAATACTTTATAATGTTGTGCTGTTTGCGTACTATACACCCACCTGTAAGCCCAAGCCATTTGGAAGGGGGAAAAAGGCAAAGGTATGAAATTGATTAAAATCTTATCAATTACAAGTAGCAGCTTCCAGCTGGTTAATTATATTAGCATAAATGAGCCTATTGGTATCCTAACTTGAGCATATTGGACTTTTTGGGGGACCTGCACTGCATAGAAAAGCACAGAAGTATGTATACTGACTATAATGGCAAACACATAACTGAAAGATACTCTGCAAAGGTTTATAAAAATCAGAATGAATTAAATAGTTCTTATACTGCTAGAATCTCCAGCAACCACACTACCACAGTTTGATGCGTCTATCTTTACTTCCTCTGTATTTCCCTCATCTGAAGATATGTCCCCTGGCAAGTCAACTATAATCAGTTTTGTTGACTGCAGTTTCTATTTAATTTAGACTAATAACTTAATTTATTTTATGGAAGATAGCAGCAGCTTGCTTCATTATATTTCCACTGCAACTCTTAATACTTAGCTTCATTATATTCAAGAAGAGCCATCAGAATCTCCTTCATATGTTCTCCTTTGCATGAAATTCTTCCAACTAATGTGCAATTCGGCATGCATTTCCTCTACTACTAATGGAATCCATGAAGAGTTGTCTAAGATTGGTGAGTAAGGCCCTGCAGGATCCTAAGCCCTTCCCCCACAAATTATATTGCATCCTTTCCACACTTCTAGGGACAGCTTACTCAATAAACTTCATCATCAACTACTCATATCTACGTGCTAAATTACTAGGAGATAAACTAAGTATGACTTCCTTCATTTGCTTTTCTTCCTTTATGTAGAGTAAGTAAGCAGGAAATCTTGTACTAAGGCTAAACACTTTTCAGAATAGAAGTGCAGGTTCAGCAAGAACTCAAGTCCTTTAAAGACAATAAGGTTAAGGAATTAAAGAAAAGCTGAAAGAAAGAAAAATAGGCAGTGGCAGGGATAGAAGAAAATAACAATTCTGAGATTGTTTCAGTGGCTCTTTCCTAATCAGATACACAAACATAACAGATACAGACAAAGAACAATAATAACTAAGCATTTTTAATCAGCTCTGAAAATAGAAGATGTTAATTCTCTCTTAATAAGAGTATTAGAATTGTGTGGTGTAATGATATGTTAATTACTATGGCTAAAGTATTTACATAACTAATGGCAACCTGTAATTCCACATACATACAACATTCTTTTATAACTAATGGAATAGAGAAAAACAATTTGGGTTGCATGGTATTTTTTACAGACCGTTCCGATTTGATGCTGCTGAAAAGTGCTAATAAAATAAATATAGCTTATATGATTCTCTTGCTACAACTCTTGTTTGAAAGAGTTTCTTTCTTTTGTAGAATCTCAATACCACAGGTTTAAAGTGGTTGGTAGAAGAGAATGAATCGCAACCCTCGTTGCATACAAATAGAACACGCAGAAAGCTGTACTGTGGTTATGAGCATCAGGTTTTGACCAAGATTGAACAAGAGGAAGAAGACTCTTTATTTGCTGCTCTACAGTGGCCCAAACCTCCTGAGAACAAAGTTCCCTTTGTAAGGAGTACTGACCCTTTCCATAGCAACTTTATGATACTAAATAATGCAAATTTCAAAGTTGGTGATCAGCTGGAAGTACTTGTCCATATGAGGGATTATGACGGAAACCCAAAGCAATATGGTGGCGATTACCTTCAGTCAAGAATTCATTCAGCAGATCTGAAAGCAGGAGCCATTGGAAGAACTGTAGATTATCAGAATGGATCATACGGAATTTTTTTCACTTTACTTTGGCCAGGGGAGGTCACAGTATCCGTGTCCTTGGTTCATCCTAGTGAAGGAATCCAACTCCTTCAACGTTTACAAGAAGAAAAACCAGACAGGGCCTATTTTAAAAGCGTATTCAAATCAGGAAGGATTTCAGAAGTTACTACATGCAATGTGTGTTTGCCTGGAGATATGCCAGTCTGTAACTTTACAGATAGCTATACTGGAGAACCATGGTTCTGTTACAAGCCAAGAAGACTCTCCTGTGCTACTAGGATCAACCATTTTAAAGGGGGATATAAAAAGGGCCTTTTAACTTCAGAAGAGAGTAACTTTTTCCAAAGGTACTTGTTTTCTTAGACTCTATGTTTAATATTTGTTTTGTATAGATTAATGTTACTTTAGCTCTTTTCTTTTTAAAATGTGGGATGGTGAAAGACTCTTCTTGAATTCCTTTTACTAGGCTGAAATTGACCTTTTAAATAAATGCCAAACAAGCAAAACAACTGTATACCGTATTTTTCGGAGTATAAGACGCACCTAGATTTTAGAGGAGGAAAACAAGGAAAAAAGTATTCTGAACCAAATGGTGCAGTATTTATTTATTTATTTTATTTATTTTGTGAGATTTATATACCGCCTCACAGTGCAAGCACTCTCTAAGCGGTTTACACCAGTAAGCAATGTATATTTTACATTGCCCCCAACAGTCTGGGTCCTCATTTTACCTACCTCGGAAGGATGGAAGGCTGAGTCAACCTTGAGCCGGTGAGATTTGAACCGCTGACCTGCGGATCAGTGTCAGCTAAAGTGGCCTGCAGTACCTGCCTCTAACCGCTGAATACTTTTTAAAATCATGTACACTTTTTACAACCATGTATACTTTTAAAAAACTTCAAACTTGACAGCTTTAAGTCTAGTGGACGTCAACTCCCAGAATTCCTCCTCCAGTCATGCTAGCTCAGGAATGGGAGTTGAAGTCCACAAGTCTTAAACTTGCCAAGTTTGAAGACCCTTGCACTTCTAACCCAGGAGTCTTCAAACTTGACAGTTTTAAGAGTAGTGGACTTCAACTCCCAGAATTCCTCCTCCAGTCATGCTAAACGGGGTAATTAGAAGGCAAAAATGCCCCATTTTTTGCAAAAAAAACGGCCCATTTTTTGCTCATTTTTTGTAAAAACAGGGCATGCAGAGGATCTGGGAAGCTTGCAGTGGACTCCTAGGGGGTTGGGGAAGGGAAAAACAGTCCATTTTTGCAAAAAAAATGGCCCATTTTTTGCAAAAATTGGATGCAGGGGCGGGGCTTCGGGAGGCTAAAAATTGCTGCATTTGGTGTATAAGACGCACCGACATTTCCACCCTCTTTTGGGGGGCAAAAAGGTACGTCTTATACTCTAAATAATACGGTAGTTCTGCTACAATTTTTCTAATTTGCTGAATAATATAAAAGAGGACATTTTAGTGCTAAATTTATGGCTCATAATTTTCATCAACTCTATTATCTTAGGGCTTTATTGCTGTGACTACATATACTCTACTTTTAGTTTTGATAATGGTAGCAATAAAACTCTTCAGATAACAGCCCTATCTGTATTCAGGAACTTCTTTATAGTAGGAACTTCACAGACACGGCCCAGTTAAATAAATTGCTTTAGTGTGAATAATAAATTAGATGTGCTCAGAAGTTATGACTACCATATTGCAAAAAAAAAAAGAGATTATGCCCAATATCTTTCACTAAGGCGAAGGTTTAAATTTTAAACCTTTTCCTTTCATTTTTTGATTCAGAAGACTTTGGGCCATTCTTTTCTCATCCCTGACAGTCAGAAAAATCTGCTAAGTATTTAACTAATAGTACTGTTGGGCCTAAGCACCTCTGGTTTCATTTTGCATGTTCAGTCATTTTACTTTGTGTTACTAGGAAATTTTTGGCTTTTCTCCCCAAATAGATTAAAATAATCAATTTCTAAAAATCCAAATATTTTTGTATTTGAAACTTTCCCTAAACACTATCACTAATTTTAAACAAATCTACCCAAGATGCTTTGTAGATACATATTTTTCTGCAGTCATTTCTTTTTATTATAAATTTTGCTAGTGTACATGCTTTAGAAAAATAGCAAACATTTTTTATATTTTAAATATTTTGATATATTTATAAATTATTTCCATAGCTATTTCTTCTATATGTATCAATTTTCTGGTCTACTTTTTATCCTATTTCATATATCTCTTTTTTTGATTTCTTTAATACATATTCTCTCTTTAATTTCTATATACATTTATTTACCCATAAATCTTTCCCATTTTGTTACAATTTTATACATACATCTAACAAGTCATTATTTGCACATTTTGTAATAATTGAGTCCCTTTTTTTTAACCATACATAAAACCTGTTCCGAGGTAGATAATATTCTGATTCTTCCTTTTTTTGCAATTCTGTGTGTATATTTCTTTTACATAATTTCCAAACATAATTCCTAGTAAAAAAAGATTTCTGATTTCCAGTCAATCTATTATTTTTCCAATAGCTTGCTTTGCTCTTTTTAAAATATGGCCTTCTTATAATAATATTACTTCTATATCGACTTTTCTTACTTTTTATAAAGATTTTGTTTGTCTTATTTTGGTACGTTAATTCCATTGATATTAATATAAATCAGTTTGATTTCTTCTCCCACTTCTATTTGTATTGTTTTCTTGTAGTTCTAATTTCTCTTAATATTCTACTTGTTATTCCTTCTTGTTCTATCTTATTTTTTTCTTGTATTCTTTTTTCTCCTCTCTTTCTCTCTTTCTTCTATAACTTCTTCTTCTTGACTTGTACTTTCCAGTTCTTCATTACTTTCTTCTTTACTTCTTTCTTCACCTTCCGTCGCAAAGTATCTTTCATAGAATTCCTGGGCCTTTTCAATTGAGTCTATTTTGGGTATTTATTCCTGCCAGGTTACTAAAATACCTTCTGGTACCAACCATCTAAACGGCTCTTTATATTTTATAAGCTGGGATGTTAAAAATTGGTATTGCCTTCTCACATTCCGTACTCTTTTTGATATTGCTTTAGAACTATTATTTCTTTTCCTTTATAAGTATATGTTTCTTCTCCTGTTTTTTTATAGATGTTATCCCTAGTCCTTTTTGTGAATTTTACGTGTATTTCTTTTGGGAGTTTGTGCCTCCTTGCATAATTCGTGTGAACTGTGTAAGCCTCATCTATATTACTCATCATGTCTTGTTTATTAGTTTGCATCATTTCAGCTAAGATTTCTGCTATCTTTTTGCCTGCATTTTCTTCTCCCTCTTCCTGAATATTTTGAAATCTTAAGTGATAGGAGGTCATCTCCATTTCTAAGAATACAATGGACTCTTCAAGTTCTTTGTTTATTGTTATTAGATTCTCCTCCATAGTTTCTATTTTCTTATCTGTCTGTTCCATTTTTGTTTCTACTATTTTTATTTTACGTTCATTTTCTGTTCTGCTATTTTGAATTTTCTCGATTTTATCGTTCATATTTTTTATTTCTTCTTTCATTTCTCCCATTTCTGTTTTGATTTCTAAATGATGTATTTTTGTTTCTTTGTGATTATTTGTTATAGTTTCCTGTGTTTTGTTTATGGATTCTTGTGTCTTTGCCATAATTTCTTGTATATTTTGCAACATTAACTGCATGCTTTGCATGGTAACTGCTGAACTTGATTTTTCAGCTCCTATCATGGTCTCAATCGATCTTTGTGTAGGGGGGTGCAGGAGATGTTGTGGCTGGATTTAGTGTTGTTTTCTTCCCTGCTTTTGTTATTATACTTGTACTTGTTATTTTTAAACTTTGCACAATTTTATCCTATATGACACATATATCAAATTTCTATTAAAGTATTGGTATGACACATTGGCAAAACTAGCAAGTAATACTTAAGATTAAAAATGTGATCTCTTTTAATTTTGGGGAAACTGAGATTGCAACACTGGTTGGAAAATACCAGCATTTCTTTGATGATTTGGATGAAGTCAGCATCACATCAGCTACACAGTCACAATATCGTGACTTCATATTTCTGATGTCGGAGAAATTCAAGTCTGGATTAATGCACTCATTTGACGATGTAGTTCAGTTTGTACTAAGAGAGCAACAGTTTGGATTGCTGTCATGTCTGCTGGATATTTGCGCAACATTCCAAGCATCAAGCAGTGATTGCGAGTGAGGTTTCAGCCTGATGAATGCCATCAAGACCAAAGCTCGCAATCGGCTGCAAACTGAGCACTTGATATAAACACTATACAAGTATTTTAATATTGCAGACTTGCAGTATTATAAGTGATATTGATATATAACACTTTTAATTTAGTGGGTACATTGAATAAACATAACTTTGAGTTTCAAATAACACTGATTTTGTTGTTGTCTTGGGTGACATCTGTGAAAAAAATTCAGGTGCTCAGGCATGAAATTGTGCCGCTCAGATACTATACTTTTCCGCACACACCGAAAAAAAATTAGAGGGAACATTGCTGCTGAGCCCTTTTAATTTTTAACACTCACTCTAATTTATTTTCATTACTAATTCTTAACTTATCTTACAGATTCTCTAACAACTGTCAATATTGTAACATATAATATTCTATGACTTTAACTAATTTATTGCAGTTTAACAATATTTAGAAATATATAAAATATATTGAAAGCAGTATTATAGAGAAAGAGAAAAGAGAAAATCTAGAAAAACATAATATTTATCAGTTATTTGTCATTTAATATCAATCAGAGTCCCATTACTTGTGGTGGAAAATTTGCTTAGTCATTTATAAACATTACTGTCTCTTCCAATTATGTATAGCCATTGATTTAGAGTGTCCTCCTCCTGGTCAAATATTCAGTTTGTTGTTTATTGTCCTCTTTTACAATGTCAATTATCCTTTAAGCCTTTAAATCCAAAGAAAGTCCGATATCAAATTGTCCCAGAGTCCAGTTCTGTAAATTTCCTTTTTCTCTTTAAGTTTATAACATCATGTCATCAGCTTGAGGAAAGCCTCCAGAGCCTGGGGAGGGTGAAAATGTCCCTCCCGCCCCTGCCATGGTGCAGACGCCGAGTAGGCCACAGCCAAAATGGCCATGGCCACCCAGCAACTGGGCAGAGATTCGGTTGCTAAAATTTTTGAATCCCATCCCTGATATACATTATATTGGTAATAAATGCATTTAGCAATGAAAAGTACAATGGAATGTTATTTATATAGATAAGTCCTGTTTTAACTCAGGTTGCTTTGATATAATTTGTACTTTTCAACATGAATCTTGAATATGGAGTTTTCCAATTATGATTAGTGAAGGCATTTCATATAACTATTAGCATCAGAGGGAAATATCCTTTGCTATCATCTAGGAAGGAGTCTCTCTAGTTCTATTCATATTGAGATATCTATATTCAGAAAAAAAACTTAATTATGTCAGTGACACAATAGTGTTCAAGTTAAAATGCCATCTGTTTCTAAATATTTAGCGGTAAACATTTGTGACTTTTTGTATTTAGATTTTTTTAAAAAAATATATTTCTCCCTTCCTTTAGTGGTGTAAATATAAAAATGCCAATATCTTCCATCGGGCCTGATACTGTGATTGTAAGACCTTTGGGGAATGCAGGTAAAGTAATAGTTCGAATGTTTTGCTTTATACTATTTAAACTTGTGCTTATGAACTGCAACCATCAACAGTGTTTCAGTATTGTATGAGAAACTTTGAAGAGCTATGGTTAAGTGTTCTATTGTATTTAATGTCAGGGTTCCAAGTAACAGACCCAAACAGACCCAAAACAGACATTTAAATTTTTTAAAAATATTACTTAACCATTATGTATTTAGGTATGAAAAATTCTTAATGTTTTCTATCTTGCTTATTCTGTTGAAGTAACAATCCTGTTGAAAAGGGCACTTGGCATGTGCTGGCATGTATGTGGAATCGCTCAGGGACAATTTAAACAAAACATTTATTTTCCTTCACAGCAGCCATGTAGCAGCTGTGTGAATCCAGGAGAAGATTCCAACAGTGCCAACTATGCACCCTTGTGTTGGATATTATATCTGAATCATATTTACCCTTTTGAATTCAGATCTCCGGACCTTCCCATTAATGTGATATTGTAGGCTGCTATTATAATACTTTTACTACAAATGATTGAGAATGTAGTATATTTATGGATAAAATTGTTAGAATGTTAGAAGCAGCCCGGAGTCATTTGGTTATGACATGGACAGCAAATAAATAAAATAAATAAACATAATAAATAAATAAATAAATAAATAATAAACAAACAAACAAAATAAATAATTAATTAATTAATAATAATAAATAAATAAATGAATGAATAAATGAATAAATGAATAAATAAATAAATAAATAAATAGATAAATAAAGATAAGATTTCCAAAAGTGCATTCTTAAAAGTTCTACTATGCCATCTTTAAACATGTCAAAGATGGCCAATTTAAAATAATATAATTGTAATTAACAATTAGATTAAATGTAAATAATGTTACATTTATCATGTTTCTTTTTCTTTTTGTTAGAGGCTCATATTTTTGGTACCGGTAGCATATATCTTATGATTTCCTTCATGAAGGAAAATAATTGCATCTGGCATGTTGTTTTGAAAATGTATATTTAGAATAGGTGTCTGTCAACTTACTATCTGTCTTGCTTACTTGTTTGTTTGTTTGTTTGTTTATGCTGCAATAAGACACAGTTGAGTTTTCCATACAGATGAATGTGTATACAATGACTCAAAATTTTCCATGCTTGTCCAAAAATTCACCCCCCAGTGCAGTTTTCCATTATATTAAAGGTAAAATTTATTAGTAGCTTTTGGGAACATGGATGTTGTAGTATTTTTGTTACAATGGAGTTTGTAAATTTTGCAGACATGATACTTAAAATTATAAAACTGCTTTTGCAAGAATCGTATGTGATCTCTTATTTTGTTTGAAGCTTCAATTTTAATGCACGGCTCCTCATTTCTATTCATTAATTCAAAATGTTCTCTTTCAGAAATGGACAGTCTAGAAAGATCTCACAGCTCTGATGTATTTCCTTCTGGCTATTATTATCAAGATGAATGGCAACAAAGGACGCAGTTGATTCAGCATTTTAATAAGTCATCAGATATTACTAAATGTTTACAGGGAAAACTTATTTACTTGTTTGGAGACTCTACAATCAGACAGTGGTTTGAATATCTGACAGAATTTGTTCCAGGTATGTTCAAATTGATTCGTTCTAAAAGAAATTCTGCCATAACTAATTTTGGTATAAGATCACAGTATTTCACCAGTGTTTATCATTTTGTTACCAGTGTTGTTTGGTTGATATGCATGTTATTTTTTAAATTTTTGAGAGAAAAATTGAAAAGAAATCCTAAACTTGATTTTTTTCCAGGTTTTCTCCCCCCACTATAAGAATATCCCATTATTAGGCTATCTGACACTATTGGGAAGTTAGTGATAACAGGAAACCTAAGTCAAAAGCTTTTAGACCAAAATAATTTTTTGCTAATTTCAGAAGCCCTTGACAAGAACGTAGACGTGTATCAAGAGAGCCCTGCAATTTGTTACCATATGTGTGTGGAGCTGGGTGAGAAGGAAGGAAGTTGTGGCATTTGTGGCCCATCAACGTTTGACCCAGATTGCATTTAGCATGCAATCCCAAAAGTCTCACCCATGAAACAAAAAACTGTCCCATTTGTAGGCTCCAATGAAGAGAGCAGCTGTCCTACTGAACAAAAATGAAGGCGTCTCCAATGAATTATATCTGAATTATATCTGACAGCAGATATAATAGGCGCATTTACAGTTCTTTATTTAAAAAAATCTATTAGATCCCAGCTGCAAAAATCCGGATGCCTATTAAATGGCTGCAGGAAACAAGACTGTAGACCTTCGAAGGAAATTCTGCTGGCTGACTTCTCTATACTACAGCAGAACAGACAGCAAAGGGGTAGACTGCAGCAATACTGTTCAACAAAAGTGCAGTGCATTTAAAGCAAAGAGGAGCTGAAGAGGAGCCCCTTGAATTTGAGAAGGGAATAGAGAGAGGGCCTATTCAGGTGATTAAAACATTGAAGTTTTTTTCTCCCAAAGAAGTGTAGTTATGTTTGGGGTTAAATATTTTTTATTTTTCATTCCGTTGAAATGGTTAGTTGAATATGCAAGATTAAACCTTGCATTTATTTGTCCTTTGGATGATTTTTCAGAAGGCATAATGCTAAGCCTAAATTAGTTTTGTCTTACTAACACTTCTAGGTAGTGATAGAGTTATGGCATACAATGATATAGTAATTCTTTTCTTTTTTTAAAACAGATCTTGTGGAATTAAACCTTGGAAGTCCTAAGAAAGTTGGTCCTCTTATGGCTGTGGACCCAAAGCACAACATCTTACTAAATTTTCGTTGCCATGGCCCTCCCATTCGTTTTTTCACAGTTTTTAGCAGTGAGCTGCATTATATTGCCAATGAACTGAATCGTATTGTTGGTGGGAAGAACACTGTGATAGCCATAACTATTTGGTCTCACCTTAGCACTTTTCCTATAGAAGTGTACATCAGGAGATTGAGAAATATTCGCAGGGCAGTTGTTCGGCTATTGGACCGGAGCCCAGAAACTTATATAGTTATCAAAACTGCCAATGTTCAAGCACTTGGCCCAGAAGTTAGCCTTTTCAACAGTGACTGGTATTCCTATCAGCTTGACACAATAATGAGGAAGATGTTCTCAGGAATTGGGGTGTACTTTGTGGATGCTTGGGAGATGTCACTAGCTCACCATTTGCCACATAAATTACATCCAGAAGATGTTATTGTCAAAAATCAGTTAGATGCTTTCTTGTCTTTTATATGCCCACTAACACACTACGGTTTCTTAACTGATATACATAATCAAATGTGGTCTCTATTTGTATAATTCAGCATTCTGCACTAGTAAGTGAAGCATTGCTGATTTGTTGTGGTCATAACTTGCATCACATCTAGCCAACTTGCACAAAAGCATGCACATTTACATTTATTGGTGGCAGGGAGATTTCTCTATGTGTATTACATTTCCACACACCCAACCCTATCCTTTTATGATGCATGTATTGTTGTATTCAGATTCTACACCTCACTTGTATAAAGCATTTTTTTTACTAGGGCTAAGCACATTTCAGACATTATCGAGAAAAAGTGCTTTGGAACTTAGGTGAACACTAAGCCTTTTTTGTATTCATTCAAATAGAAAAATCCAGAATCTGAAAAATCTGAAAAAAATCAGCAGTGATAATTAATCACCTCCAAAATAGAAGGGAATATTCTTCTGTTTTTCCTATTGGCCTCAGCTTCTTATTTATTTTATTTTATTTTATTTTATTTGTTTGTCAAGCATGTACAAGATAGCAGGTCTTGGTATAAACATAAACATAAACAAAGTAAGTACAGATAAATGAGGACAATAGGACAATTACTTACAGTAAGATTGTCTGATTACTAAAGAGTTAGAGTTAGAACAAGAACAAATAATAGGCAAGTTTTTGGAAGAATTTTGGTAAGGAAATTGACCTCACCCCATTCCTAAGAGGTCTGTAAGGGGCCTGCATAAGCTCACAAGCGTGCCTACCATCCCTGTCCTAATGTCCCCATGTATTTGTAACCATCTCATGTACTCATAACCATGCTTATACATCTTATGTATTCACAATCATGTTTATACTTTGTAATCATATATACACTTGACAAAATAAATAAATAAATTAAAAATAAAAGGACAGATGCAATTAAGGTAAACATTACAGTTACTTTTCATCACTATTTTAACTCTGAATAGTCTCTATGCAAGACAATCGCTAAAGGAGGACTCCTGTATTAAAATCACAATAAATTATGAGAAGTGATAGTGGTATCAAAAGATTAATAAACATTGCATTCTTTGTCCAATACTTTTACCTTTAAAGGTACCTTTAATTCTTGACATAAGCTATTACATGCTTTCTTGGAGGGTGAGAATGATTGACCATTTTTTTGTGTAATATTTTATAAGTAGGAACCTTATCAGCCAAAAAGGAACAATCATATTTGACCTGTTATGTTGTATTGCTTGATCCTATTTTCATGCCAAAAAGTAAGCAAGCCTCTCCAAAGTCTAGGAATTAATTTCTGTTCTGTCCAGAAAAGTATCTAAATAAAAAGAAATGGCAAAGAATTAAATATTCCTTATCTTAAATACTCTAAAAATTCCATATATCCAATTTATAATTGTTTATTTTCAAGTCAGAGAAGTACTAAAAAGATTCTCATCAGACTAAAGCTTGCATATTGCAATGTTAAAGGTAGTCCTCAACTTACAACCATTCATTTAATGAGCTTCTGAAGTTACAATGGCACTGAAAAAGTTCATCTTCTTTGTAAAAGGCATTTTTCATGGTAATTCTTGAAATTCTGCTTTATCTGCAGTGTTGGCAGATTATAGTAATGCAAGGGCATTTTTCCTATATCAGGTAAGAAGCAGACTCTTCCCCACCTGTCCCCCAGGTAACTGGACCAGGTTTGAAGGTGATGTTACTTCCTGTTTGGTGTCCATGTATGTCTGCATGAAGAATACCCATGTTAAAAATAATGGAAGTGACTTTGAAGTAAGATTTTAGGCTTCCTAGTCTGTTGTTACTTTGCAAAATCGAGATCTACACGTCAAACTTGAGAATTGAAAGTTTCTAAGATTCATTGTTGCATGATAACAGTTTTAAAAATACACTTCTCAGTGGTGAATGTCTGCAATGCTTGATAGATATATGGAAACATTTAATATTTTACCAGTAATAAGACAAAAAAATCTGAGTTTATAACCACTGTGATTATTACTAGTAACATGGAGAAGTCCACTTAAATTTCCTGTAAACGATGTATTTTATGAGCTAACAATTAGCTCTCTGATGACTGCAGCAATTGTTAATGGCACATTTGTGTAAAACATTTTATCAGTCAAAATGTATATTATTTTTAATATATTAAATAACTATTAAATTTTTACTTTAACCTGCCCCATGCTTTCTTCTCTTATTGCCACACACTGCAGTGAGATAGCATAGGACACAAATGACAATTGGCCAATGATCACTTTGTCATTATATAAGTGAGCAGGCCAATGAAAAGGGCATTGGTCTTACCTGATAAGCTTCTTCTCATGGGGTGGAGATAGCATCCAGGAATGGGTTGACCTCATCTGCTCGCTGATTGGATTCCGTCTGTCAGAGCTGTTAGGACACACCTCTGTTGCTAGGGCTTCCTAGTTTTTGGCAAAGATGAAGTGACAGACTCGACGTGTCTCATTATAAAGTCCATTGCTCACGGATCGATGACCAGGCGGTCTTCAGGGTGGGGCTGGATGCTATCTCCACCCCATGAGAAGAGACGTGTCAGGTAAGACCAATACCCTTTCTCCATGGTGGTCGAGATAGCATCCAGGAATGGGACATACCAAAGCTGGCTTGCCTTTATGGGTAGGCTGCAGCCTGGTCCGAAGTCCCCCATTACGTGAGAATAGTCTGCAGCAGCTGTCGTCCAAACACTGCCTCGGCCGAGGCGAAGATGTCCAATTTTTAGTTCTTGATCAAGGGGAAGGGAGAAGACCAGGTAGCCGCTCGACAGACCTCTTCTAGAGAGGCCTGTGTTGCCCACGCCACAGGCGTGGCTGCGCTCCTTGTGGAATGTGCGGTGATGCGCCCAGGAGCCGGAATGGCCTGTAGCTCATATGCTTTGGCGATGCACGCCCGTAGCCACCAACCTATCATTGAAGAAGTTACCTTCTTGCCCAAAGATGTAGTTTGGAAAGACAGGAATAGACAGGAATAGAGACTCTGACTTCCTAAAAGAGGACATCCTCTTTATATATGTCTTGAGAGCCCTCCTGACATTCAAGGTGTGCCACTTCTTCTCCAGGGCGTGAGAAGGAGCCGGGCAGAAATTCAGCAGGATCAGTTCCTGGGCCCTGTGGAACCATGTGCACATCTTGGGAACAAAGGAGGCGTCCAGTCTTAACACTGCCCTGTCAGGGTGAAAAATTCAGAGGTCCTCCCTGATGGAGAGGGCCTGTAGTTCCAAAATCCTCCTGGCTGATGTAATTGCCATGAGGAGTGCCACCTTAAGGGTAAGAAAATGTAGGGTGGCCGAAGGCAATGGCTCAAAGGGAGATCCTGTGAGCGCATTTAAAACCTTGGACAGGTCCCAGGTAGGGTACCTGTGCACCACCGGGGGTCTCAGGTTAGCTGCGCCTTTTAGGAATCAGCGCACTGGGATGCTGCATCAAGGACTGTAGCCTCCCATATGTCAGCAACAAAGCTAGTGCTGCTACCTCTCTCCTGATGGTGTTAAGTGATACTCCCCTGTCCAATCCATCCCGGAGATACTCCACGATTTGGGCCACTGTCACCTTTGTGACCCTTCCTGTCACACCAGGTGCAAATGTTCCACCAGGTAGAGTTATATATGCCTTCCATGGAAGGTCTCCTAGAAGCCTGGATGGTCTTGATGACCTGGAGGAAAAATTGTTCTCCCTCAGAATGCTCTACTCAAGTGCCAGGCAGATAGATGGAGCCACTGTGGTTCCGGGTGAACCAGAGCCCCCTGGCTGAGTGAAACCTTGTCCTGAGGGATTCACCAAGGTCGAGTCACCGCCAGGTTTACCAGGTCAGCAAACCACAGGCGTCTGGGCTAGTGGGGAGCAATGAGCAGAATCTCCACCCCTGCTATTATCTTCCGTATTACCCTCGGGATCAGGGGAAGAGGAGGGAAGGCCTACAGCAGTCCTGGAGGCCAAAAACATCAGAGAGCATCGACCCCCTCTGCCCTGGAGCCAGAAACCTGGCGAAAAATCTTGGAAGTTGAGCATTGTCTGGGGTGGCAAACAGATCCACCACCTGGAGGCCGAACTGGTCTGTGAGTTCCCGAAACAGCGATGGGTGCAGGTGCCACTCTGCGTGGTCAACTTAAGCTCTGCTGACCCATTCTGCCTGCATGTTTGTCACCCCCGAAATATGCTCTGCCACGATGGATAGCAGGTGCCTCTCTGCCCAGAGGCCAGGCCGTTTTGCCTTCTGCATAAGGGACTTGGATCGTGTCCCCCCCCCCGATGGTTGATGTGGGCTTTGTCAGCCACCTTGTCTGTCAGTACCAGAATGTGCTTTCCGGAGACTGCCCAGTCCTTCTGGTTCCACTGTCCCTGGGCCATCTGTGGTTGAAGGTGGGCCCCCCAACCGAAGAGACTGGCATCCATAATAAGAGTCAGTCACTAAGGCTCTTTGAAATAGCAGCCCTTGGCAATGGCCGGGAACATCCACCCGGTGAAAGAACAGATGACCTCCAAGGGAACTGGGACCTTGGCCAGCGAACTGCTCCTGCCTGTCCTCTGAAACGGTAAGAGGAAACCATTGAAGGTCTCTGGTGTGCCGGCGTGCCCAGGGAACGATGGAAATACTGGACACCATCTTGCCCAGGAGCTTTGAGAGCAGGGCCAATGGCACGGTCCACTCCCTCTTGACCAGACCTGCCAGGTCTCTGAGGCTGGTCTGTCGCTCCTGGGATAGGTAAACCCTGCACCCCACCATATCAATAATTGCTCCCAAATGGAGCAGGCGGTTTGTAGGTGTAAGGTGGGTCTTCTCTATGTGAATAGAGAACCTGTGGTATTGCAGAGTCTGGATGGTGACCCTCAGGTCCTCCCTAGCCTGTGAGGCAATGAGGACTGAATCAAGATGCCATCCAAATAGCTTTACACACGCATGGGTAGAGCTTGGAGGTGAGCCGCCAAGGCTGCTAGAACTTTTGTGAATGCCCTAGGTGCCAAGGAGAGGCCAAATGGTAGGGCTCTATATTGATAATGGGAGCCGTGATAGTGAACCGGAGGTATTGATGGTGAATTGGCAATATAGGGATATGTAGGTAAGCCTCTGTTAAATCAATAGATGTGAGGAAGTCACCCTCCCACATGCCCCCCAGAATGGTTTGCAGGGAGTTCATCTTAAACCGTCTGTAGTTTAGATGAAGGTTCAGACGTTTGAGGTCTAGAACAGCTCTACACCCCCTGAGGTCTTGGGGATCACAAATATTATTGAATAGAACCCCTGCCCTTGTTGACCCTCTGGTATCTGCTGGATTGCTCGAATGTCCAGCAGGTGCTGAATAGCCGAATGCATGAGGGCCCTCTTTGCAAGGTCTTTTGAGATTGGGCAGCGAATAAAGAACCCCGGGGGTGTGGAAAGGAATTCCAGGGAAAACCCTTACCTCACCATCTCCCTGACCGACGCATCCGATGTAATTTCCTCCCATCGGTCTGCAAAAAGGGCCAGGCAGTCCCTGATGGTAGGGTTGGATGTGTAGGTCTTAGGGGTGTCGAAAGAAGTGACCTCTTTCGCCACGAAAGGGCCGCATGGACTGTCTACCTCTAGTCCGTCTGTCTGTCTGTTGCCGCTGTCTTGCCAGGTAACACCCCTGGGGCCTGGACAATCCAGCTCCAGAGTCCATGGCCCGAAAGGAAGAAGGCCGTCGAGTGTATGGTGAGGGGTGAAAAAAGCCCTTCCTAGCCACAAACGGTAAGATTCTCCTCTTGTCCCTGGACTCCACCAAAATGTGTTCCAGGGATTCGCCAAACAAGTGCTCCCCTCTAAAGGGTGCTGATGCTAGACGCCATTTGTGGCGAACATCAGCCTTTCATTGTTGAAGCCAGAGTAAGCGTCGTGCAGCTAAGGAGGCCATGGATTTTGAGGCAAATCTGGCAGCATTGAGCGTGGTGTCCGCCAAGAACTGGGCCGCTGCCACCAGCTTGTTGATATCTTGGTGCGTTCTGGTATCGGCCACCGGGATCCTCTCCTGCAATTGGCAGAGCCAAAGCAAGGAGGTCTGGTTGAAAAAGGAGGCGGATCTCAACGCTTGGACCGCCCATGCAGCTGCTTGATAGTTCCTCTGCAGAGTTAGATCTGCTCTTCTGTCCTCAGGTTTCAGAGCCTCCTCAGGTACACCCAGCATGGTGGAAGCTGAGTATAATGCTGCCACCGATGCATCAGCCATTGGTAGCTGAATAACTCTGGCGAGCTCAGGGCCTACGTTATAAAATCTTCTGACAGCCGAGGTTGGCATCAGACCCGAGGCAGGGGAGGACCACTGTCATTGAACTATGTCAACAAATAGCCTTGTTGATGGAATAACCTTTGCCTCCATGGTAGGCTCTGAGAAGAGCGGGTTTGTCTAGTTGTTTTGGGTCTCTGGCGCTAGGTCAGCGGCCTGGGCCCCAAGCCTACCTGAGTTTTTTGCTTTGAAAAGAAGCGATTTGAATATGCCCGGTTGGAATAATCCGGTGAAAGCCAGCTGTTCTGGCATCAGACCTTCGTCGTCCGACAGGTCTGTCTCCCTTTGCCCTCCCTTCTCTGAGAGCGGTGACTGGCTCAGTTGGGAGGGAGTGGGATTATTATCATTATTTTTCCCTTACAAAATATATTTCAAAATTACACATTTCAATCTTTATATGAACAATTTATTCATAGTTATATAATTCTAGGAAATTTATTAAACATACACATTAACACCAATTATTATCTTATATCCCAACACATATAAATTCATTTCTACATGTTTCTTATTTAAAAGTTACATATTTTCAATCTTCATCTTTTCTAATATCAAACTTATTCAAAAATATATTGCATATTTCAATCTTTATATTTTTCTATTTTTCAATCTTCATCTTTTCTTATATTATTTTATAACTTCATTTCTGCATGTTATTCATATATATATTTATTCTTATTTCAATGAACAATTTTTCAGACTTATGTAATACTAAATTAATTAAACATCTTCTTTCATCAAACTTATATTCAAAAATATTACTTTTTTTTCCTATACAAAACATATTTAAAAGTTACATATTTTCAATCTTCATATTTTCTATTATCAGGGTTATATTCAAAAATATTACTATTAATTTACACCTTTTTATTTTTCTTTTGTCCCTTCTCTTTTACCCTGCTCCAAAGTTTTAATCCTTTCTTCTTATTCTTTTTTGATTGCCTCCTCCATATTTCTTTTAACTCTCTCTTTTCTATCTTTAACTCCTTTTTTTTGCTATGGTCTGTATCTTTCTCTCTTCTCTTTCTCCCTTTTTGTTGTCTGATATTGCTTTCATTTTTTCTAGATTTTTCTTTCTTTTCCCTTCTAGTTTTCTTTTCCTTCCTTATATTTCCCATACCAGAGATCTTCCCCTTCTGCTTTGCTGCCTTTTTCACCCTCTGTATTTCAATCATCTCTTTGCTGTATTTTCTTTCTTGTTGCTTATTTCTTGGTTCTTCTGTTTCTTTCACTCTTCCAAAGTTCTCCATCTTTTCCTCATTTATCTGAACTGCGTTTGTTATTTTTTGCATTATATTTTCCAGTTTCAGTTCTATACGATCCATAACTTGAAATATTTCTTTCATTCCCACACACTGCTTATTTACAAAAGTCTTAGTATCCTGGGGGATGCTTTCCACATCTTTATTTCCACTTTGTATCATTTTTGCCACAAAGTTTAATCCATGTTATTTGTCCAACAAAAAAGAAAAATCCGAGAGTTACACCCTCTCTTTCCCCCCCAAAATGGCGCTCCTGCTTCAAATCAGAAATTCCTCTTCCTTGTTCTGTGCTCTCAATGTTATTTTATATTTATAAATCCAGTATATATGATAGTCAATTTATATTAAGTCAAAAACAGCTTCTAGTTCAAATATCAATATCCCCCCCCCCTTAAAGTAGGGTATTATTCCAAAACCACATCTTCTTTTAAATCTTCCAAGAAAAGCTTTTGTTCATCCTAGTTCCCAAACGTTTCCCCCCACAATTGTAGCATGCTTGACCCGCCGCTAATCCTTAGCTTCCTTATTTCTCCCCCTCATTTTTGGGGGGAGGGGTTATTTTCAAAAGCAGTCTTTTTTGTCCCAGATCACAAATCATTCACTTTTCCTCCTGCTCACTCTTGTTAATTCTGGACCTCCTTCGGCTTCATGGCAGCCATGTTTGCTGCCGCAGCTTCGTACCGGGACTTGCCAGCTCGGGGAGGGGAGATGCGACTCCCCTTTACCCTCCTGCAGTCCCCCTTTGCTTTTCCCCCTCTACTGGGGGGCTTAGGTCCGAATTCGGACCCTCAGGTGTGAAGCATTCGGAGCCAGCCGCGGAGGTCACAGTCCTGGTTTCCGATCTCGCCGAAGGAGGAACCTTCTAAACTAAACAAGAGATTGATTACATCTGAGATGTCACCAATGGAAAATGTTGATTCTAGATTACATTCCACAAGTGGCTGATTTATGGATTACATTACTCTTTCCCAGCTGGGTTAGTATCTTAAGTTTTCCCGAAGTTAGAAAAGAGGCTTAAATACTTAAAGAGGGTATCTTTAGCCGTTAAAAGACCGGTATCTTTTAACTAATTTATTGTTTGTGTATTTTTAGTGAGTGCTCTGAATGTTCCAGCACAAGTAGTTTACAGTCGACAAGAGTTATTAATCATTGGCAGAGAAGGCTGCTAGGAAGGACATGGAGGAGACGAAGAAAACGGAGGAGACGAAGAAAACGCAGACAGAAAGGAGGCTGTAGAGCTGGACTACAGGTAAGATTAGGAAAAAATCCTCACAGGCCTACACTGCCAAGTCTTTTTGTTTTAAACGTTAGATCTCTCTTTAATAAGATTGAGGAGCTGAAACTTGCTATCTCTCTCAGTGATGGTTGCTGCCGGTTCGGACCGGTTCGCCCGTACCGGTGGCAGAAATTTGCCCCTGCTCGCCGGACCGGCAGCGATGGCTGGCTGTCAACACCCCTGAACTGGTTTTCCCGTTGCCGTGGTGGTGCAAAGAGCCCTCTGCGCATGCACAGAGGGTCATTTGCGTGATGTGATGGGGGTGCATGTGCGAGCAAAGCAAGCGTAAGCGTGTGCAATACGCGCACTTCCATCGCAATGCGAACCTGTAGGGAAGGTAAGTGGAACCCACCCCTGATCTCTCTGCAGGAAAACATTCGGGACTGCTGTGTTATGGTTTTTACAGAGACGTAGCTTGACCCTACCATTCCAGAGGAGGCTATCGAATTATAGGGACGCTCAGTTTATCGAGCAGATAGAACTATTGCCTCTGGGAAGAGCAGAGGAGGGGGGCTTTGTGTTTACATAAATAACAATTGCAGCACAAATGTTAAAATAATGGAAACTCACTGTTGTCCTGATCTGGAGTATTTGGCAGTGAAATGCCGCCCCTTTTATCTGCCTTGTGAGTTTAACATTGTAATAATAACTGCAGTATATACACCTCCTGATGCTAATACGACCACAGCCATGAGTTACCTGTTAACTGCTATTAGCAAACAGCAACAGGCCTACCCGGATGGAGTGCTGGTGGCTGCAGGTGATTTCAATCAAGCTAATTTAAAGACTGTCCTCCCTAAGTTCTATCAGTACGTAGACTGTCTCACTATAGGGAAAAATACCTTAGATCAGGTATATAGTAACATCATGCATGGAAACAGGACTATGCCTTTACCGCACCTGGGAAAGTCAGATCATATATCTCTGTTCTTGATCCCATCATACAGACCTCTTGTCAAGAGAAGTAGACCATCGATTAGAGAAATACAAGTGTGGCCAGTGGGTGCATCGGAGCAACTTCAAAATTGCTTTGGGAGCACTGATTGGGCAATGTTTGAGGAGGATAGTATTGATACTTACACTTCAACAGTACTGTGTTATATCAAAAACTGCATTGATGTTGTCACTACCACCAGACAAGTACGGCTATTCTCTAACAAGCAGCCCTGGATAAATATAGAAGTGTTTCTTTTATTTAGAGCTAGAAATGCTGCTTTCCATTCTGGTGATGCGCTACAGTATAGCGAGGCAAGAGCTAAATTGAAAAAGGGTATCAGGGATGCTAAAGCTACATACAGACAGAGGATTGAACATCTTTTTGAGAACTCAGACTCTTGTCGGATATGGCAAGGCCTGCGACAAATCACAGGGGCAGAGAAATAAAAATAGTTTGTCTAGCAGTAGTGATTCTTTGACTGAGCAGCTAAATCAATTCTTCAGCCATTTTGAGGTGGAAACAGGAACGACCATCACTCCAGCATTCACCACTGATAGCACATCACTAACATCTACCATTGATAGACAACCACTTTTATTGCAGATTTCTGATGTGAGATGCGCTTTCCAGAATGTTAATATCCGGAAGGCAGCTGGGCCTGATGGAATCATAGGATGAGTTGTTAGAGATTGTGCTGCAGAGCTAGCTGGAGTGTTCACGAATATTTTCAATCTATCCTTGTTGCCGTGCTCTGTCCCTACCTGCCTGAAGACATCTATTATAGTGCCAGTCCCCAAGCAGACAGTAGTCTGCTTGTGGACTTTCAATATAAATCCACGTTTTAAACCTTATTTTACACTTTTCTTTGTTGTTCTTTTAATACTCCAAATTTAATATTACTTCCAGTCTTCTTGTACAACTGCTTTCTTTCGGATTCCTTCTCAAAATGCTTTGATAATCTCAGCCTCCATTTTAGGCTTGTGTTTAAACTTCCACTCCTTTCACTTTTCCCCCACGCCAAATTAGCTGCTAATTCTTTGCTGGGATAACTTCAAAGTTCTTTAAACAATTTTTTTCTTGAATATATGTTGGCCAATCACTCACCCGGTGTCAATACTCTGCTCAATTCACCGCTCCTTCACAAAATTTATTCCGGATGCCCCAGATTGTGATCGCTGCCATGGCCCCCGCTGCTGGTTCGAAGAGCTTTTCCTCCGACCTACGAGGGATTTGCCTACCCCTCTTGGTCTTCCGAGGTGCCTCTCTTTCTTCTCTGTCCCTACAGGACAGATCTGGTCTGAAGACCCCCCAGACAACGGCTCGTCAGCCTGGAATTTCATTGGGTTCATCAGAGCCCACTATTTCTAGGCGGTCTCACCGCAGCGCTTCCGGTTTCCCTGAAACTGGATTGTTGTTGATGTTGGAACTTATCGATAGTCAGCTAAAAAGACATACAGAAAATTGAATTGGTGATTTATGTTGATTATTAGAATTATCTTTTCTGTTCTGAAAAGCCATATGTTTTTTATTAGTTTATAAAATATTTTAATAAAAATATTTTTAAAAAAGAAGAATCAAAGACTGTTAATACAACCTCTATTTTAGTAAAACCAACAAAATAATTCCTAATAGATTACTTTCATTAATAATAATACTTTTTGTGAGAAAAATCAAAATATAGATTTTTAAAATTTATCTTTCCTTAAAATGGACTTCAAAATGTGTGATTTCTACGATGTTCTTTCTTCTGTGTTTTTTATATTCAGGGTTTGTTATTTTGTTTTATTTGTGGCAAAAAATTGAAACAAAACATTATTCCTGTAATTGGTTAAGCTTAGTCTCATGATAAAGGAAGAAGCTATCTGAAAAGTAAAAATTACCAATCAAGATCTATTTACATCTGTTTAATCTGATTCTTATAAGAACATAAGCAGTGCCTTGCTGGATTGGTTCCCTGGCTATCTATAATCTAGCAATCTGCTCTTACAGTGTCTGACAACTACTAGTTTCCTTCCAGATGGGTTTCAATGGCAGTTACACTGCCATCAAGACTAATAGTCATTGATCCTCATCACTTGCTCAACAGTAGTAACTTGCTCAACAGTAGTAACTGTGAGGGGGATCTTGGAGTCCTAGTGACAACCATTTAAATATGAGCCAGTAGTGTGCAGCAGCTGCCAAAAAAGCCAACACAGTTCTAGGCTGTATTAACAGAGGGATAGAATCATGATCATGCGAAGTGTTAATACCACTTTATAATGCCTTGGTAAGGCCACACTTTGAATACTGCATTCAGTTTTGGTCGCCACGATGTAGAAAGGATGTTGAGACTCTAGAAAGAGTGCAGAGAAGAGCAACAAAGATGTTTAGGGGACTGGAGGCTAAAACATATGAAGAATGCTTGCAGGAACTGGGTATGCCTAGTTTAATGAAAAGAAGGATCGGGGGAGACATGATAGCAGTGTTCCAATATCTCAGGGGTTGCCACAAAGAAGAGGGAGTCAAACTATTCTCCAAAGCACCTGAAGGTAGAACAAGAAGTAATGGGTGGAAACTAAACAAGGAGAGAAGTAACTTAGAAGTAAGGAGAAATTTCCTGACAGTTAGGACAATTAATCAGTGGAACCGCTTGCCTCCAGAAGTTGTGAATGCTCTAACATTGGAAGTTTTTAAGAAGATGTTGGATAACCATTTGTCTGAAGTAGTGTAGGGTTTCCTGCCTAGGCAGGGGGTTGGACTAGAAGACCTCCAAGGTCCCTTCCAACTCTGTTGTTGTTGTTGCTGCTGCTGCTGTTGTTGTTGTTATTATTATTATTATTATTATTATTATTATTATTATTATTATTATTATTATTATTATTATTATTATTATTATTATTATTATTATTATTATTATTATTATTATTATTATTATTATTATTATTATTATCACAAATGGCAATCATGCAGCATGCTGCAGCAATGTAATTGAAAGCCGAACACACGGGTCACAATCACATATCTTAATACATAAATACAAAATATTTAACTGGAATCTATTTTTTCTCTCTTTTGACAATTACAAAAACTTTGAATGTTATGATTGGTTTGTCAACACTTTATAATGCTATTGTCAGCCCTGGAGGCCATCTTTTCTTTTGGATCTTCAGGGCTGCCACAATTAGTCTGTGGGAAACTGGAGGGGGGTTTGCATGAGTTGGTAGAAGTATTTAGCCATAACAACATTCTTTTCTCTGAAGACAAGGACGTTCAGCCTGCACCTGGAGTGGCATGACTGGGAGGCATCTCCAGTTGGGATGGTGGATTAATTGGACCATGTGATGGACATGGGAGTGCAGGTGCAGGGGTGAAATCTAGCAGGTTCTGACAGGTTCTGGAGAACCGGTAGCGGAAATTTTGAGTAGTTCGGACAACTGGCAAATACCACCTCTGGCTGGCCCCAGAGTGGGGAGGGAATGGGGATTTTGCAGTATCCTTCCCCTGCCACGCCAACCAAACCACACCATGCCCACCAAGCCATGCCCACAGAACCGGTAGTAAAAAAAATTGGATTTCACCACTGGTGCAGGAGAAGAGACTTCGACTTTCCTTTGGCTGGTGAAAACCCGGGAGCTTTCAGATTTGGGTTTTCCCCAGATGTGCCAATATGATATCTTTAATAAAATGGAACTTTGAGGAACTGCTGGCCTTGGAGTCTTCATTGGTTGGGGGCAGGGGTGTGTTCCAATTTTTTAATACCACTCTGTGGGCGTGGTTTATTTTTGTGGGAGTGGCTTGATTGTCATGTGACCAGGTAGAAGTAGCTTGGCAGTCATATTACTGGTGGGAGTGGTTTGGCAGTCATGTGACCAGGTGGGAGTGGCTTGACGGTCATGTGACCGTGTGGGTATGGCCAACTCAATGTCACTCACGTCAAGAGGTGCCTCGCCTGGCCCCTCCCCTCCCAGCAATTCATTGTCACATCCAGCCTCAAGGTATCTATAGATCTGTAAAAATGTTGCTCACCTTTTTATAACTTTATTAGCTATATACTATAGATGTACTTTCATGGACCGCTGAAAGGAGGAAATGGCTCACACGCTTTGCCTAAGAGTGTGATAGATTTAATTTAATTTAATTTAATTTAATTTAAAGTTCTTATCCAATCTCGTAGGACTCAGGGCAGCGTACAACAGGAATAAGAACAATACAATAATATATAAATTTGGAGATCAGGGGTCTCCAACCTTTTGGACCTCAGGGACCACCAGATTCATAATTTTAAATCCGCCGACCACTGGTGCGGGGGAGCTCAGGCGCCTTTCAGGCCTACCTGTCTGCTTGTGCGAGGCCTCCGGGTGGGAGGCCCGAGAGAAAGTGCCTTCTTCAGGCACACAGCCTGGAAACCTCTTTTGTGTTCCTTCTCTCAAGAAGCTTGGTCAATCTGAGTGAAGGAAAACGAAGATGGGCAGACTGACAGTGGCTTGCTGATGTTGGTGGGAAAGTCAGTCCCATATTCCAGAGCTGTAGCTGTAGTCCCTCCCCTCCCCCTTTCCTTCTTTCCTTTCCTTTCCTTTATTTTCCCCTGTTCCATTCCTTTCCTTCCCTCCCCTCTTCTCCCTCCTTCCCTCCCCTCCCCTTCCCTTAACTTTCCTTTCCTGTTCCATTCCTTTCCTTTCCTCCTTCTTTCCTTTCCCTTCCTTTCCTTTCCTTCCTTTTCTTTTCCTTCTTTCCTTTCCTCTCCTCCCCTCCCTCCCCCTTTCCTTCTTTCCTTTCCTTCTTTCCTTTCCTTTCCTCTTCCTTCTTCCTTCCCTTCCCTTCCTTCTTTCTTTCTTGTCTCTCTCCCCCTTCCTTTCTTTCCAAATTTGGAAGACCGAATCCACCTCTCCTCCTGTTATCGTGTAATAGTTTAGTTTTAATTCTTGCCTTTTTTTTGACCATATAAACATATGTATCATTCTATTCAATCTAATGAAGAAATTTTAATTTTAATTTTATTGGGGCCACTTGAAATAAGAATAAAATCTTAGGTAAAATATTCATCTTTATTGTGGCTATTTCCCCCATAAATGATATCTGTAATTTGGACCATCTATCTAAATCTTTCTTTATCTCCTCAATTAGTTTTGTGTAGT
The DNA here is from genome assembly GCA_023053685.1 of Diadophis punctatus similis. Taxonomy (NCBI): domain Eukaryota; kingdom Metazoa; phylum Chordata; class Lepidosauria; order Squamata; family Dipsadidae; genus Diadophis; species Diadophis punctatus. The sequence goes on along the minus strand of JALIGW010000038.1, from coordinate 527,493 downwards.
TGTCCTCTTTTATTGTGCTACATCTCACTGTCAACCATAGACCTAAGTATTTGAATTTTGGCTATTTTGATACCTAATATTTTTTCCAAATTGTTATTTTGTTTTACTGTTAAGTTTTTAGTTATTATTTTTGTTTTATCTTTGCTAATCTTTAGGTGCTAATCTTTCTTGGGTGTTTCTTACTTCTCTGAATAAGATTTCTAATGCTAAAATAAATATCAAAGGAGCTAGCGGACAACATTGACGCACTCCTGTTCTTATTTTTACTTTCTCTGTAGCCTGGGAAGTTGTGGATTCATATTGTCACCAGATCTTTCCCCTACAGTGTTATCAGTACTACGTTGACTCATAGGGGATGGTGCTGGGGGAATAGGTTTTTTCCCTGTTTTTGTGGTTGTGGATGTCATACTAGTTATTTTTAGCTTACTCCAATAGTCGTTCCACCGAACCATATACTGTTATTTAGTCACAATTTTTTTCAACTTTACACAACACCTCCAATTAAATTAATTTTACAATCAGTTCCCCAAATTAATTAGTTAACTATATCACCCTAGTAATTCTATATATCTATTATATCTTTCATTCACCAAAAATCCAAAGAGATCAAATATTTCAATTCTATCAATTCTATCAATTTCATGTACATATAATCAATTCTCTATTCTTTTAAATTATACTATGTAAATGTCTAAGTATATATATATATATATATATATATATATATATATATATATATATATATATATATATATATATATATATATATATATATATATATATATATATATATATATATATATATATAAATGATTACAATTTTTATTCTTATATTTTTATATAGACAATTCTAGTTTAAATAAGTGTGTAAGTAACTGTAGTAAATCAATATTTCAAAAATATACTCCAAAAGCTAGATTAAAGTACAGTTTAGTATGTTATCCTTTTCTCCAAATTTACTATAGACTTTTTTTTAAAATGTACTTTAATACTTGGACAGTCTCTGTTTGCTTCTTCATCGGTTCAAAATGTCTCTTATTCTTTTGCTTAGTCACAGTCTCTTTCCACTTCCTCTTCTCCTTCCGGTCAATTCTACTTTCTTCTTTCTACTTTTACTTTCTGATAGTCCTTTATTGTCCTTTGCTCCGCTTTTCCTCTGTATAGTTCTTAAAGTTTTAAAATATTTTGCAGTTCAATCCTTAATTAAATCCAAAAGCAGTAAATTCCAATCTTTCTACTCCGTCAGTGTCCAGTTCTCTGCAATGGCATCCGCTCCCAATCGAACTCGCCGCTTGCAGATTCACGGAGACTTTCTCCGGCTTCTGTATCACCTGTCAGCAAATGGGCAATCCTCCTTTAATTTTTCCCTCGAGATGTTGAAACTCCGTCTGTCCTGATCGCTCAACTCATTCACTCAGCTCAGCTGTTTTCTCGCCACGCTTTCTTCTTCTACGCTCTCCTGTCAAGCCTCCGGATCATCCTGAAAGGCCGATTTCTTTGCAGCCGGCTCACTGTTCCCTCCAGGATCAGGAATCGCCTGTGGGCCACCAAAAAACTGCTGAAAAGCGATCGTAGCCTCCGATAGTCTCGAGGCTGCTCCGTAGCAGCGTGACGCCAACCCCATTCCATTCCATTCCATTCCATTCCATTCTATTCTATTCTATTCTATTCTATTCAATTCTATTCTATTCTATTCTATTCAACTGAAATTATCTTAGAACCTCGATTTCGAAGTTTCTTAATTCCTTCCATATTTGATTGGTTGACTACATATCAAGAAACAAGAACAAATGTAATTTAAATGCAATTTCAGTGAATCAGCATCAGCAAAAGGAGAAAGAAGCTCTTTTCGGGGAACAAAAACTGAAATCAACTTTTGCCTTCCCTAGTCAAAATCACGGTCCCAAAACTTATTATTCTCCCTCAAAGCGAAGCCAAGCTCAAAGTGCCTGCGATATTGACTAGAGCAGTGATGGTGAACCTTTTTTGGTTCGCGTGCCAAAAAGGGGGGGGATGTGTGGAATCACGTGTGTGCGTGCCCACACCCATAATTCCATGCACCCCCGTGCATGCGCGTATGACCCCCCCCACTCCCAGCATGCAATGGCACGCCCATTTTTTGCTCTCTCCAGTCTTCTAGGAGCCTGGGGAGGGTGAAAACGGCCTTCCCCACCCTCTCTGGAGGCTGGAAACAGCCTATTTCCTGACTCACAGTGGGCCCAGAAGGCCCGAAAATCAGCTGGCCGGTGCGCACATGCACGCTGGACCTGAGCTCGCGTGCCCACTGATATGGCTCCGTGTGCCACTTGTGGCACCCGTGCCATAGGTTCGCCATCACGGGACTAGAGCAAGGTCGGCGGCGGAGCTTTCAGAGGGAAGAGTTCTAATCCACATCAGTCAAAGGACCCCGAATGGAATCGAAGAGGGGGTGTGGAAAGACAAAAAACAAAACTTGGCGGTGCGTTAACCACAACAGCACTCCCCCCCCCAAGAGGCTGCCTTCTTGGGATGCGTCGTTTCTTCCTCTAAAACACAGATAAGCTCTTTATTTTGCCAGCAATCCCCTTTAACGCTGGCATCTCCAGTCCCATTGACTTCCAACTATCAGCATCTTTGTGTCAGGCAGAACCTGGGAAGACGGGCGCCCTCCGCTTCGTGCTCAAAAAGGCTCCTGCCGACCCAACCTCGGCCTCAGCAGGGTGTGTCACTCACCTCCGGACTTATTGCGTTTCAAAGAATTTTTAAAAAGTGAGAAGTTGCTAATTATCTTGGTTTTGATTTTAGATGCGAAAGAAGCATTCAGGCTTTTTAACTTGTAGAGCTCCGTTTTTCTTCCCCATCACATGTTTTTAATATCTCCAATAGTAAAATGGGAAGATGCTTCAGGCATTGCATCAATTTCCACCTTTAGTTTATTATCCTGAAGACCTTGTTAGGGAGCAGGAAACAAATGGGAAATAATGCGTTCACGTGAAGACGAGAGGAAAAAAGTGATTCTGACCACTGGCAGCGGGGGGGGGGGAAGGAGAGCCACAACACGTCATAATTTCTCCCTCGGGACACTTCAATAAACTATGCTTGCTTCGTTTTTGTTTTCAAAAAGCTCGCAACTTTGACGCTCTCCAATTTAAGAGAAGGGATAAGGCGCTCAACGCCAGAACCGTTTAACTGCGGCCACGCAAGAGCGCGAGTGTTTCGATGCCTCAGGCGTTCGCTGGCATTCAGCACCTAAAAGTTACGAGCAACGGTGGCGCGCGTGGAGCCGAGCCTCGATCAGAAAGTACGGTGGAAGAGCGATCGATGGGCAGCTGGGGCTATAGGGGGAGTGTCTTCCATGACGGGGGAGCCTTTTGGCTTTCTAGACGGGCTCTGTTCTTGCCCTGTCATGCTTGCCTAGCCGTGCGTGGAACCTCACGGAGGGAGGGACACTTTTTTCCAAGTGGTTTCTTGATTTGTCGTCCTGTTGCATCCATGGATTGTTTAAGAACGGGCTCTTCCCCCTGTCCCCCCCTCCTTGTCAGTTAGAACTTCAAGAATTGGTTGTATATGTGACTGGTTCAGTGCCATTGTAAGTTTGAAAGACCTCTGAAAGAGTGGTTACAGCTTGAGGGCTACCTGTATACTGTATCTTTCAAATATTGTTGATTCTCAGATGTACACATATTTCTGTTAGCTGTATTCAAGGTCTAATCAAAAGTTTAAAATTCTTTACAGATAACTGTGATGTTACAGAAGCCTCTTGATACAGTATTTATGTGAGGCTGGATAACAATGAAATTGACACCTGTGGAATATGGGCAAACCTGGCAACATCTTACGTGGGTGAGAAAGAGATAAGGGGATCATGTGGTCTCATTGCTCCAAAACCCGTATTTTGTGCTGCTTTCTGGCACTGTTGGCTATTTTGGCATTAGTCCACAACTTTTATCAACTAGAGGTAAGTTACTTAACCCTCCCAAGAACTAGCCAAATAATTTGAAAGTTTTTCTTTCTTTTTATCCTGGTCTTCCCATGATAAGTAACATAGTTTTCAGTGACTTTGAATGTGTTGTTCTGGAGTACTTATTGGTAAAATGCCATGTCTTAATACATAAATACAAAATATTTACTGTAATCTATTTTCTCTCTCTTTTGATGATTACAAAATCTTTGAATGTTATGATTGGTTTGTCAATACTTTATAATGTTGTGTTGTTTGCGTACTATACACCCACCTGTAAGCCCAAGCCATTTGGAAGGGAAAAAAAGGCAAAGGTATAAAATTGATTAAAATCTTATCAATTACAAGTAGCAGCTACCAGCTGGCTAATTATATTAACACAAATGAGCCTATTGGTATCCTAACTTGAGCATATTGGACTTTTTGGGGGACCTGCACTGCATAGAAAAGCAGCTCAAGGATACATTTATTTATTTATTTATTTATTTATTGGTTCTTCTATGCCGCCCTATTCCCGAGGGACTCAGGGCGGCGTACAACATCATATAAGAAACATAGCTTGTTTAGTCCATCTCTCTGCTCTGAGAAGAGGGGAGGAAAAAAAACAACAGATCTGGCACAGAAGTATGTATACTGACAATAATGGCAAACACATAACTGAAAGATACTCTGAAAAGGTTTATAAAATTAAATAGTTCTTATACTGCTAGAATCTCCAGCAATCACACTACCACAGTTTGATGTGAGCTGAGGTGGCGCAGTGGTTAAAATGCAGCACTGCAGTTCAGCAATTCAGCTGTTCAAATCTCACCGGCTCACTGGTTGGAGTAAACAGTTTAACCTTAATACATAACACTTAATATAATAAGAGTATTAGAATTGTGTGGTGTAATGATATGTTAATTACTATGGCTAAAGTATTTGCATAACTAATGGCAGCCTGTAATCCCACATACATACAACATTCTTTTATAACTAATGGAATAGATAAAAACAATTTGGGTTGCATGGTATTTCTTACAAAACCTCCGATTTGATGCTGCTGAAAAGTGCTAATAAAATAAATATAGCTTATATGATTCTCTTGCTACAACTCTTGTTTGAAAGAGTTTCTTTCTTTTGTAGAATCTCAATACCACAGGTTTAAAGTGGTTGGTAGAAGAGAATGAATCGCAACCCTCGTTGCATACAAATAGAACACGCAGAAAGCTGTACTGTGGTTATGAGCATCAGGTTTTGACCAAGATTGAACAAGAGGAAGAAGACTCTTTATTTGCTGCTCTACAGTGGCCCAAACCTCCTGAGAACAAAGTTCCCTTTGTAAGGAGTACTGACCCTTTCCATAGCAACTTTATGATACTAAATAATGCAAATTTCAAAGTTGGTGATCAGCTGGAAGTACTTGTCCATATGAGGGATTATGACGGAAACCCAAAGCAATATGGTGGCGATTACCTTCAGTCAAGAATTCATTCAGCAGATCTGAAAGCAGGAGCCATTGGAAGAACTGTAGATTATCAGAATGGATCATACGGAATTTTTTTCACTTTACTTTGGCCAGGGGAGGTCACAGTATCTGTGTCCTTGGTTCATCCTAGTGAAGGAATCCAACTCCTTCAACGTTTACAAGAAGAAAAACCAGACAGGGTCTATTTTAAAAGCGTATTCAAATCAGGAAGGATTTCAGAAGTTACTATATGCAATGTGTGTTTGCCTAGAAACATGCCAGTCTGCAACTTTACAGATAGCTATACTGGAGAACCATGGTTCTGTTACAAGCCTAGAAGACACTCCTGTTCTACTAGGATCAACCATTTTCAAGGGGGATATAAAAAGGGCCTTCTAACTTCAGAAGAGAGTAACTTTTTCCAAAGGTACTTGTTTTCTTAGACTCTATGTTAAAGTGACCATATATATATTTTTTTAAGCGGGACACAATTTGAGTTTTGCCCTCTACGCATGCGCAGAATGCTGCGCATGCGCAGAGGGCAAAAGACAGCTAATATCGGCGTCCAGGCGCCCCCCCCCGTCAATGGTGTCCACACACACACACACGGCGCCTTTGCAAAGCCCGGCCGACCTCGCAAGGCAGTTGTGCAAACGTTTTGCAGGAGCAGGCATCACCCCCGAGCCCCGTTTCTGCAAAGAGGGGGGTGGCTGGGAAGCGATGCATGCAAAGCCGCCGGTGCTTTTTTTTTTTTTTTTTGCAGCGGCCGGAGAAGGTGGCTAGAAGTCTCCCGGCTGCACTGGTTGGATGCCGGCCTGCCGATTCGCCCATCCTTCCCACCCACCCAGACAGCCCGACCCCACCTCCCAGGGCCGTGGAAGCCCTGCCCGCTTTCCCTTCCTCGCCTCCCCACTTCTCTTTTGTTTTCGCTTCGCGCCCAGCCGCTTCCCGGAGTCGGGGTTCGCTCTGCCGCCTTTGCAAGACCGCAAACTCAGGTCAAGCCCAGCGCGGCTGGAAGAAGAATGAGCGAGCGAGGGAAAGAAGGAGGGAATCATACGGCTCCGCCCCGGACGCACCAGCCGGCCACACTACCTCTGTTGGGGCTGCAGCAACCCCAGGACCTCCCTCTCCAGGCGCGGCTTCCGGATCCGGACTTCTCGCAAGTTCATTCTCTGGAGAGGCTGCATGCGCGCTTGTGTGTGTGTGTGTGTTCGTGAGTGCTCCAGCAGCCCAGCGCTGGCGGAGGGGGAGCAGGATAGCCAAGACTCGTAGGGTGACCAGACATCCCGCTGTTTTGGCATTCTTTCAAAAAAAGCATGACTTTTTAGAAAGAATGTGGGACGCGGGACACATGCTTGAAAAGCGTGTCTGTCCCGCCAAAAGCGGGACGTCTGGTCACCTTACTCTATGTTTAATATTTGTTTTGTATAGATTAATGTTACTTTGGCTCTTTTCTTTTTAAAATGTGGGATGGTGAAAGACTCTTCTTGAATTCCTTTTACCAGGCTGAAATTGACCTTTTAAATAAATGCCAAACAAGCAAAACAACTGTATAGTTCTGCTACAATTTTTCTAATTTTCCGAATAGTATAAAAGAGGACATTTTAGTGCCAAATTTATGGCTCATAATTTTCATCAACTCTATTATCTTAGGGCTTTATTGCTGTGACTACATATACTCTACTTTTAGTTTTGATAATGGTAGCAATAAAACTCTTCAGATAACAGCCCTATCTATATTCAGGAACTTCTTTATAGTAGGAACTTCACAGACACGGCCCAGTTAAATAAATTGTTTTAGTGTGAATAATAAATTAGATATGCTCAGAAGTTATGACTACCATACTGCAAAACACCAGAGATTATGCCCAATATCTGTCACTAGGGGAAAAGGTTTAAATTTTAAACCTTTTCCTTTCATTTTTTGATTCAGCCATTGTTTTCTCATCCCTGACAGTCAGAAAAATCTGCTAAGTATTTAACTAATAGTACTGTTGGGTTTAAGCACCTCTGGTTTCATTTTGCATGTTCAGTCTTTTTACTTTGTGTTACTAGGAAATTATTGGCTTTTCTCCCCAAATAGATTAAAATAATCAATTTCTAAAAATCCAAATATTTTTGTATTTGAAACTTTCCCTAAACACTATCACTAATTTTAAACAAATCTACCCAAGATGCTTTGTAGACACATTTTTCTGCAGACATTTCTTTTTAATATAAATTTCATTAGTGTACATGCTTTAGAAAAATAGCAAACATTTTTTGTTCCTTTGAGGAACATGTATTTTTAAATAGTGTTCATGATTTTTTTGCATTTATTTTACTGTGAAAAGAAGCAATTATTAGCTGATGTTGTTGATAAGCTTCACAGTAATGCGAACAATACATCCAGGGATGGAATTCAGCTGATTTGGACTGGTTCGGGCAAGCCCGATGCTAATTTTACATCTGGTTCGCCGAACCGGTAGTTGCAAGGACTGGCTGGCCCTGCTCAACCTACCCTCCCAGGAGTCTCCACGTGGCCCATTTTTGATGCCAGGCAAGTGCAGGGCCCATGCAGAGGCTCTGGGAGGGCGAAAAATGGGCCTTCCAAAAGTCGAGAAACGGGCCCGTTTCTGGCATTTGGAGCCTGGGGAGAGGATGTTTTCGCCCTCCTGGAAGCTTGAGGAAAGCCTCCAGAGCCTGGGGAGGGCAAAAATGATCTCCCCTGCCATGGTGCAGATGCTGAGTAGGCCACACCCACCTGGCACGCTCACCCAGCAACTGGGTAGAGAACCGGTTGCTAAATTCTTTTACTCCCACCCCTGATATACATCATATTGGTAATAAATGCATTTAGCAATGAAAAATAAAACAGAATGTTATTCAGATAGATAAGTCCTCTTTTAACTCAGTTTGCTTTGATATAATTTGTACTTTTCAACATGAATCTTGAATATGGAGTTTTCCAATTATGATTAGTGAAGGCATTTCATTTCATTTCTAAATATTTAGTGGTAAACATTTGTGACTTTTTGTATTTAGATTTTTTTTAAAAAAATATTTTCCCTTCCTTTAGTGGTGTGAATATAAAAATGCCAATACCTTCCATCGGGCCTGATACTGTGATTGTAAGACCTTTGGGGAATGCAGGTAAAGTAATAGTTCGAATGTTTTGCTTTATACTATTTAAACTTGTGCTTATGAACTGCAACCATCAACAGTGTTTCAGTATTGTATGAGAAACTTTGAAGAGCTATGGTTAAGCGTTCTATTATTGTATTTAATGTAAGGGTTTCAAGTAACAGACCCAAAGCAGACCCAAAACAGACATTTAAATTTTTAAAAAATATTACTTAACCATTATTTATGTAAGTATGAAAAATTCTTCATGTTTTCCATCTTGCTTATTCTGTTGAAGCAACAATCCTGTTGAAAAGGACACTTGGCATGTGCTGGCATGTATGTGGAATCGCTCAGGGACAATTTAAAGAAAACATTTATTTTCTTTCACAGCAGCCATGTAGCAGCTGCGTGAATCCAGGAGAAGATTCCAACAGTGCCAACTATGCACCCTTGTGTTGGATATTATATCTGAATCATATTTACCCTTTTGAATTCAGATCTCCAGACCTTCCCATTAATGTGTTATTGTAGGCTGCTATTATAATACTTTTATTACAAATGATTGAGAATGTAGTATATTTATGGATAAAATTGTTAGAATGTTAGGAGAAGCCCGGAGTCATTTTGTTATGAGATGGGCAGAAAATAAATAAAATAAATAAAGATGGATAAATAAATAAATAAATAAATAAATAAATAAATAAATAAATAAATAAATAAATAAATAAATAAATAAATAAATATGGATAAGATTCCCAAAAATGCATTCTTATTAATTCTACTATGCCATCTTTAAACATATCAAAGATGGCCATTTTTAAATAATATAATTGTAATTAACAATTAGATTAAATATAAATAATATTACATTTATCATGTTTCTTTTTCTTTTTGCTAGAGGCTCATATTTTAGGTACTGGTAGCATATATCTTATGACTTCCTTCATGAAGGAAAATAATTGCATCTGGCATGTTGTTTTGAAAATGTATATTTAGAATAGGTGTCTGTCAACTTGCTATCTGTCTTGCTTATTTGTTTGTTTGTTTGTTTATGCTGCAATAAGACACAGGTGAGTTTTCCATACAGATGAATATGTATACAATTGACTCAAAATTTTCCATGCTTGTCCAAAAATTCACCTGCCAGTGCAGTTTTCCATTATATTAAAGATAAAATTTGTTAGTAGCTTTTGGGAACATTATTGTTGTAGTATTTTTGTTACAATGGAGTTTGTAAATTTTGCAGACATGATACTTAAAATTATAAAACTGCTTTTGCAAGAATCGTATGTGATCTCTTATTTTGTTTGAAGCTTGAATTTTAATGCACGGCTCCTCATTTCTATTCATTAATTCAAAATGTTCTCTTTCAGAAATGGACAGTCTAGAAAGATCTCACAGCTCTGATGTATTTCCTTCTGGCTATTATTATCAAGATGAATGGCAACAAAGGACGCAGTTGATTCAGCATTTTAATAAGTCATCAGATATTACTAAATGTTTACAGGGAAAACTTATTTACTTGTTTGGAGACTCTACAATCAGACAGTGGTTTGAATATCTGACAGAATTTGTTCCAGGTATGTTCAAATTGATTCGTTCTAAAAGAAATTCTGCCATAACTAATTTTGGTATAAGATCACAGTATTTCACCAGTGTTTATCATTTTGTTACCAGTGTTGTTTGGTTGATATGCATGTTATTTTTTAAATTTTTGAGAGAAAAATCCTAAACTTGATTTTTTTTTCAGGTTTTCTCCCCCCACTATAAAAATATCCCATTATTAGGCTATCTGGCACTATTTGAAAGTTAGTGATAACAGGAAACCTAAGTCAAAAGCTTTTAGACCAAAATAATTTTTTGCTTAATTTCAGAAGCCCTTGACAAGAACGTAGACGTGTATCAAGAGAGCCCTGCAATTTGTTATCATATGTGTGTGGAGCTGGGTGAGAAAGAAGGAAGTTGTGGCATTTGTGGCCCATCAACGTTTGACCCAGATTGCATTTAGCATGCAATCCCAAAAGTCTCACCCATGAAATGAAAAACTGTCCCATTTGTGGGCTCCAATGAAGAGAGCAGCTGTCCCACTGAACAAAAAAGAAAGGCGTCTCCAATGAATTATATCTGAATTATATCTGACAGCAGATATAATAGGCACATTTACAGTTCTTTATTTAAAAAATCTATTAGACCCAGCTGCAAAAATCCTGATGGCTATTAAATGGCTGCAGAAAACAAGACTGTAGACCTTTGAAGGAAATTCTGCTGGCTGACTTCTCTATACTATTTATTTATTTATTTATTTATTTAATTTATTTATCAAAACATGTACAAGATAACAGGTATGATATAAACATAAACAAAAGCACAGTAGGTATAGGTAAATTTGGACAATAGGACAGTAGGACAGGGACGGTAGGCACGATGGTGCGCTTATGCACGCCCCTTACAGACCTCTTAGGAATGGGGTGAGGTCGACAGTAGACAGTCTAAGATTAAAGTTTTTGGGGTTTGGGGAAGAAACCACAGAGTCAGGTAGTGCATTCCAGGCATTGATTACTCTATTGCTGAAGTCGTATTTTCTTCAGTCGAGTTTCGAGCGGTTTACATTGAGTTTGAATTTATTGTGTGCTCATGTATTGTTGTGGTTGAAGCTGAAGTAATCATTGACAGGAAGGACATTGTGGCAGATGATTTTATGAACTACATTTAGATCAGATCAAAGGCGACATAGCTCTAAGTTATCTAAGCCCAAAATTTCAAGTTTGGTGGAATAAGGTATTCTGTTGCGAGCAGAGGAGTGGAGGACTCTTCTTGTGAAATATTTCTGGACTTTCTATATTTTATTAATGTCCGATATGCAGTGCGGGTTCCAGACAGGTGATCTGTATTCGAGGATTGGTCTGACAAATGTTTTGTATGCTCTGGTTAGAGTGTAATATTGCCAGAGAACAAGCTACGCAAGGTTAGGTTGACAACTCTTAGTGCCTTTTTGGCAATGTTGTTACAATGGGCTCTGGCACTTAGGTCATTAGATATGAGTACTCCAAGGTCCTTAACAGAGTGAGAGTCGTCTACGAGGTTGTGTCCTCCAAGTTTATATTTTGTGTTCGGATTCTTTTTGCCAAGTGTAAGACAGAGCATTTGTTGGTTGAGATTTGTAGTTGCCAGTTATCAGACCATTGTGATACATGGTCAAGGTCTTTTTGAAGGGAGAAGTGTTGTCGGTGGTGTTGAATAGTTTAACATTGTCAGCAAAGAGAACGCAGTTGCTTATAATATGATCACAAAGGTCATTAATGTAAAGAATGAATAGTGTTGGTCCTAGAATGCTGCCTTGAGGGACACCACTGTTGACAGGTGCAGGATTTGATAGGACATTCCCTATTTTAACCATTTGTTGCCTTTTTGACAAGAACGCAGTTATCTAATCATGAAGGGGACCAGAGATGCCATAAGATTTTAGTTTCCGAAGTAGTTTGTCATGTACTACTGAATCAAAGGCTTTGCAAAAGTCTATGTAAATTGTGTCTATTGATTTACTTTGATCAAGTTGTGAAGTCCATATGTTTTTGCAGTGTAGAAGTTGCAGGTTATAGGATAATTTTTTTCTGAAACCAAATTGTTTGTTAGAGAGTAGGTTGTTAATTTCTAGGTGAAGGGTGATGGATTGATTTATGATCGATTCCATGACTTTGCAGGTGATGCAACCTAAAGAGATTAGTTTGTAATTTTCAACGTTACTTGGATCTTCTTTTTTGAAGATAGGGATGACTGTGGCTAGTGACCATAAGTTGGGTAAGAGACTAGTCCTGAAGGATTTTTCAAAAATCATGCTTAGAGGTTCAGCAATGGTTGTGGAGAGCTTTTTTAAGAAATATGCACATAGTCCATCAGGTCCAATGGATAGAGATGGTTTTAGGTTGTGTAATGCTTTTCTAGCATTATCTTCTGTAAAATTGATTTGTGTTAGATTGTTGCTATTGTTTGACATGCCACTAGAAAATATTGGGCATGAGCCATTGCTGTTTACAAAGATGGAGCTGAAGAATGTGTTAAAGAGGTTGGCTTTAACAGCTTCATCATTATATTCTTTACCATTTGGTCCTTTGAGGGGTGGGATGGATCTCGAGTCTTTGAGTTTGTTGTTTACAAAGTTGTAGAAGGCGCATGTGGATTTTGTGTGCAGAAGGTTTTCTTCTTGATTGATGTGATAATTGGTACATTCGGTATTTAATTGGTGGCATAGATTTTTGTAGCAGCTTTTAAAATTAGTAACGTAGCCAGTTTTGTTCTTCCCCCAAAGGGACCTTTTTTTGGATTGGAGCTTCCTTATTTTTATGGGTAATTTGTTTTTCTTGGTTTTAGTGATAATTAGTGGTACATATAATTTAATGACTCTTTGCATTTCAAGCAAAAATATATTGTAGTAGTCTTCAGCAGTATTATAGTCAGAGAATAATGTTTGCCAATCAAGAGATGAGAGGTCAGCATCAATGATATCATAGTTGGCTTTTTTAAAGTTGTAATTGGTTATACTTTTATTATTGTTGTTTTTCTCAGGACGTGTATTGAGACAAAAGTCAATCATGCTATGGTCACTGCTGGAAAAGGGCTATTATTTGTAGTCCATAAATTGAGTGTAAACTGTTGCAGAAGATGAGATCAAGACAATTGCTGAGTCTAGTAGCATTTGAAGCAAAGAGGAGCTGAAGGGGAGCCCCTTGAATTTGAGAAGGGAATAGAAAGAGGGCCTATTCAGATGATTAAAACATTGAAGTTTTTTCTCCCAAAGAAGTGTAGTTATGTTTGGGGTTAAATATTTTTTATTTTTCATTCCGTTGAAATAGTTAGTTGAATATGCAAGATTAAACCTTGCATTTATTTGTCCTTTGGATGATTGTTCAGAAGGCATAATGCTAAGCCTAAATTAGTTTTGTCTTACTAACACTTCTAGGTAGTGATAGAGTTATGGCATACAATGATATAGTAATTCTTTTTTTTTTAAACAGATCTTGTGGAATTAAGCCTTGGAAGTCCTAAGAAAGTTGGTCCTCTTATGGCTGTGGACCCAAAGCACAACATCTTACTAAATTTTCGTTGCCATGGCCCTCCCATTCGTATTTTCACAGTTTTTAGAGGTGCGCTGCATTATATTGCCAATGAACTGAATCGTATTGTTGGTGGGAAGAACACTGTGATAGCCATAACTATTTGGTCTCACCTTAGCACTTTTCCTATAGAAGTGTACATCAGGAGATTGAGAAATATTCGCAGGGCAGTTGTTCGGCTATTGGACCGGAGCCCAGAAACTTATATAGTTATCAAAACTGCCAATGTTCAAGCACTTGGCCCAGAAGTTAGCCTTTTCAACAGTGACTGGTATTCCTATCAGCTTGACACAATAATGAGGAAGATGTTCTCAGGAATTGGGGTGTACTTTGTGGATGCTTGGGAGATGTCACTAGCTCACCATTTGCCACATAAATTACATCCAGAAGATGTTATTGTCAAAAATCAGTTAGATGCTTTCTTGTCTTTTATATGCCCACTAACACACTACGGTTTCTTAACTGATATACATAATTAAATGTGGTCTCTATTTGTATAATTCAGCATTCTGCATTAGTAAGTGAAGCATTGCTGATTTGTTGTGGTCATAACTTGAATCACATATAGCCAACTTGCACAAAAGCATGCACATTTACATTTATTGGTGGCAGGGAGATTTCTGTATGTGTATTACATTTCTGTTAAGTCCTGGCGCTGGCTGTTGCATTGATTGCTTGAACTCAAACAGCCAGTGCGCGGAGACTTGGACGGTTCTCATTGGTTCTTACCTCTGGTAACTTCCTTATAAAGAGGAAGCTGTCAGCTCTAGTCTTTGATGTTGTTGTTGAACAGACTTGTTGAATAAACGGCTATTTTTATGTAAAGCCGCCTTCTGCTTTTTCATTCAAACAAGGCTTCCAGCTTTAACATTTGGCAACGAGGGAGAGAGCCGAACCTTCATTAACCCTTCGCTACTGTAAGGTTTTTATGCAATTTTTTAAGCTGCTATTATTTTCTGCTCTTTTAGAATGACTGCTCTGCCTTCTTTTCCTTTTTTTGAACCAGCCACTGAGACTTGGGATGATTATTTAACCCATTTTGAGTGTATGCTTAGGGCTGCTGATTTGACTGAATTATCCAGCTCTTGAAATGTGGGCTATTTTTTAAGCTCTTGTGGCAGGGATATTTTTGCTACTGCCAGAGCCCTCACTGCTCCTCGGGAGGTGTACCTTGTTTCTTGGGACAGGCTTATAGATAAGCTTCGAAACCATTATTCTCCTGCCCCCTCTAAGGTGGCAAGACATGTTTTTAGGCAATGTTTTCAGAAGGAGGGTGAGCCGATAAATGATTATATTGCTGCTCTGCATACCGTAGCTGTGAACTGTGAATTTACAGAATTGGAGGACCTCCTCCTTGATCAATTGATTTGTGGGGTCCAAGATTTACGACTCCAGAGACGTTTACTGGCAAGAAAAGACCTTACTCTTACTACTGCATTGGACGAGGCAAGAGCTTCCGAGCTTTCTGAGAAGTCTGCCTCAGAAATGCAGAAAGCCAGACCTGCATCTGTTCAAATCAGACCTCAATCTATTCATCATGAGGACTCAGACTCTGACATTTTCTTAGATGACGAACATGATATCTGCAAACTCCAAACAGCAAGGAGAAACCCCTCCAAAATTGAAACTTGTTTTAGCTGTGTGGGGGCATAATAGAGCTGACTGTCATTTTAGAAATGTCATTTGTCACCATTGCGGAAAACAAGGACATTTAGCTAGAGTTTGCTGATCTTCTCGTTGGCACCAGCAAGAATACTTACTGGGGCATATCCCCAGAGGATTTCTTCTGTTCCTACCTCAAGGCTACCTCCAGGAGTTAGACCAAGATCCTCTTGCAGACCTCCTACTTCCCAGGAGTCCTGTTATTCCACCTCCAGAGACCTTCTCCAGTTTTTTTACCATGTGAATCATGCTTCCTTGGTTGACCCCTCACAAAAGCTGTTTGTTACTATTCACATTGAAGGCTAACCATGTCGGATGGAGGTGGATACTGGATCATCTAAACTTTACTCTCCTGGTCCACTTTGTTTCAGTTATTGTATTTTTTGGAGTATAAGACGCACCTTTTTATCCCCCAAAAGAGGGTGAAAACTTGGGTGCGTCTTATACACCGAATTCAGCCCCACCCACCCACCCACCCCCACCCACCCACCCACCCCCACCCTTTGGCCTCTGTCTTCCAGCAATTTACCTGCTTGCAGGAAAGAGGGAAGAGCCTGTAAAGCAGTGGTTCCCAAAGTGGGCGGTACCACCCCCCAGGGGGCGGTGGAAACCCTTAGGGGGGCGGTGAGAGGCAAGGGTGGCAACAGGGGGGCATTGAGAGGGGCCAGGGGGCGGTAGGTGGTTCACCGGTCCTGTCCCTGTGCCGCCACCCATGTCCACCCAATCACCCGCTTGGTGCTTTTCCCACCACTCTTTTCCCGGCGGGGACTGCGCGTGCTGCAAGACGGGCATATTACTGGACTTTTAACAGCTCCGTGTGTCTGTCGTCTGGTCTCTTTGCATTGGTCTCCAACCTTGGCAACTTAAAGACTTGTGGACTTCAACTCCCAGCAAAGCTGGCTGAGGAATTCTGGTAGTTGAAGTCCACAAGTCTTAAAGTTGCCAAGGTTGGAGACCCCTGAAAAGCTTGTAAAATACAGAAACTCTTCTCGTGAAGGTGAGCAATTAACAACTCGCAGTGAGAAGAGTTTCTGCATTTTGCAAGCTTTTTTCCCTAGAGACCAGCCAACAGAAACACGGAGCTATTAAACCAGTAAGACACGGGATTGGGGGGCGGACAGGATCTGGGTGGGGGGTGGGCAGGGTCTGGGTTGGGGGGGTTGGGTTGGGGGGGTGGGAGGAAAAGGAGGAGGAGAAGGAGGGAGACCTTGTGGGGAAATCACAGCTGCCTCTTTTCTGCTCCTTTGGCCAAGAGGCGCCGCGGCCGGAAAGTTGGTCCGGAAAGAGGGCAGCGATGGGGGGGAAGATCAGGAACAGTTGCCCGCCAGAGTTTCTGCCACCTTCACCTGCCTCCCTTCCCTTTCCTTTCCTTTCCTTTCCTTTTCCTTCCTTCCTTCCTTCCTTCCTTCCTTCCTTCCTTCCTTCCTTCCTTCCTTCCTTCCTTCCTTCCTTCCTCCCTCCCTCCCTCCCTCCCTTTCCTTCCTACTTCCCTTCCCTTTCTTCCCTCTTTTTCCTTCTCCGTTCCTTCCCTTTCCTTTTCTTCCTTCCTTCTGTCTCTTTCCCTTCCTTCCCTCCTTCCCTTTCCTTCCCCCTCCTTTTCCTTCCTACTTTCCTTCCTTCCCTTTCCTTCCCCCCTTTTTCCTTCCTCCTTCCCTTTCCTTCCTTCCTCCTTCCCTTCCCTTCCCTTCCTTTTCCTTCCTCCCTCTCCTTTTCACCTTTAATTTCCATCCCTCTCTTTCCTTCCTACTTTCTTTCCTCCCTCCCTCCTTTCCTCCCTCCCTCCCTTCCTTCCTTTCTCCTTCCATTTCCTTCCCTCTCCTTCCTTCCTTTTCTCTTTCCTTTTCTTTCTTTTCCTTCCTTCCTTCCCTCCCTCCCTCTATTTTTCTCTCCCAAACAAGTTAAATCCTCCACTTGGCCATTATGCGTGCATGTGTGTCTCATCTTCTAAAAATCATAACTCCCCACCCCACCCCACCCCAAACATCCTTCCCCATCCCACTGAAGATCCCAGGTGAACAGCCTCCTGCGCCCCCCGGCAACCTCTCCGCATGCCCGTCTCATGCCTTTGGCCTCGCCTCCTCTGCCCACCTAATACACTGCTCTCGCTCGTCCCTGTGATGCCATCTTCCCCTGCCCCCGGATGGATAGCAATTTAGGCAGGCATGACACACCACCAGGTGAGGAGGGGGCTTTCCAGCTGTGCCTGCTGGGTACAGGAGTCCCCCCTCCACCCGACCTCGGTCCCCTGAACTGCTCTGTGCCAAGGAAGGCAATTTGGAGGGTGCCAGCGCTTCCTACAGGGGAGGGGGTGTATTTCCAGGAAGCCCGTTGAATGTGCCAGTGTGGGGGGAGGGGGAGAAGACCCTCCCCCATGTGCATCTGTCCCACCCACCCCCTCCATTGACCACTTCTGCAGTTTTCTTTCCTTTCCAGGCTCTGTTTGGTCATCCAGTTGAGCCAGCCTCGGCGAGGAACCAAAATGGCTTGTGTGTTTGTTTGTTTGATTTTGCAACCAAATACAAACCATGTTTGGGGGAACCGGTTTCAAAACCTCCCAGTTTTCCAAACCTGGAAGTTTTCGGCCACGCACGCATGCACACACACACTCACACACACCCAGTGGCTCAATGTGGGATAGATTTCCCACCCACCTCCAGCCCCTCCTTTTAAACATGCCCCTCTTCCTTGCAGACAGACGCATGTTTTAAATTGCCGTAGGCAGAGCCCAGAGGAGCCAGTGTAGTCCCACGGGGTGTGTGATATATATATATATATATATATATATATATATATATATATATATATATATATATATATATATATATATATATATATATATATATATATATATATATATATATATATATATATATATATATATATATATATATATATATATATATATATATATATATATATATATATATATATATATATATGGAGGGAGGGAGGGAGGGAGGGAGGGAGGGAGGGAAGAAGGAAAGAAAAGGGAAAGAAAGAGGGAGGGAGGGAGGGAGGAAGACAGAAAGGAAGAAAGAAAGAAAGAGAGAGAAAGAAGGAAAGAAAGATGGTAGGTAGAAAGGAAGACAGAAAGAAAGAAAAAGATGTTAGGAAAGAAAGAAGACAGTCAAAAAGAAAGGAGGGGAGGGAAGGGAGGGAAGAAGGAAAGAAAAAGGAAAGAAAGAGGGAGGGAGGGAGGAAGGAAGACAGAAAGAAAGAAGAAAGAAAGAAAGAAGAAAGGAAAGAAGAAAGAAAGAAAGAAAGAAAGAAAGAGATGGAGGGAAGGAAGGAAGAAAGAAAGATGGTAGGAAGGAAGGAAGACAGAAAGAAAGAAAAAGAAAGAAAGAAGGAGAAGGGAGGAAAGAACGAAAGAAAGAAAAAAGAAAGAAAGAATGAATGAATGAATTATGACCACAATTGAGCCTAACATTTTGGTTGCTAAGCAAGAGCGTTGTTAAGTGTGTTTCACCACATTTTACAAGTTGGCCATGCCCAGCCGATCACCTGACCACTAAAACACGCCCACCTGAGGGGGTGGGGTGGGGGGCGGTGAGGATGAGTTTGTAGCACCAAGGGGGCAGTGGACTGAAAAAGTTTGGGAACCACTGCTGTAAAGCCAAGCAAGTCATTAGCAGTTTCCCGATCTACAGCTGATTAGGTTTGCCACGTGGGAAAATGAAAGTGAAACTAACTACAAAGAGCAAATAGCTGGGAGAGATACCCAAATTTTTATTTTTTGCTGAACTGGATGGAAGGGGGTAAGTGAATAACTATAAATGTCTGTAGAATGTTCAAATTATTAGACTTTTTTAAAAAAAGACTGCTTTATTATTGTTCTAGAACCAGGGGTCTCCAGCCTTGGCAACTTTAAGACTTGTGGACTTCAACTCCCAGAATTCCACAGCCAGCTTTGTTAGCTTTGCTGGCTGTGGAATTCTGGAGTTGAAGTCCACAAGTCTTAAAGTTGCCAAGGTTGGAGATCCCTATAAATCTAGACAACTTAACAAAACAAAGAAGCTTTTTAAAATAAATGCTTGTTCTGAAGAGGCCCAGTGCTATTGTATCTTCTTTTAAATAATAGAGAATAATGTATACTTCCAGAAATTTTAATTAATTTTAACAGCTCTGTACAAGTATCGTCTGAAATGTAACAGTGTCCTGTTTAGTATTAGAGTTTAGTTACCTTGGAGTAGATCTATTTAAATAATTGGGAAGAGTTAGTGTGACTACATTTAAGAAAACATTCTGGCATAATGTACATTTCTCCAATTCTTTGCTATTTCTATGGGTCAGGCACACATGCACAAAATACACAGCAAACAGTGTATATTATCTGTGCTGTTTGCTGTTTGCTGTTTGGCAAAGGTGCGTCTTATACTTTGGTGCGTCTTATACTCCAAAAAATACGGTACTTCCTAATTTTGATAACAAATGTTTAGAACCATGCCCCATTGCCCTTAAAGATTATCAATGGAATCGAATTTCCCTTGTGGGGTGCGGGTCCTTCCTTATTTCCTATTTCAAAGATTATCTTCCTCTTATTGTTGTCAACGTACACTTGCCTGCCCTCCTTGGCCTCAATTGGTTCCATGCGCTTGGTCTGGCTGTTTCCGGAATCCACATGACTACCACCTTATCAGCCTCCACTATTACATCCGAGGGCCATGCGGCATTGTTACAGAAGGAGTTCCCTGATGTTTTCACCCCAGGGCTTGGTAAATATACGAG